>JARKIE010000096.1:0-288480 GCA_029378255.1 Mycena rosella
GATTAAAAGAGAGAAGAAGAGAGATGGGGAGAGGGAAAAGGAATGAGGTAAAGAGGAGACAATAAAGAGTCGCCCGTTACACATATCCCAGCTTGCCTATCTACTACCAAAAACCGTCGTGGAACATGGTGGTCGCCCTCCTTCAATGGTCGTAGTAAAGGGCTCCAAAGGGATATGGAGGTTCGATGCCTCCGGGCGGCATAAAATTCCTCCATGTGTCTTTTCCCCAAGGATCTGCTGTATCGCCCAAGAAATACTTGGGGTAATGGCCACGGCACGGCCCGGCAAACTCGTACTTATGTACTTTTTTCATCCTCACGAGAGTTCCAAGACACATTCAACACTGACATCCACATGGCTTCCAAGTCCATAAGTGCATAAAATCAAATAAGTCCAACATGAGTGGGCGATCTGGTAGGTTAATCAATCACTCTGTGTAAACATTATCATCTTCGTCAACGGCCATGTCCTTCAAAGTGTTTCGCATGAGCCTGCTGATAGTGAGCAGGGCCTTTTCGAAGATGACCCATGTATGACATTACGCAGTTGTTTGAGCATTGTGCTGGACCTCTGTCAGGTCATGAAACTCGCTGCACATCTTGTTGCTGCGAAACACGAGGGTATTACCGATCCAGCATACGCAAGATAGAAGAGTTCACTGGATGCTTAGTGCCGACTTCCTGAGTGGCATGTATGATGATTAGTGTATGGGTCTCCTCCACCCCGCCCTTCATGGTGGTGATCGAGAGTGTAGCCGTTTCCAGATTGTCCATATCCATGCCACCCAGCCATTGGCTACAGTTGAAGATGGTCCGCTGACCCTCAGGCTCGACCCTGATGGGAGCCATTACCCACACAGGGCCAGTACCGCCCGTTGGCCGGAGGAGAGCTGCATAGCCTGGATGACCATCCTGCACGTAATCAGTGTGCGGCACAGATCACGGTAGAGTCCACGCACCTAGGTCTTGAGTTGGATTGCAGTCTGCACAACCGCAATGGTATTGGTGTCACTAATGGGCAAAGTCGTCATGGAGCGCTAATGGTCGTATACGACGATTCGAATCGAGACCTGTGGTCAATTTATTCTCAAAACTGAACACGTGGCACTTCCATGCGAAAAGGGCTAATTTTTTGTTTGCTCAGCCACTTATTTGGATCATTGGGTGACTAAGCCGATTCAGACGGGTGACCTCCACTGTATCAGACACCAATCGACTCGGAGCCTGCGCGCTATGAGTACTGGCCCCTTGCAACTCTAACTGCTTTTGAAGAAGCATTTGAAGCATTCAGGAGATCGAGGACCATATCCGCTACTTCTCCCATGTGGTATCACATATGACTATGCAGACATCTACCACAGAATGAATTGACCGAGGCTATTGGGATTGAAGAAGTATCATTGCCGCCAACATTTTGTTGTACATAACGTCAAGTCACATAAAATTGCGATAGCGGATCGGCTAACCAGGGTAGTTTTTTTGTTGTTTTTTTGGCAAAACATTGTTTGCCCATTGGCTCCAGCATCAAGTGATCACAACGCGTTTCAGTCGGAAATATGCAAAGGGAGGCATTTTGTCATGTTTCTACATTGCACCATCTTGGCAGCAATACTCCTGCACCGATCGTGTTGTCAATGAAGGTGCTTTAAATTTACAATGTTCGAAACGACAACAACCTCCCCCGATCAATGAGTTTTTAGAATAATGGTAACCGACGACAGAGCTTCAGATCATTAATAACAACAAACAAAGTTGGTGTTCGCCCAAATTAATCACATTCACTTGTCAGAGTATATTTTCAGACTTTTGATGCCATGCAAAATCCCTTATTATTTCTTGAAGTCGGCGGCTTCAGAATTTCCTTTTTCAACTTGTCCTGAACCACCACCAGGTAACCTGGGCCACTCCTCAGATACTTGTTGGAATCAACAATCTGGTGGTGCCTCAGATGTTTGGAACTACCTCCCATTACAGGCAAACTTCATCCTCAGCCGAACTCGCTAGAGACTTCAATTACTTTCTGTTTAGGTACATCTGGAACACCGCTGTAGCCATATTCAACTGGTTTTGCTGTGCCGTCCACTTTTTGCTTCTGTAACGCATCGGGCCAGTGGTATCTCTTTGCTCCAACATCACGCTGTCAGATGTGCTGGAAATTTGCTAATCATGAAGACCGACATAACGGGTCGGACTTATTTTGATTGTGCGCCACCTGATCGTTGAATATTGCATTGGGTTGCTGAGGTGGTTGGTTTGATGATAATCTGATGCTGTAAGCGAATCGATTTTATAGAAATATTTCAGGGCCGGACCGGTACATAATCTGCGGCGAGTGTCGATTTGGACAAACAGCTGCTCAGGTGCGGAACGAGGCAGCCATACTATTTTCGCCCGGGAAACCGACCCCTTAGCATTTTTGGCTGGTTCTCGAGAGTCACACACACTCTATACAAGCCATAGTGTGTTAGAACGAAGGTGGGCATCCCACGAATAGATCTATATAGTTTCCCCAAATTTAGATGCAGTGTGGCTGGAGCAGTGAATTTTCTTCGGCCGACAAGCTCAACATGCACAAATAGTAGGAAGCCGGCCACCCTGCCAATCAAGTGCCATGGGTGCCGACTCCGGGGTGTTTCATTCAGAGAATATATATGAGTTATCTAGGTACTATTGGGTATGTTCAGGGTGTACTTGCAAGGGATGGAACTGGGTAAACTTGGTGGCTGGAATTGCAGCAGTAACTTGCGGAATTGCAGATTCCGGCTACATTGGCGGCTTGTCAGAACCACCCCCGGCGGCAGGCCAAAATGAGTGCTCTGTAGTTTTAAATGAAGGATAACGACTTACTAAACTACTCATCTCCCTGTCAAGATGACACCAGCTCCCCAGAAAAATCCAAACATTGGGGGCAGCCAAAGTGTAACGGATTGGGGTAAAGGGCAACAATGAGAAGGGACGTGACAGTGGGCGAAGTGCGGACATACACCACAGTGGAAATGACCTGCTCTCAGACTCTCTTGAAAAGATCCAGACCCATAGCATGGATTGGCTGCCTGCTATGGCCGTAACCAACCTGAGCCACTCCGAAATAAAGTGAAGTCAAGGTCGGCTCATAGCGAGAGTCTGTGACAGGAATTCAGGCAGGCTACCATCAGGGATTGAAGGCCGGAGTTGCACGAGTAGAACGAGCTCAAGAAGTCCTCAAAGGCCGGAGAATTGGTGGAGATAGAGTGAGGGTGGTTGTATCCAAGACAGGGATGATCCGAGTGCTTCGGCCGGCACTGCGCGTGTCATATCTTTTGATCTGATCATCACTTTTGGTTCAAATTCGGTATGTACGGTCCTTGGAGGTCCCATTCCCTCCCCAAACACAGAACTTAGATACAGTCCAAGGGCCTGACTTGGTACCAGGCAATTGGCCGGCTTCCTAGTATGGCCGGTTTCCTGGTCGAAAATAGTACGGCAGAAAACTAAATTGCCTGAGGAGCGGATCGAACACACGCTGGCAAAGGCGAGGATTACACTATCAGATCACAGCCACTATTGAGCCCCACCGTTTGAAGGGAATTTAGAGCACAGCCACTAATGAGGATTCAATGTCGGCATTAAAAACACTAGCACAGCCACTAAATCCGTTACACGCTTAAACGTGGGACATTTTTCACCTAGCATGCAAAAAGCTCATGTCGATTGATCAAAAACGATTACATAAGTACTCGTAATCGATTCAGGCAGCAAGTTTCATGGGCTCGTAAGTAAAGTCAAGCTCGAAGGCAGCGTCGAATTAACCGTGCATTAGGATCTACACATTTACTCTACTACGTGTCCGTGAACAAAGAGCGGCGGCGTAATCAATGTTACAAGTCCAAATTTACAATGTTTTCGAACGTCATCTCGATTGTTTTTGAGTCCGTCCCTGGCAAGGGTTCTACCGTATCTCAAACGCCCGAGGCCTCATACTTCGCTCATCATCTTCCTCCCCGCCTCGACACGACTGGGGTCGCGCCGCACCTTGCCGGTCAGCACCTTGACCTCGCCGCGCAGCGCGCGCAAGAGCGACGTGCGGCGCTTCGCCGGCGGCGTCGGCGCTGCGTCCCCCGGCTCCATTGGCGTGAACTTGTACGTTGCCGGCGGGCCGGAGGAGGAAGGCGAGGCGTTTTCGGCGCTCGTGCGTGCGGGCTTGGTGAAAGCCGACGGGGGTGAGGAAGAGCTGTAGCCGCTCGCGTGGGTGGGAGTAGATTTCGCGATCGCGGACGGAGGAGACGAGGGACTATCGAGGCTCGCGCGGGCTGGGGAGGACTTCGCGAACGCGGATGGCGGGCTCGATGTCTTCGCGACGGCGGGCAATGAAGAGCGCTTGGTGCCGGAGACCCAGCGCACGAAGCGGGAGGGTGGTCGCTTGTGAGAGGAGGCGGACGCGGGCGAGGAGGGCGCGGTGCTGAGCGTGCTGGATGTGGAGGGCGTGCTGGCATCTGATGCAAGGGCAGAGCCGGAGGAGGTCGAAGCGGCGGACGGGGGGGCAACGTGTGCAGTGGGTGAGTTCAAACTTGGACGGTTCGAGGAGAGGACGGGGGAAATCGGGACGGGTGTGACACCGGGGTCGATGAGCTGCAACCTGCGACGGTCCTCCGCTGGGCCAGCAGGTGCGGCACCTGGGAGGGGCACGACACCGGGATCGATGAGTTGCGTGCGGCGGCGCTCCTCCGCTGGGGGCGAAGGGGTGCGTTCGCGCGGCGTGGATGGCGTAGGGGAGGAGGGAATGGGCGTAATAGTACCACGGTCTGAGCCCGCATACGCGTGTGTGCTGAACGTGCTCGTTATGCTGCCATCAGTGTTAATGGGGTACGGCGTGTGGACGTTCGGGTTCGAGTTGGCGTGGGCAATGCGATATGAGCTCGACACGCTGTCGGACGAGGTGGAGGCTGCCGCTGGGAGAGAGGGTGGGTATAAGTTGAATTAAAGGCGACGGAAGATTAAAGTAAACAAAACGCACGGAAATATGACGCAACAGCGGGGGGCAAGTGCGCCTTTGCGTTGGCGCTGGGTGCCTGAATTCCAGGCAGATATGTCTTCGCGGCAGCCAACATGCCCGGTTGGGCGTCGCGGTTGTCCCATTTGTTCCCGGCGAAGACGGTGCTGTCCCGCGGGTACCCTCCAGGAACCTCGAAGCCAGGTGTAGATATTAAAGATTTGAGAGGTGGAGCTTTGAGCGGGCGGGGGTGCGCGGAGGTCGAGTCTGAAGCCAGGATAGAAGAAGAAGCATCGAGGGTAGGGGCAAGTGGGGCGGACATCCAAGTCGTGGAACGAAGGAAAGATAGGCGAACTTCGTGGGGGGTTGGAGAAGAATGATGTGAGAATGATTTTAGGTCTTTTATGCGGAAAAATGAAGACCTAGGTCCTAACGAGAGCGCTCCATGATGTGGCAGTGTGAAAATGACGTCGAAAAAGTTGAAGTTGATGTTATAAAGGCCGATCAAAGATGGTTCCCACGGTTGATCTTGACACCTGCGCTTGCCGTACTTTAACACCGGTTGAAGAAATAGATTAAAAAATGAAAAGGCAGGACCGCTGATAACAGATGGATGTCGAAAAAATCGAATTTACCTGATCAGGTCCTGGCCGACCTGACAGACTGGTCAGGTATGGTCAGGTCTGATCAGGGTGTGTGAGGAAACCATATCAGGCCTTGTCAGTACTGACCAGGCACTGACTGTCAGGTTTCCCCCCTTCTGAGGATGAAGAAATGATGCCAAACATGTTCAATTGGCAGTATATGTGTCTATGGCATTCACAGATGTTAAAAAATTTCAAAGCAGTGCTCAACGGGCACGATTGAAAGAAATCCTCAGAGCACCCCGTGGCCCGAACAAGGTACAAAACTCTGGTGATGACCTTCCAACGTGAACATGCTGAGTTGTAATTTTATTACTCATTACCTACGTTAGTTAGTGCTTCCGCGTACACTCGATTAAATGTAATGTTTAGATTAGATAATAGATAATGTTCAGATGTTTAAATAGATGGGAGAGATATACCAAGCACCCTCAGAAAAGGGTGCCCAAGAGTTTTGAAAAATGTCCTGATCAGCCCCCGTCAGGCTGATCAGCGGTTATAACTGTTTTTAACCCTTTTCAGCTCCTCAAAATCCTGACCGGCTGACTCGACCTGATACACCCTGGTCAATGCATATCAGATGATTTCGATTTTTCTGACAGGGAAGACCTGATTTTCCTCTGGCTGAAATGTCAGTACGAATTTCCAGAAAAAAATAGACCACTGGAAAGGTTTATATAATTCCGCCATTTGTCGCCAGGAATCGTCTTACAACATGCGAGGTATCAGTGTGTTCGGAAACCGGGATGTAAAGATTAAACGCTAACCGGCGGTCCAGTCCGAATCTTCGACACGAATGAGTACTAGGATTTTTGATTCCGCACATGCTTCTTTGTGCGCCGGGGCATTTGTACCAGCATTGGTGCTGAACTGTGGAATATTCGCAGAGGTATAAAGGTGGGCGAGTAACACCGTATTCTCAAGCAATTAGCGAGTTGTTTACCTCCTACTTAGCAATATTAGCATTTAGACTCCAATCATGTTCCACCAATTGCTCGTCGCCACGATCGCCGTCATCGCAGGTATACGTTTCTGTCTACGCATTTGAGAGCAGTTAAAATTAATTTATATCTCCAGGTGAGTCGTTGATGTCTGCGCGTGGACTGATACTCTGCAATCTGTACCAACTTCAATGCCAACCAGTGCTGCAGCATCCAGCAAGGTGTTGAGTTCTCCGTTTCTACACCAGCGAGAACTGCCAGCCGGCTGTAACTGTCACGCAGGTGCTGGTCAAGGGCTGTATTGACGTCCTGTATAGACGTTCAGCGCTCCGCAGCAAATTGATCCTTGTATCGTCTTCAATCTACAATCAGCGGTCCAAACTGCAAGCCGAATGCTACCTTAATGTCCGAGTCCCAGGTCGGTTCCTTGACATGGGAGCGAAGCTTCCGTATTCAAATCCACAGATGCTGGTGACGCAGAAGGTTCACCAGAGGCAGGCCAGGGGTTTGCCAGGGGTTGTTGTGGTCATACACGCACACAAGAGAGGTTGCGCTTGCGGCGCTCCATGGGCAGGGGAGTGCATGGAGGATTCAGCTTGCGACCGATGTTCGGTAGTGAAGAACCGAGATTGAGAAATTTGACAGCTCGGCGTAGCTTGACAGAGCTAAGCCAATTCACACACCTCTTGAGCACGCTGGATCAGATCCCGATTGTCTAAATGTTCGCGAAGGGGACAACTTTGATCTCCCCATAATTGCAGGCATCTTGCGTGGGGAACGTCTGGTACTTGAGGAAGACTGTTTGACCGCCACAGGCCATTCTTGTGCCAAGATCTTGTGGCGGAGAGCTCATGCACGCCGTGGAGCAACAGGATGGCCAGGAGCTCATCGGAGCTTTGAAGAGTGCCTTTCGTCGTCCTCCCGCTTGAGCAGGGCTGCGTCGTGTAGAGAGGAGAGGTAGCAAGACGAAAGAAGCGTATGTTGATAAACACGCACGTGAGCATATACAATGGCAAACACTGCGCACGGACCCATCAACTGATCAATGACGCGTGCACGGCGCCAGCGGCACAACTTATCATCATTCAGACTTATGGGACTCGCCGTTAAGCATATATGCACCTCTGTTCTGTCTGGGCAGATCTTGAGTGCACTGGCAGTCTGTAGCTCCGTGGCAGACGCTGGAGACGCGCGGCCCCACTGTAAACACTGCTAATTGACGGTGGAAGCATCATATTTTTTATCGGAGTAGAAGACTACATCGCTAATTACTATAAATCACTGCGGCGATTTGTACGAACTCCAATCTCAATGATACTTGCCACTGGCCATGCGATTGGGATCGGCACATCCCGCAAGTACATACTACGAATAGTGGTCACGGTATAAGTACTAGTCTTTCGAAAATTTGGGCTTGAGCTCCTGCCTCGCTTTGTGGAACATGATACAAATTTTGGTGATATTAATATTGAGTAGTGATTCCAGGATTTCCAAAGACATGGTGGTAACGTGAGCGGCCATTTGGTCTCCAGCTGGAAAGTTCAGCTGAAAGCATTAGCTGACCGCCAGCTGTAAATTTGCCTGAGGCCAGGTTGTTGGAAAAATGACTACCACCTCAGTGTTCCAGGTGAGGTCCACGTGCGGGCACTTTGGCGGTGTAGGCTGCTACCCAGTGTGGCTCTAGCCAACGCGAGTGTTATTGGCGGATGAGCAGCGCTGAACTATGTTCTATACACATGTTTTCCCGCGGTCATTGTGGTTTCCGGCTGCGGCTTGCATCCGCCATTCTCAGGACAGCTTCATCGGCAGTCCATCGGATAGGCGGTGTTCCCAGGAGAGGTGATGTGTGAGGGGACACCAGGGGCAAAAGCCGACGCATGTCATTTTGACATGCTTGACGTCGTTTGACATGCATCAAGTCGAAACGACATGCGTAGGCTTTTGCCCCCGGTGTCAGGTGCGTGTGCGGCTTATCTGCGTTCTGGGCAGAAATAGAGGGATACGACAGGTATAATGCCGCTAAAGCTTCCTAGCCAGGCAGTGACTCGCTGTGTGGATTCCTGGTCCTCACGGGATCCCCGTTGCCCACTTATCCATCTGTATCCATCCCCCAGATGTGAAAACTGACAGTACACTTGGGCAGACTTACGGATTCTTCAGCAACTTTTCACGTAAAAAAGACGGATATCGGAACTCTCGACCCGGTGCGTTCTGGGCGGACGCCTATGGCTCATGGGTACGGTACAAAGGCCTCATTTAGCATTGCAATACACGTATGTGGCTTCCCTTCTTTTTACAGGCTGACGTGTATGCTTAAATGATCTCTCTCTCGTCATATCCTCTGACTGGAGCTGCAAGGAAGGTCGCTCTCGTCCGTGATGCGCGCAGGCTGGGGGTTCGATGACACCGTGAGAGGTAGTCGATGTTTCCCTTATAAGGTGACGCCTTCTGTCTATGTACTCGCCTTCCAACAACCCTTCGAGCATGATTTCACAGATACTCATTCCTGTTGGCGCAACGGTGTTCTGCTACCTTTCTTTCATGTCGTGCAGTTTGTATACCGCGACTTGACGTCGCCACTTCGCAACATTGTAGGTCCGAAGAGCCCCAGCCTATTCTTCGGGAATTTCAGGCAGATGGCGGTAAATTTCGAACCTCCCAGAAATACGTGTCTCTGAACCATTTACAAGGACAATCCCCAACTGGCTCCCCAGTGGCGAAACGAGTTCGGCCCAAACTTTCTGTTCAGGGGTCTTTTCAGTGTACGCTCCAGATGCTCATCCGATGCATTGTTGCTGATATGACCCATAGGTAAACGAGCTGCATACGGCGGACATCAAAGCAATAAACCACATCGTTACCAACAGCTCCATATACCAGAGATCGCCCTCCAACCGTGACGCTTTCACACGCGTGGTGGGGAAAGGTACGTGGAATCCGGTTCACAGTGGGTACTGAGACCTCATGATCATCTGCCAGGGATTTTCGGCGTCGAGCTGGATGATCATAAACGCCACGTAAGCTATTTCCACGTTAACGAACGTCCCTTGATTTACCAAACTTAGCGACGAGCTCTGGCGAGTGATTTCGAAAATATCTATGACCGGAGTCTGGACGTATTCATCTGACGCTGCCTTAGAATCCGGCTTTCGGTATCGCCCAAATCCGCGTCCTCACGGAGGTGTTTGTGGAGAAAGCCATCAAGGTATGCATTAATTCAGCAGACCTAATTATGTCTTCTGATGCCGACGTGATCCCGGTATAGCTGCGTGATGTCTGGGCTGTTCAGGTCGCCCAAGGCAATGATGCAGCCCGTATCGACGTCCTTGGCTGGTTGAGACGTATGACGTTGGATGTCATCGGACAGGCTGGTGTGTCGCACTTGTGATACAAATGCCTGACCCGGCGTCAATTTATGAACCAGGTTTCAACTACCAGTTCGATGCGCTCGATACTAAAGCAAAGCCCAATGAACTTGAACAAGTGTTCACAGACATGTTCCATTCTCCGGATGCCAACCAATACGCCGCTTTCCGCTTCTCGCAGTCCATTGTGCCGATTCTTAAACTCCTGGTGCTACTTTCGGTTTTCAGTTCCTGGCAGACACTTATCGTCTGTAACAGCCTGTTCCAGGAGCTCAAGTCCTGGTGGCCGCGCGTACAAAGATGCAATCCATTGCAAGGGGGATCGTATCCCGTAGCAAAGCCACCATGGCGGCCACAGCAGATGAGAAACTTTTAGGGGGCAGGCGAGACTTGTTGGCTATCCTTCTCAAAGCCAACATGTCAATGGACATACCGAAGAATCAACGACTGACTGATGCTGAAGTGATTGCACGTGAGAATCATTTGTGTTCATGAAAAGTTGAGACTCCTCATATCGTCGTAAAGAGATTCCCACCTTTTTTTTCGCCGGGCACGAGACCACGAGGTGAATACGGCTTTCTCTGGAATCGATGCCATTCTAATTCCTTCGCGGCTAGTTCAGCAGTCTCTTGGGCGTTACATGCGCTGTCCTTGAACATCGAGGTCCAGACCAAACTCCGCGAGGAACTCCTCACGATTGCGACCGACAATCCAACCATGGACGAGCTCAACTCTCTTCCCTATCTGGAGATGGTTCGTCCGGTCTCTGATGTTCTTGTAGCGGTGGACTTCATCGAGTGTGCAGGTGGTGAGAGAAACAATGCGGGTCCATGCACCCGTTGTGTTTACCCAGCGCATGGCGATGGAAGACGATGTGCTGCCTCTCGGCAAGCCATACATCGACAAGGATGGAAAGTCCCATGATAGCTTCCCGTCAGTTTCCGAGATCCTGGGGGAAGCGGAACTGATCCTTTGTTTCTCAGCATTCGCAGGGGACAGACGATCCACATCCCGATTTTGGCTGTCAACACTGATAAAGAGATCTGGGGAGGAGATGCGAGCGAGTTCGGGTACGTGTTAATATTGAGAGCTAACTGTCCCTGACGGCCTCATCTCAGACCCGAGAGATGGAACAAGGTCCCTGACGGGGCCAGTGCAATTCCCAGCGTATGGGCCAACCTCCTTACTTTCTTCGCGGGGCCTCACAATTGCATCGGCTTCCGTTTCTCCCTCGCCGAGTATGTTACCTCCCACCATTACTTCTCACCACTCCCTGACTTGTGTCCCAGAATGAAAGCCCTGCTGTTCACGCTGATCCGCGCGTTCGAATTCGAACCGGCGGTGCCAAAGGGCGGGATTGGATCTAGTACTGTTGGCATACTTCAGCGACCGACCGTGCTGGCTGAGACGGGGAAGGGATCAGGACTTCCCCTGATTGTGAAGGCGGTTAATACCGCCGAACTCTAGTTGGCCATTTGCTCATGAGTGTCTTCGTCACGAATGTATATAGTCCGCAGACGTCTCCTTGTATTTACTCTGTTCCTAAAGCTCGTATTAGTATTCTCTGGCGGACCTAGCGGGTTAATCGTCACAATCATGACTAGTTGACCAAATATTGGAACACTATCCGGACCTCGTCCTTGTTCAAACTGTTCCTTGGAAACCGGCGTTTCGAGCTGCCGGCCTACCTACGAACGCGGGGATCACGAAAAGCCTGAGGGCCGTTGATCCGTCATCACCATCCCTCGATTTAAAAGGGCCCGCAGCGACACAGAACAACCATCGCTCATGTCGTCCTTCGTACCCGAAAGTGCGTTGACAGTACCCTCAATCCCTGATTAACCCTTGAACTTTGCTTGAACTCAACGAATCTCACAGAGAGCCGTCCTCTTATGGTCGAAATATCGCACATACCCGGGATTCCGTACGAGCCGAACAGATATTGCATTCAGATCAGAAGCATGGAGGAGCTGGAACCGCATATTCAACTCCTGAGGGCCTATGCCGAGAGCTGTCCCGTGGAAATGCACGACAACGTGGGCTACATGATCGGAAGCGTGTTGGACTTCATGCCGTTCTATTATGTGATGCTACCCGCAATCATCCTTCGATGGGTGCAGTCTAGACCCGAGGTTGAGGCGATCGAGCGGCAGACACGGGTTTCCTTGTGTTAAATTTTTGTCCATGTTATTTTTTTTTGTCGCAATTACATGGGACAGACACAGGGATTCCACGGGATCAACTTATAAGGGAATATGATCTCTTAAGGGATTTCCGTGGGACTAAAAGCTGGAGAAAGGCCGTCATCCAAGACAGAGTACTGAGTGGAGTGTGAACAAAATGAACGGTATGCAAGCACCCAGAAACCACGGATAATATTATCACCTGGTAGCACATCGGCGTGCATCTGCGGACTATAATTGAAGTGGTTTCCAGGCATTCTCCTGCAGAGTGTCCCCGTTCGATTCGGGGTCAGGTGAATAATTCATCAGCAGGCCAACTCTTTTTAAAAGACTTCACTGGAATGAGATGACTTGGCGACGTTCGGTCGCTGCTGGTTGTAATTGGTTCAGTGGATTGTGTTGTCTCGGGGATTGGCGCAGGGAGTTGCATCCAGTCGGAAGCCGTGGTCTTTTCAAATATCTCCCCGCCACAAGGCAGTCTCAAACAGCCGCGCGCGGAAGAACACCGACTAATCCTCGCGTATGCACACCAACAAACCAAGGATAACACCTGGTAGTGCATTGGTGTTCATCTGCCATTGCTAGGGATTTCCGAACGCACTCCTGCAGACTTTCCGAATCCCCGTTCGATTCGGGGTCAGGTGGATGGACCTGGAGGAACTTCTTTTTAAATGATGAATAAGGGGAGTGATGGGATGTACGGATGAATTCGAAGTATATGGGAGTCTCTGCAGACCCACAGCACATTTATTCGCGGTCCGAATGGCACGAGTCCAATCTGGACGCCGGGGCATCACTACCGAATTCGGGAAGCGAGTCCGCTGATATTGAGTAGAGAATGCGCTGGATCCTTCAGTTCTCGTTCGAGATCCAGGCACAGAAAATGGTGGGCAGGTATTGTGTCAAAGCGTGGAACAACAGGGACCATGACAGTCGAAGTGTTATTTATCAAGGATAATATCACCTGGTAGCACATCGGCGTGCATCTGCGGACCATTCAAGAGCTTCACCGTAAGTATATCCCTGCAGAGTTTCCCCGTTCGTTTCGGGGCCAGGTGAATAAGTCGGCGACATTATCAGATCTTTTTCTCCCGCCATGCGACTGAAAAACGGAATATACGATGGCATAAGTTTTAACTGAGCTTCAGTCGAGCTTCAGGGCAATGAACCAACAGCGCGGTCAAAGCATGCAACACCGTGTTGAGATCGCTCGTGTATGAAGCCCGAGGAATCAGGGATAGTATCACCTGGCAGCACATCGGCGTGCATTTGCGGACCATAGATTGCAAGCGTGAACTTCTGCAGAGTTTCCCCGTTCGATTCGGGGTCAGGTGAATAAACATTTGCTACATCAGTTCTTTCTGTCCCGAGAGCCCGCAATGAAATTGAGAAACGGATTATATGATGGCATATGAGGACTGCAAAATAAAGGATATTGACATCTGGTAGCACAATGGCGTGCGTCTGCGGCCTGTATGGCAGCATGTAGTACGGCAGAAGGTCTTCGTTCGATCCGGGGCCAGGTGGATCACTGGAGGAGAAGTGATAATTTTATTAATTTTTCCCGAGATCCCGCAATGAGGCTGAGAAACGGAAAGTAAAATGGTACATGAGGACGAAAGGAACGAGGGATAGTAACGCCTGGTAGCACAATGGTGTGCGTCTGCGAGACCAACATGAGGGAAGTCAATATTACGGCAGAATGACTCCGTTTGATCCGGGGTCAGGTGAATTCGACGACGAAGGAGGTCTTTTTGTTGGAGGTCTGAGGGACGGTTCATAGCCAGTCGAAGGGACAGACAAACTTTACAAAATGTACACGATGGATTCAAAGGAGTACGTATTGGTTGGTTTCATGCGTCATCGGAAAGTACGTCGGAATCTAGGATTTCCCACTTCAGCGCCTGGAAAGAATCTCGCTCTAGCTGATTGCACTTCGCTATCTGCGACAGACGAAAGAACCTCGACCTTGCCAAATCGGATTTTTTGCTGCAGCGCTGCTTCTTTGAATACTACTCATCATACCAGCCATTCCCACGCCAACTGCTAACCATCATCGATCTCGGCAGCAGTGCCTCGCACGTGCCGTTTCAACCTCCCGACGTCATCATTGCCTCGCGCCCCACCCAAATCATGGAGCTCGCTTACACCGTGGTATAAGGGCACCGAGAAAGCGTCTCGCATCACTCTTCCTCCCCACGCCCCGCCCGCCTCCTTCCCTTTTTTACTTTTCAATGTCTGCTTCGCTCGCCCCCACGTCTTTTAACATGGCCCTGCCTTCCGACTCGACTGCGCACGCGCGGCCGCCGAAAGCGCCACCCCTTAACTCGACAGCGTCTACGCCGGGGCTGGAGGTTCCCGGCGGGTACCCGCGGGACAGCGTCGTCTTCGCCGGCAATAAATGGGATCATGGCAATGCCCCGCCGGGCTTGTTAAGTACCGCGAAAGCCTACCTTCCGGCACCCATCACGAACGCCAAGGCGTACCTTCCGCCTGCTGTTGCGTCGTATTTCCGTGCGTTTTATTTCTTTCGCGGTTCCGGAGATTCGCGTCCATCCTGCGTTCCTGTTCGCCTGATGGTTGTTCTTGAACTCATATACCCTACTACCAGCGTCGACCGAAACCGCGAGCAAGTCGGAAATCTCCCCCCGCATCGTGAAAGCAAACGCAGACCCAACCGTGCATACGCCGTACCCAGCCGTGTTGAACACAGACGGCAGCGTCAGCGCCGCGAGCGACTTTAGCACGCGCGCGTACGCGGGCTCCTCGAGCGGCCTGCCCACTCCAACACCGGGCGACTTCCCCGGGGTCCCCTCATCCGAGGGGTACTTCCCCCAGGTATCTCCGCCGTCCACGCCGGACTCACACCCGCGTTCGCACGCGAGCGATGCCTCAACGCAGGCGACCTCCGCGGCGCCGGCCTCGCTGTTCCCTGCGCACACGCAGCTCGCCGACCCCAGCGTCGCGCCCCTCCTAAGCGTCTCGCCCGTCCGTGTCGCGACGCCCGCACACGCCTCCCCCGCTACCCCCAACTTCCTCCTCCACCTCCGGGTCCGCCGGCAGCACCCCCACGAGCGCCAGCACCGCGCCCTCCTCCCCCGCCTCCGCCTCTCTCAAGAAATCGCCCTCGGGCTTTGCGCGCTGGGCCTCGCGCTCGCTCTCCAAGCGCTCCTCTGCCCCGCCCGCCGCGCACGCGTCGAGCCCGCCCTCGGCGTTCGCGTCCCCTCCTCCCTCCGCGTTCGCTAAGCCGCGCGCGAGCCTCGACACGTCCCCGCCCCCGTCTGCGCCCGCCACCAGTCCCACGGCGACCAAGTCCGCGCCGGCGGAGCAGGCGCCGCCGCCGAAGCGCCGCGCCTCGCTCCTGCGCACGCTGCGCGGCGAGGCGAAGGTGCTGAGCGGGCGGGTGCGGCGCGATCCGGGGCGCGTGGAGGCGGGGCGGCGGATGCTGAGCGAGGCTTGAGCGTCTCCCGTCGTCTAACTCACGATGTGATGAAGTAAAACCCTTGCGAGGGACGGACGCAACATCGAGCCGACGTTGAGCGCGGACTCGAATGGACTCGGGGCTCGGACACGAACTTTGTAAAGCTGGACTTGTACCATTAGATAACCACGCCGCTCGTTGGCACGGACGTGTACATACGCGTATTACTCTCGTACTAGTGTATGTTTATAGATCCTAATTCAGTGTTAATTCGGGGACAATTCGGGGATATTTCAGCAGTCGTGTGGCGGACGAAGGCTAAGCGCACATGGGGCGGGAGGCCGGCCTCCGTGGTAAAAGATTGGGTCAGCAGGAAATATGCCGCCGGGGGGAATCGAACCCCGCCTCCCTTGCATAAGTGAATTGAACGGTATCACACAATTGAGTGAGGGCGACCGCCGCGGTCCACGACGGCTGATAACTTAGGGAGGTTGAATCGGACACCAGTGGCACTGCTCCCTTACTAGTGGGTATCTCGTAGATCCTAATTCAATGTTAATTCGAAGGTGTTCTCAAGGTGTTCTAGCACAGGCGTCTGTGAACAAAACTGGCCTTCACAACTCCATCGCGAAGGGTCGCGTGCGAGTCATTGTCCGACCTGGGGAAAAGAATGTGCCAGTCCGGCTACATGCCGCCGGGGGGAATCGAACCCCCGCCTCCCTCGCATACAGATATGGGTACAAATGATTGGATGAGGGCGACCGCCTCGGTCCACGACGGCTGATAATTAGGTGGGTGAGACTGCTCCCTACTCACTCGTGCCACTGCATATCTCGTAGATCCTAATTCAGTGCGAATTCGAGGATGCTGTAGCACTGGACTGGCTCTCACGTCTCTGTCGCGGCCTTCACCTCTCCATCCCGACGGTGGTATTCTTGCGGGCGCTGAGTCGCGTGCGAGTCATTGTCCGACCTGGGGAAAAGGATGCGAAATTGCCATGGCATGCCGCCGGGGGGAATCGAACCCCCGCCTCCCTCGCATAGAGCTTTGGGTACAAACGATTGGATGATGGTGACCGCCTCGGTCCACGACGGCTGATAATTAGGTAGGTGAGCTCCGCGTTGAATCGGACACCGGTGAAGCAAAAACAAAATAGGAGTGGGCACGGATAGACAGTGCCGTCGGGAGGGGTCGAACCGCCGATTCCCTCGCATACAGGTGTGGGTCCAAATGATTGAATGAGGGTGACCACCATGGTCCACGACGGCTGGTATTTGCATGTATGTAAGCTTGGGTATCGACGATGAAGAAAACGGTTGCAAACCTGAAAAACCAAGGAACTTAGGATCGTGAAGAGGAAATGTGCCAAGTCCCCAATGCCGAGGGGAGGAATAGAACCTTCTGCCTTCCGCACTTAATTGGGTGAAGTTGTGGCCCATCCGCTAGAGCTGATATTCATCGATGTGGTATGAATGAACAAATAGGGTCAAGTACACGAGAAACATATGTGATACATACCGCTCGGAACGGAAGAATCGAAAATTCAAATCAAGAACTGTGACACAAGTAAAAAATGACGGTCTACGACGACTGTTCCTTTCCTATGGATATGTGAGTTATCCAAAGAAACTCACTGGAAACGGAAATAAATGACAGTGCGAAGAGGAAAAAGGATGAGGCGAAGAAATACTGACCCTTGTTTTCCCTCCATACAAGCATCACGGTGTACTACTACTTGGATGGCTTGCAAGTTCACGGTCGGGTCAAACCGTGTAAATCAAGGTGATCGATCACCCGATCATTCGGCGTGTACCGGCAAACTCCTTTGCTCCTGGCCGCCAACATTTGCTCGTCCTTGCTGGGTGAATCTAGGAGCTTCCATGTGCATTACTCTACATGATGTCTTCCAATCCTAGCGTGTGCTAGGGAATCCGTCAATCTAGCTGGACTCCGAGACGATCATGTCTGAGACAGCCCCTTGTCTGTACCCCGCCAGTCTCAGCTATCCGCATAACCCAGGCCTGGCTATTGTGCTCTCGAATTTACTGGACTCAGAACAGAACGTCCTAGCCTCTGAGTCCACCGATTTGCCCATGAGACAAGCCCCCTCCTCAAATGATATAAAAGCGCTACGTTCTGGCGGTAGTATCTCCATATCTCTCATCTAACCACTTAACAACTTACCAATGCTCACCACTACCTCTCTTACCCTCCTGCTCACTGCTTCTGTCGTCCTTGGCGGTCCTACTCTCGCCAGACACAGGTGGGCTTCTTTTTTCTTTCTCCTCGCCTACAATTCTAACTTCGTTTCAGAGGATGCGCAACGCACATTGAGCCCGAGGATATCGTCGTCGCGGAGCGCCACTTTGCTGCTAACAAGACCGAAGCAGACAAGATTGCCAACACGGCGGTCAAGGTACTTATTGCCTTCCCGCATTCAACCACTTTACTGAGAATCCCTCAGGTCTACTGGCACGTCATCAGCAAAGACTCAACGCTTGCTGGTGGAAACATTCCGTAAGCCGTAAAGCCTCTCCCAACCGCAACTCCCAGCTGACATCTAACAATCCAGCGACTCCCAAATTGCCAACCAAATCAGCGTCCTCAACAAGGACTACGCCGGGAATATTACTTGGACTCTCGCCAACACCAACCGCACGGTCAACGCCGACTGGTTTAACAACGCCGGGCCCTCCACGTCGCAGCAAACAGCAATGAAGGCTTCGCGGCAGGGCGGAAAGGGCGATCTCAACGTGTACTCCGTGGGGTATGTTAATTTGTCGCATTCATTAAAACCCACTCATCATCGTCCGTAGATTCGTCAACGGCTCAGGCGCCGGTCTCCTCGGCTACTCCACGTTCCCTTCCTCATACAGCGGTGCGCCGCAAGATGACGGAATCGTGATACTATTCTCCAGTGTCCCCGGAGGCTCGACCAATGGGTACAATCTCGGACGGGTAAGCAGACTCGTCTCACTTCATCCCGCAGATTCTAATACCTACGCAGACCCTCACCCACGAATCAGGCCACTGGCTCGGGCTCTACCACACATTCCAGGGTGGCTGCGCCGGGTCCGGTACTGCCACCGCAGGCGACTACGTCTCCGACACGCCCGCCGAATCCTCCGCCGCCTCAGGTTGCCCCTCCGGCCGCGACACATGTACCGGCACGAACTTCCCTGGCGCTGATCCCGTTAGTGAGTGCCCTGTCCTTTCCCGCTTCCTTGAACAGGATTGATTTAATTACCAGCGAACTTCATGGATTACTCCTCGGACGCCTGCATGACGCAGTTTTCGCGGGGCAGATGGCCCGGGCGACAACCCAGTTCTCAACGTATCGGACGTGAAACTGGGTTGTTCGCTGGGCTCGTCGGAAATAATAATCCAAAAATACTAGATAATATCCTCTTGTTTCGTCGCATCTAGCGCTGAATCAATACGTTTTCTGCTTATACGTCCCGAACATGGTTTTGTCAGTTTCCATTTGCCCTGGCAGCCACTTATCTTCAAGTTCTCTGGTTCCATACTCTGTCTTCTTCGCTTTGCCCCTTTGTTCATCCGAAGATGAGAAAATTCCGTATATCCGGTAGTCGACAATCCAAAATAATGCGCCCATATAGACGCAACGGTTCAGAGGATATATGGAGTGTAATTAAGCGAATGAGTAGGAACGAATGTCGGGTATCGTAACAAGAGCGAGCTTTACGCCGGGATCGTCTTGTTGAACCAGTTGACAGCCTGTTGGAACGCCTTCTCGAAGCCCTCCTTCACGTCGGGATACGCTCAATTGGGACGTGCGCCGAAGCCGTGTGCTAATGAGGTTGTTCAATCGTATCGGCCATGCCTGCAGCGGGGGGGAAAAAAAGCGTACCAGTACCTAGACGGTTGTGTTAGTTCTCCGGCGCATAGAAGACGGGGGAAGTAACTACGTACCCGGATAGACTTTTATTTCATACTCCACGAAATTGGGTGTGCCTTTGCGCGCCGCGTAGAGTCTTTCGATCTCGGCTAGCCGTGCGGGTTTGATAGCCAGGTCATCTACAGGCGGCTTTCGAAGAAGAGAATGAAATGGAGGATAAAACCCGCACCTTCGGGAGAGGACCATGCCGTCGGGGTCTGGGTGGAACAGTTAAAGGATAGAATATCGACACTGCATTCAGGACGGTGCACACCTTGATAGCCTTAATCTGGGCGTCGGTGGGAGGAAAGGGATGCACGAGTATTATGCTGTTGAAGACTTCCGGCTTGGACGCGCCTATCTGCGTCGCGATGCCGCCACCGAAGCAGTACCCAATCGCGCCGAGCAGTTCGTATTTCTTCGCAATTTGGAGCTTCTTGACCAACTGGCCGCAGGGTTATTGTATCGATTTTTCCAGAGAATAGAACTTACTGAGATAGTCCGAGCTTCGACCACGGAGGGACGGTGTCTGACCATTGCAGGAACGCTTGGTAAAACCCCCCACACAAATTTCACCAGATCGAAGAACGACAGCTTGATGCCAGCTCTGTCGGGCATCTTCATGTCATCCAAACCAACAGGTGGGTGGCCTGGAACATGTTAAATAATTACATTGAGACCGGAAAGGATCACATTGAGATCGGCTACGCACCCTGAAACAAATCGGGGACCCATACATCGCATTCAAGGTGCTTCGCGAAGTTGTCTGCGAGGATTTTCGGGTTCTTGAGGGGCAAGCCGAATATATCGGTTAATAAGATGATTGCCCTCTTAGAAGTTCCACCCGTTGCGAAGTAGGCGCCGTCGAATTGGCTGGATATGATGCCCGTAGGCTCTCCCTCGAGCACAGCGCCTGAGAGACTATGTCAATGGTTGGTTGCTGCTGAGCTTATTCACGTTTACCTTTGAAACAGTCGGGGCAGCTCATTGTAGGTGGCGGAGATCGTGTGAGAGGCAGGACTCGATTTATGTATCGTGTACATGCGAGGGCCCGAGTCCAACCCGAAACAGCCCGAGCAGGTTCGGAAAACACCCGGGAAGCGGATCAACCGCCCACGTAATCTTCATGACCGCTTTTCTGCTAGTATCAAACCGTCCCGTAAAATTACGCGCGGACGGGCCGTAAAACGGTTACGCATCCGCACCGTCTCTCAGATTTCAGCCAAACCCTGTTTTCTGACGGGTTGACACGGGTTTCCGTATCTGTGGATTTTTCTTACCCTCACGGGAGTATTTGTTGCGCCCGTAGGCGTATTACGCACGGTTCGATGTCTTCCGAGGGTCCCCTGGGGTCGACGAGATTGTAAACGAGATCATTATTCATAGAGCCCTGTCGGTGGACGGCAAATCAGTCAACGATGCGTCGTGGCCAATTGGTATTGAAGCACTGGATAAGCAACCGTGGATCACCGATTTTTTTGTGGAGATTTTTCATACATAACGCAACCGATTCAAACTTAGGGTCCGGATCAAGCCATGGGATCAGTTATTCGGCGATTGCCGGCAGCCTGTTTCTGATTCAATCCTTTTGCTCGACCTCCACCGTTAGCTTCCTTGAACCTGTTGAATCCTGAGGGATGAGGATCCCTTTCGATTGCGTACTGGATTTCTTCCTACTAGGCCGTGCCCTAAAATCCCAGTAAAATCCAGCTGGAGAGTCGATGTCTGAGACACCTCCTTCTGCCCCTCGCAAGTCTCAGTCATCCGTACAACTCAGGCCCGGCGATTCTGCTCTCGGATTTGCTGGATTTCAGACAGAACATCTTAGCTTCTGAGTCTCCCGACTTTCCCATGAGACAAGCCCCCTCCTCAAATGATATAAAAGTGCTACGTTCTGACGGTAGTATCCTCATATCTCTCATCTAATAACTTTAACAACTGAAAAATGCTTACCACTGTGGTAGTAGAGCAGGTCGGCTATCCCGTAGACACATCGTGATGTAGTTGATCGGCTATCATTCTACCCTTGTCCATATCCGCCATGTGCCTCTGAGTGGCCGTCGCCTTTCCCTGCTACATATGGTGATTGGAGCGATTCGACGATACGCACCTACGGACCAGATCCCGCTTTCCGCTGGGAGGATCATTTCTAGCTCTTTTTCGGCCTCGCCATCCGTTGACATCCGTTTTGTGTGGCCTGCATCCACCTCACCGAGCTTTTTGATTGAGCTAGATCTTACTGGTACCATCATTACCACTTCCCATCCACCCCTGGCAACATTTTCGACTTCATTGACCCTGCGCTCGCCGTCCTACCCTCGACCCCAATCCCCGCTGCCGGTGGAGCGCGGGAAAATCCCCGCCCCATTTGGCCTTGCGTGGGAGCATTTCGTACCAATGCTTGGCGCTTGCGAATTGTGGCGACGCCCGGCTGTGGTCAGTCGGGCTGTCCTTACCTTGGTATACTTTGGGTATAGGGCAAATTGACCGGCAATCTGCACGACTATTGGGGCATGTGCTGTTGCTGCTACCCTTTCGCGATGTTCGAGGTATCCTCCGGCCCCGATCGTACTGTCCGCTTCCAGTTGAACGCCATCATTCACCCGCTTCCGATTTCTTCCGACAAGTCTTATCATCATAAAATTCCACATGGACCTTCTCTCATTCCGCTCGATATTCGACACCTTTCCGCGATTCTTGGGGCCTCGCCGGAGGACGAGTTATAAAACCTGAGGCTTGGATGGGTTGGGTCTCTGGGATCGCGACGAGGACGTCGCTATTCTGTTGGGTGGGCACTGGGGTGGCAGGGTGCTATCACTCTATCATTCACTTCATATCCGACACTTTCCGCGCTTCCTTAGGCCTTGCCGGAGGACAAGTTATAAAACCTGAGGCTTGGATGGGTTAGGTCTTTTGGGATTGTGACGAGGACGTCGCTATTCTGTTGGGTGGCCAGATGTGGTAGTAGAGCAGGTCGGCTATCCCGTAGACACATCGTGATGTAGTTGATCGGCTATCATTCTACCCTTGTCCATATCCGCCATGTGCCTCTTAGTGGCCGTCGCCTTTCCCTGCTACACCACTACTTCTCTCGCCTCCTGATCACTGCCTCTGCCGTCCTTGGCAATCCGATTATTGCTAGACATAGGTGAGTTTTCTTCTTCATTACTTCTCGCCTACAATTCTAACTTCTTTTCAGAGGATGCGCAACTCATATTGAGCCCGAGGACATCGTCGTCGCGGAGCGCCACTTTGACGCTAACAAGAGAAGATTTCCAACGTGACGACGGTGTAATAGATGTGTGCTTCGCGCGCTGCCGATGCGTGTGAGAAATATGCTGTCTAGCAGCAAGCGAATAAAATGGTTCAGAATCCCTATAAAAACAGCTAACTCTCACCGCGGATAGTACTCAAACAGCCGAATAGTAAGTGCGAAACTTTACTAGACACGACCAACGGAATATCACGTAGTTCTTAGGACTGCTTTGCTAAGAAATATGCCGGCTGTGCAAGGCAAAGACTGTAGCTCAGTGGTAATATCCTCAGTGGGAAAGCTAGCGCTTCAAGGCGATGATATATTGCGGTAGTAAGATTTAAGATGTTCTTTACATGAGGAAGAGCTCCCTTTATATACGTAGAACTACTCTAAATATAGCTACTGACTCGAGTGCATTCGGGGAGCAGTGATTCCATGCCCGAGGCAATGACTCAGTGACCGAGCAGTGACCGAGCAGTGCCCGAGGAAAATGCCCGAGCCTGTGGAACTGTCTCGGGCATCTCGGCGATGTTTGATAAATTTAGCTGTTCTTGCGCAACCGAGAGTTCATGGAGGGTAAATGACTCGAAATAAGCCAATATCCATCACAGACGGTCAAGGTACTTATTCCTTGCTCTCTCAACCATAAGTCGTCACTCCTCCCAGCTGTAACTTCCAACTGACATTTTACAAATACAGCGACTCCCAAATTGCGAACCAGATCAATGTGCTCAACGAGATTGACCGGCTCGCCGGCCCGGAGACAGGCCTAAGCGCATCATCTGGCTATGCGTGGAGCCGGCTAGCCGAGGCCTAGACCGTCTTAGTAACCAGAGATCGCCACCTAACAGAAGCTCCACATGGCTTCGGCTACCGGCCCGCTGAATGCAGTGATATATTCAGGCAGCAAATGTAACGGGACATAAGACGGACGTGGACGCGACGATGACTGGTCGATGACTGTTGATGACTCTGACAATGACTGGGAATAGCATAAGCCTTTGACTCAAAGCAGAAATTCGCGTGCCATGTTTGCTCCTCCGCCCAATCGAGTAATCAGCGAGCATGCTGTCCATCCCATTATCCACCCAGTATGGCCATGCCACTGTCTTCAATGTGGCCCAGGTCGCCGCATACACTGCGGTGGCCGATGCATTCTTGAAACCCAAAATGCGGGTCCAAACATGTCTACCGTTTCCCTCCGTTTTTGATGCGGAGCTGAAAAGAACAGATTTTTTCTCCTGATTTTCTCGTTCTCAATATCGACTGAAAATCATTTCTTTTTCATTGCAACACATGAGGTGAAAATTGACCATGTTTACGGCTCATTTTGCGACCCACAAAGACAACATTTTTGACATTGAAACAGAGCTTGAACAAAGGAATCCTTTGTTCAATCGCTGTTTGCCGAGCTCAAAATAATTTCTGTCGTGGACGGAAAAAACCGTCCAAAAGGAGACTGTTTTTTGAACGGCTTTTCCCACAGAAAGAGTGAAAATATTCGGTCAGCATTGGTCGGACAAACGAGTCCAGCAAAAATCTGGCCTTTTCAGTTCCACGCTAAAAACGGAGCGAAAAACCAGACATGTTTGGACCTGCACTTTGGGAACCAAAAATGGATAGGCCACCGCAGTGATACTCTTTGTCAACACCCTCCATGTCTGCATTTGCATTCCGACTCCCCGCCTCCTCAGACGCGCCGAAACAAGCGGCTCTCCATGTTCCACTCCAACCGAGCGCGTCGAGCACGTCTTCTACTCGTAGCGATGCGTCAAACGACACCTTTTACATGTTTCAGCCCCCGGAAGTGCCACCTGAGGCTCCGAAATTTAATACTGCACCGCTCTTCACCATCCCTGGATATGATACCGTCCCGCCTTCCATGCCACCCACGGGAATCGATGAGATCGGAAGCTTCGAATATGATGGTGCCCATAATTCTGTGCTTCGGTGGCCATCTCTGAGAGACATGCATTCGTGGAAGACCCAGGAGTGCGCAGACAAATGCATTGAGTTTGTCAAGAAGGCTTCGCCACTCCCCGGAACCGATGCACCATGGACAGCGACACACATTTATGTATGCGCTCTTCAGGGCAGCGGCAGCGAAAGGAGATACCAGCCGAAGAACTCGTGGACGAGGAAAGTAACCTCGAAGCGTATTGGATGTCCCTGTCGGTCGACAGTCAAGACCTATCCCGGGACCTCGGAGGTCCTTGGTTCTATAAACCGGACCACTCGCACTCAATCGGCGATGAAAACGTCAAGTTCACGCGTCTCGACCCCGAGATACGTAAGGAGATCGAAAGTCTTCTTCGGCTCGGCATAGAGCCAAAAAAAGTGGACGCACATTTATTCACCGTGACTTGGGGGTGGTGGCCGTGGCACGGCCTGGCAAACTTGTACTTATGTACTTTTCTTTTTTTGGTGTTTACACCTGAGTGTTGCATAACATGGCTGCGTTATAGCCAACACCATATTTATAGACAATGCTTAGGAATCCAGAGGCCCAGACGAACAGCCAACATTCGGCATCAAGTGCCGCTGATCCATGCCCTATCACGGAGATTGCCGTAGTTTATGTGTTCGCAGAGTGAGGAAAATTTTGCCTATAAAGGGGCACCAATGTTTCTCTCAGTCAATGGTACACATGCCACCACTAATTAACAGCTCACGAAATGACTGGATGAATTTGTAGATGTAGGTAACAGGGTATATTTATGCGTAGGTAGGAGAACAGTAGCGGTGCACAGCACTAATGATCATAATAATTGGAATTGTAAAGTGGAACAGAAATTCTGGCTCACTGTGCTCAAGCCATTTGTCGACACAGTGATTGACTGAGTGAGCAGAAATTCTTGGTGCATGTAACAAACCTTTGTGTTAAATTCCGGCCAGCACCATCCGCGCATCCAGAGACCGTGTTCATCTCATACTGAATTTCGACTTCCTCTGAAAATCCTTCAAGCAGAATAGCAGTGTCTTGCGAGTGCAGGTTGCCCTCGGAAGGACAGCACATCAAGACTAGTTGGGGTGTGGAACATCCGCTGGCTAACAGGTGGCTCTTGAAGGTTTGAAGGTTTCTAGAGGCTGGTAAGTATGTTGATGCAAAGCGAAAATGCTTATGACATCACAGAGGGCAGTAATTTCAGAAGAATATTGAAGTCACTGAGAAACCAGGAGTTTGTGAATCACCATGTATGTTGGGAGTCTGGTTTGTTCGTAAATTATCCGCGGTTCGTCATATTTATACATTGGACTAGTTTGTGATGTGTGTGAACCAGCAGATTGAGAATAATAATACTGACATATGTATTTTAAGTAGATGGTTGAATAATTTCAGGCTCACAGAAGTGGTGGTCGCAGCGAGGTACCAAATTTAATTCCCAGCAGCGCACGTGAACATCTGATGGGAGAATAAAAGACATCGATTGCACGGAAACGGGGTAGTCCATGTGTCCTAAATAATAATTACGACAACATACATATGTTAGGTAAATGCTTGAATGATTTCAGGCTCAAAGGAGTGTGATGGCAGCAAGGCACCAAATTCAATTCCCAGCAGCGCACATGAGGATCTGGTGGGGGATCAAACACATTGAATGCACAGAACCGGGGAAATCAGTGTTCCAAGAATAATAATACTGACAACATATAGATGCTCAGTAGATGCCTGAGTATTTCCAAGTCCATAGGTGTGGTAGTGGCAGCAAGGTGCTGATTTTGTTTCCCAGCTGTACACGTGAGCATCTGATGGTGGATCCAAAGTCGTTGAACACACGTAAACGGGGTAATTTGTGTGTCCTAAATGATAATTCTGACAACATACAGATATTAAGTAGATGCTTGAATCCAAAGGAGCAGTGGTGGCAGCAAGGTGCCAATTTAATTCCCTGCAGCACACCTACGGATGATTTGAATACATTTTTTTTCACCCAGTGACTGTGACTGCTGCCGGCCCGACCCTATGTTTCGTGATCCTGCTCAGGTCTCATACCATCTGCCCTTATCTGCTCACAGCATTCCGCGACTTCATCCATGATAATCCTCGATCTTTGTCTCATGATAGGTATCCATCACCAGAGGAGTCCAAGAGTTTTCGAAGGCACGGAACCGTGGCAATGTGTGTGGCCTAAATAATAATACTCTCAACATACGAATATTATGTAGATGCTTGAATATTTTCGGGCTCACAGGTGTCATGGTGGCAGCATGGTGCTGAATTATATTCCCAGCAGAGCACGTGAGTAGTATCTGATGGGCGAAACAAAGACGTCCAAGGCACGGAACCATGCTGATCTGTGTGGCTTAAATAATAATTCCCACAACATACGGTCACTCGGTAGATGCCTGATTATTTTCAGGTTCAGAGGATTGGTGGTGGCGGCAAGGCGCTGCATTGTATTGCCAGCAGTGCACGTGAGTGCAAAACAAAGATGTCGAAGGCATGGAACAGTGTGGCATAAATAATAATTCCTACAACACATAGATATTAGGTAAATGCCTGATTATTTCCAGGTTTAGAGGATTGGTGGTGGCAGCAAGGCACTGCACTATATTGCCAGCAGTGCACGTGAGTGCGAACAAAGATGTCGAAGGCGCGGAACAGTGTGGCATAAACAATAATTCCTACAACACATAGACACTAGGTAGATGCCTGAATATTTTCAGGTTCAAAGGATTGGTGCTGGCAGCAAGGTGCTGCATTAGATTCTGTCTGATGGGCGAAAAGAGGAGATTGAAGCCATCATGTCAACATGTATGCCCCAAAGAATAAGTATCGCAACAGTCGCCTGTCAAAACAATCTTAGTATCCATGGTAACCCAAACTAATGCTAGTGATTGCTGGACAGACCCGCCCATCAAGCTCCTCGCACAGGTACAACAAGAAATAAGTGACACCTGCGAGAATCGAACACAGACGAAGATTGCTCGCTAATTATGAAAGACAAAGCACAGCCACTAATTACTCACAGAGTATGAACAGGATTTAAGGGACAGCCACTAAATATGCTTCAACACAGCCACAAAATATACTAGCACAGCCCCTAGATTCGCTACAAACTTAAAACAGGATACGATTCACCGAGACCTTGAAAACCTCATTTCGAGCTGATTAATAACTTGGGGGTGATGGCCGTGGCACGGCCCGGCAAACTCGTACTTATGTACTTTTTTCATTTTATCGAGAACACCGACAATTTTGCTTCATTTTGTGCCAACAAATTTTAGTAGATCAGGAAGCGGAAAAAAGACCAGCAACCAGGGTAGAGAATACACGAAACCAGTCAATCGCTGATTACACAGTAAAGGTGCTTGGCTAACTTTTAAGTCACGTAGTGAGTCTGGTTATCAATTTGTAACTGTTGGTTATTTTTCTAAGGCTGCTTAGCCGCTTCAGTGTGGGAAGGATTTTAATTGGCAACCGTCTACGTACGGCATGCCACAGCGCCGCCTCTCATCAGCTGAGATCAATGTATCATTTTTTATTTCTTTTTGGATGGGCGTGATATATAGCCACCAAAATTTCAAAGATCCATATCAATTTACAAATGTACACCATGTGAAATTGAGACGCTATATCATCTCAGTAGTTTTCGGCCGCTCCGTGTTGTCATAGCCTCCACTGGAGCAGTTCTCTTTCTCTCCGTCATCCAACCTCCTCTTTTTTTACCCCTATTTTAGCAATATCAGCTGCTCGTGGTCTCTTGGAGACAGATCCGCCTGATTTAACTGCCGGCCTGGCACCTGGGGGCAGGCCGCCAATCTTGGCTACCGTTTGGGTGGACCAAACACAATCCACGAATATACGAAAGCTGTACAAATCCAGCATCGTTTTGTTAATGATTTCTCTGACGTCGGCCACAACAAAATCTTGTTTCTAATAAGTCTATGAGAAAATTACCCTAGATCGAATTGATAGACTTACAGCTGACTTCCAAAATGTGTCAGGCTGGGTGGTGAATAACACATTTATTCACCCGGAGCAATTGTGTGGCATTGATAACAATATTTCCTAGTTGACAGTGCACACAGTCTTCCGGATGCTCGACGATACGCCCGTCCCGCTGCACGCGAGGATGATGTCCGCGTTGATCCGGTCGGAAGACCCCAAGTCATGCGACCTGATTGGTCGTATGTGCTCCCGCATTGATCGCCCAACATATCAAATGGCCTGTCAGTCTGCTAAACTGGTTACCATGCGCATTGGGCGTAAAAAACAACTTGGCCGGTCTCAATCCATCGCCTTTGGTCTAACAAAAATTATTATTGATAAAGTATCCACCCAATGTCCTGCTATATCTAAGGACAGACTGCACTGAAATTGATGTATGCGTGTATAATAGATCGCCATTTCAAACTCTAGTTGAAACGGGCGCCACGAAACCACCCCGGTGACCGGTCAACACAAAAAAGCATGGGGCGCAAAACAAAGAAATCCCTTTTTGCATTCCTACCACAACCTTAACCTGCTCTTTCCTCATACCAATGCGGACTTTTCCACTGCTGGCGATTGTTATCGTGTCCCTGTGGGCCATCTGGCTCATAGATATAACAGGGGGATGGCAATGTATAAATGCATTGACCGTCGATTCCTTGGGGTGCTCCCCGGCGAGACGATGGTTTGTGAAACCTTGCATGACTTCAGCCCCTGATTGCTCACCACCTACACCACTCTGTTACAATAACACGTGAACTGACCCAGTGCGATACCCTGCTTTCCGCTGGCTTCTGCCGTATATGCTAGTATTAAATGCACAAACCCATCCGTCCCTGGTATATGGCTACTTTGACTTATCTCGACCGTTTTACTGCTGTGACCGGGCACGGCTTCTCTTGATGCGCTCGATGATGAGAAAACATGACTGGTTGATCAGTCTACGACTGCTCAGGGATCGACTAAATCATACCAAATTGTGCATTCCCCCAGCTCGACGATCTGTATTTAACTGAGGTATAATGTACTCAGTGCCCCTTGTTCTGCACGGCTGCAGGTGAGATCTTATTTCATACCTGAGTGCTACATAGTCCTCCTCATCGAGAGCATGGATTCTGAGCTGACCGCAACGTGCAAAGTATACACGAAAGCTCCGAATGCAGGACGTAGACGGCCACTGGGACCCTAATTACGTGCAACAAGAGGAGCCTCCGCTTCGCTCCGGCAGTCTTAATGAAACAATGCAGGGACATTAACTGAATTACATGATGACATCGAGCACAACAGCATTGCCGAGTTATATGAACAAAAATGGGGAGCTGAGTGAAATCTGCGCGACGATGACTGCCGCATAAGTTCCGGGTCTGCAGCGAACAAAATCACACAATATAATGGAGTGCAATGAAGGTCACCATGATGGCCTTCAAATAACTCACTTAAGCCGGGAGCTTGAAACTGAATCGAGGTCCGTGGCACGGCGTGTCGCCTCGGAATGAACCCGACCGATCGTGGGATCTCTGCAAAATCGAGCTAACGTGGTCGATTGACGCGTCCGGGACCTGGGCCAGGAGTAGACACAACTGAGTCGAAGGCATCGAACATCGGGGTGAGCAGCGGAACAAAAACCGAGGAAAAAGATCTTGACCACAGTTCAAGGACTGCCAAGCACCAAAAAGACCAGGAGGTTTTGAGCAACGAATTTGAGGACAAAGGATTGGAACCAGGACGACTGAAAGAAAAACATACAGAAATTGACGCGTTCATATATGTTGAGGTTAAATTTCTTGAAGAGGGTTCAAAGAGTGGGGAAAACAAAGCAGGCAGCTGGGGTCGCGAGCGAATTGGAGACTGATTTTTATAGCTGCCAGAATGACTACGCCACAATGGGATAAATTTATACCTTTGGGGTGCGGTGAGAAACACAACTACTTTTCAGGGATCGTGAGGCTGTGCACCCCGTCCATTATCAATCAGACCTGTCCCAAACTTCGGGCACAGTGAAAACGGATTATGTCCTCCGCAGTTTGAACTGCGCGGAGTGCTGCAACATGGTCGGGTGGTTCTGCGCCGCAGATTACGCCGTCCCAAAGCCTAACTTGCTAATGGAGGCGTAGAAAGATAGTGAGCGGCAGCGAGTACAGGGAAGCGACCGAGAATTCCGCAGGATGGCGGCTTTATACATTCTGTGAACGCTGGTATTTGCTGTGCCGCGGTGAGCAACTGCTTCCCCTGCCAGAAAGCTAGGGACTTCACGAGACAGTCTCACGGCCCTTGGCCATCCAGTTCGGGGGCAGTTCGCAGCTTAATGCAAAGCCAGATTTTCCCGGGAGCCTGTGTGCGACGTTGCGAAATGGGCTCGCGCTCCTGCGCCGCAGAGTCCGGGGTGTGTGGTTATCGCAGAGGGCTGAATTTGAATGTTCCGCGGTCGATGCCAGTGCGGTGTTTTTGAATGGGAAAACAGGGATGCTATGGGAATATCTGTAAGAGAAAAAGTCAACAACACAATGCGAAGAACGTAGAGGACGAGCAGAGCGATACTAAAGGGCCAAGAACAAATGGGGAGCATGCACAGCCGAACGAGCATCTGCTTAAAGAAAGGTTGATCAGTGTGCTCAGAATAATGATTCTGACACAATAGAAATACCCAGTGGGTGCCTAAATATTGTCAGCTCCAGAGAAGCCTTGGTGGCAGCAAGGCGCTGATTTTTCGCCCCAGTAGCGCACGTGAGCATGTGATGCTGGAACCAAAGCCTTTAAATGCATGGAACCACTGCAATCGGTGTGTCTAGAATAATAATTCTGACACAATGGTGACATTCACTAGATGCCTAAATATTTTCAGGTCCAGAGGAGCCTTGGCAGCAGCAAGGCGCTGATTTTTCGGCCCAGTAGTGCACGTGATCATGTGAAGGCGGAACCAAAGTCGTTGAATGCCTGGAACCACTGCAATCGGTGTGTCTAGAATAATAATTCTGACACAAGAGTGACATCCACTAGATTCCTAAATATTTTCAGGTCCAGAGGAGCCTTGGTGGTAGCAAGGCGCTGATTTTTCGGCCCAGCAGTGCACGTGATCATGTGAAGGTGGAACCAAAGTCCTAGAATGCATGGAACCACTGCAAGCAGTGTGTCTAAAATGATAATTTTGACACAATAGAGCTACCCAGTGTATGCCTGAATATTATCCAGTCCAGGAGCCTTGATGGCAGCAAGGCACCGACTTTTTCCCCAATAGCATATGTGAGCATGTGATGGTTGAACCAAAGTCTTCGAAAGCATGGTATCTCGGCAATCTGTGTGTCTCACATAATAATTCGGACATGATACATATGTCCAGTAGATGCCTGAATATTTTTGGGTCCAGAGGAGAGATAGTGGCAGCAGAGCACTTAAGTTTAGCCACATAGGTGAGGTGCATGCAAAGATAAGTGACACCTGCGAGAATCGAACACAGTTGAAGATCACTCACTGATTATGGAATACAAACACAGCCACTAAATGCTCACAAAATATGAATGGGATTTAAGGGACAGCCCCTAAATGTGCTTCAACACAGCCACAAAATATACTGGCACAGCCCCTAGATTCGTTACAAACTTAAAACGGGACACGATTCACCGAGACCTTGGAAACCTCATTTCAGATTGATTAATAAAACGATTACATAAGTACTCGTAAAATGATTACATAAGTACTCGTAACGAGATACAGAACACGAACTCATTCTCCTTCTCTGATAGCTGGAACGCATCACCCAAAATATGTATCACGAAATCAATCTCGAAAGTACGTGCTCGCAGAAAGCTAATCGACGCCACTTCGCCATCCGCGCGGATGTCCGCCGCATCCAGAAGATGATCGAGGAAGAGGCCATTCGACTGGCCGGGCAGGACGGTCCCTCAGTCGTGGAGTGGGTGAAGAAACTCCGCGCAGAAGGTCACTTTGTCGAACTGAAGCGCAGTGACGAACCACCACCGAAGGGATCTTCACTTGAGCATGACAGCTTTGTACTCATAATCCGAACTAAATATCAGCGCGAATGCTGGCAGAAACACGGCTCCAAATTCACGGGCATCGACGGTACCCACAATACGACTCATTACGAAAACATGACTCTTTTTGCCCTCCTGGTTCGCGATAAATGGGGACACGGTACGTTATTCTCGGTGTTTTGATGTCTTCAAGCATTGATGCGGGCTTCATAGGAATGCCCGCCGCATGGATGATTGCCTCGAACGGCAAAGAAGTTACGATCAACCACTTCCTCGCAACAGTTCTTCGCGAAAATCCGGGCATCTTCCCGAATATATCCATGTCCGACTTCGATTGGGCTCAACTAAATTCGATCTGCCGCCGCTTCCCCATGTCACGTCTTTTCCTATGCTGGTGGCACGTCCTCCATGCGTGGCAGCAGCATTTCGTTACTCAGCATCACCCTGTGTTATGGAAACGGCTGAAAAGTTGGATTCGTATCACGGATCAGGCCGAATTCGACGCCCGTTGGGAAGAAATACAAACTCTAGCGCCTCCCAGCATTGTGGAATACCCTTTTCTCCATCTGGACTCATCTCCTTCTTCTCTCCAAGTTCGCTCTCATCGACCTTTACTTCATCGCCAAGAACACTGCCAGCCTCAGTTCTGAACAGGATTTTTCAAGACAGGGAGAGAATATATAGGAAAGCCAGAATTCTTGAGGCTCCTACACCTTACACCACACAGGTTACCATCTCAGTCCACCGCTCTCGCTGAATGGGCTTGTTCTTGCCCAGCGCATGTATCTCGCAGTGTGATTTGGCACAGGCTGAAATGTAGAGGCTCATAACACCGGTTGCGTTTCAGTGGCCTTATATTTAGTTTATAGATTTATAGGGATGATCCCCGGGCGGCCCAGGAAAGCCTGAACTTGAACTTGAACCTTGCACTCATTCGCCTTCCGCGGCGTTCCACAAGTTAAAGCTATGGGATTGTGTTCAAGTCTAAGGGCTTCAAATTCAATTCTCAAAAGTGGAATTGAGCGGCTAATGGTCTCGATGAGTCTAGACGATTTCTCTCCGCCACAAGTACAACACACAGTTGATCCTGTTCTTTGCCCAGCCCTAAATCAGACCCAATCTCGAGAAACCAAAGGGCACTGACCAGACAAAGTCCTCCTGATTTAATTTGCCTGGAGCCTGGGCGGTACGGCGGAATCTTGTGACCATCCCAGCCCAACCCGGGCGTGAATGAGAAGGTTCGAAATACCGATGATGGCGGGGAGGGTTTCCGAGGCGATGAACTCTGCGTCCGATATGACAAACTGGGTGATGCCAGCGAACAAGAGCCAAATCCTAGTGAGGGTTGGCATTAGCTGGCGCTAACCCACTGCATTGTACACATACATCTGAAGGCCTGCACTCTCGACAAGGATCGTAAGGAGAAACTTTCCAGCGGTTGATCAGGATGCCATGGACCTCGGAAAAACAAAATTACCGTCAGCCCAGTCTCAGAAGATGTTCTGATTTTGTTGGCTCTTAATATCCGGAAAGCTATGAAAGCTACCAAAAGGGCCGGGTTAGGAGCGATGAGAACCAGAGTGAGATGTATCAGATCATACCAGTGCTATAAAGGGTGGTCCTATTTGGAAAATTAGTCAGGTTCTCCCTGGCCTCCGGGGACGCACAGGAATGTAAGGATGAAGCCAGTTATAGTCCGCGGTCTTGATTTATCGTGGAACGGAGCATTCGGCTCCCAATTGGTGAACTCGTATGTGGCTCCGATTGCGCTGACTGCACAGTGAACACCCTTTGAGCTCCGAGTCGTCTGAGGACTCAACATGGACGCTACACACCAAGCACTCCAGTTAAGCTGCACATTGGGAATATCACGACATAGTGATTTCTTCCCCAGATTATCCATAAGCGATAAATCTGCGAAGTTTGATCAACTGAGGCTGCAGAGCAAGTATTGAAGGACCCACGACGAGAGCGTCGCCAATCAAGATCGAGGTGGAGAATAAAGTGACTTCAATGATCTCGCTGGGTTGGGAAAGATCCGCGTAGAAAGCATCTTCGGCAACGGTGTTGCCAAGATGAATAAATGCGAAGAATGCTTGGTATATAACGATGGTCCAGTGCTTCTGTCCTGTCAGAGGAAAGAAGGAAGAGAACTGGGGTTGCTCACACCTGTGACGACTATGAAGAGACTAGCAACCCAATAAACACCAGGGAAGTAAAGTGGTGTTTGGCCGTTCGACTATTTCCTGCCAAGGTGCGCCGTGTAGCTAGGAAATAGATGGTCAAGATGAAAAGAAGCAAAAGTATCCCATATAGACAGCTCTCAAGGACCAGATTCGCGAGATTCGCTGGGAGGATAGCAATGTCGGGCATCAGAAGGGGAAGGTGTCTGAGTCACAACTTGGATGGTCTTATATACATCCATGTACAGTCAGGCATAGCAGTGACACAGGAAATATCAGTCTGCGAACCCACACGCACGACACATTTAGAAGGCGGCACATAAATAGGGATCCATGTCATAATCTGGAATTCTTTTCCGTTATCCCGGGGTTCAACTCTGCCACTGTATTTATTCATTCAATCCGACCAGGGGGGTGATGTATGACTCAAGTTATTGATTCGACCATTCAACCACGGCCGAAATTTCGCGTGACACAAACAAAATTTTCGACCATGGGAACGAAACTTTTCGATTTTACCTGTCGCAGACACAATTTTAGGTAATTTCGAGGGCCGTGTGACACAAAATGTATTCGACCGGAGGGTGGGTGACACGGGACAAAAGACCAATATTCGCCATCGACCAAGGGGAGAGTGACGTGCAACAGTCGAATTGAATGTAATTATACAGTATTCTGGACTCAACCCCTCAAATCTTGATTGTAAGGATTACGATTGGTATTACTGTGTTGCATTAACCCTGTATTAACCCTATGTGTCTGGTTACCATGGACACCACACCCCCTATAATCCCTTGGCACTTGTATATAAACCCTGTACTATTCTACTACTCCTTATACTATTCTGGTCTATACTCCAGCTGCTTATATGCTCAGTGCCTCTCTGCTTGGCTTTTCCCTTGTCCAGTCACCTCAGTCGCATTCCGAGAACCCAAAAAGCCGCTGTGCTGACTGACAATCCATGACACATAGGCCAACAATAGGCCCAAACACGGCACATTCACACTGGTTAGGGGTTAGTGGTTAGTCACACCCAATGAAGAAAACTTTCGACCTAGGTCCAAATATTACCTGAGTTTGCATGAATCGTACCGTTGTGTCGGGGGAGTGACCGGAATCGAGCTCTCTAGCAGCACGTTAGGATCAAAGTCCTTTTCTCTCGAACTAGAGTGTCCGCAGATGGACTCACCAGTAGATTCCATGCGAACCAGCAACGGAGCTGAATCCTCGAACTTGCGAGTGAGCATAGCAGGAAGAGGTGACTGCGTCCACCTGTGACAATAAAAACCTTCAGCGCCTAGCAGCCAGTTGGCCAAGAGACGAACTGATGCGCCCACCTACTCCGTGTTGCGAACAAAATAAAAGCAGCGGTGTATTCAAGAGAAGGGGGAACACCGATCAATTAGGCCGCCGCCGATGGGGATCAAGACCAGTGAATTAATTCCTACCCACAGCTCCGGTTTCACTTGCTTCAGCGGGACGTGTTGCGAACAAATAAAAGAAGCGGTGTATTCAAGAGTAGGGGGAACACCGATCAATTAGGCCGCCGCCGATGGGGATTAAGACCAGTGAATTGATTCCCACCCACAGCTCCGGTTTCACTTGCTTCAGCGGGATGGGGAACATTGCGCAAATTAAGTAGCGGTGGGCCGGAACTGCATGAAATACAGGATCGATAAGTCGAACAAGATGATTCTCATGTACAGACGATAAATGAACATCCCCGGTGTTGCAGTTATTGCTGATTGAGTTGAGCCAATTTAGCATTCGCCAGCCCGACAATCCCGTTCCAGAGCAGCAGCGAGAACTCGGGGTTTACATACTTGGGCATGCACAGTGCATTGAAATCCGCACTCGTATGATGAGAGGCGGGGACGACACGTTGATGTGGCGCTGATGGTGGCGTGAGCTTGTGAGCGAGGGCAATGGCAGTGCGCAACACCGGTCGGCGGTGATGATTGGAGTTTGAAGCGCAGACGGGGAGTGGAGAAGCAGGTGGTGGTGCTGAAGGGGGATAATGTGCGGCTGGGGCACGGTCAGGGATGAGGAGGGAAGTCATAAGGGAGCACAGCTATCATTTAAATTAAGCCTCATAGGTATTCCGCGTGGACGTTTGGAGTTTCCCCGAGGAGGGTTCCAACAGGGAATCAACCTCCGATAACAAAAGAACCCTGGGAACAGTCCAAAACTCGAACAAACCGGGGGGGGACCCCATGCGACCGGGAAATATGAGGGTAACCACAATTGAACAATGAATCTGAGCTCGCTCAGCGCTCATGAATAGCGGGGAGTCGAACCCCGTTCCGTCCGACTCCTTAGTAAATTGACATAAATGTTTGCCTCATGACATCTTCATTGTGAACTACGCTGTGTTCCCGACCGGTCGATTCTTGCTGTCCGGACTTCCGGATTCCGAGCTCGCCACAGATTCCGACCCGGGGGCTCGCCGCAGACACGGTTGATTCCGAGAGCGTGGCCCTTGAAATCGGAACTTCGGTTAGTCTCCGTTGGGTCTGATCATCTACTATATCAGATAACATTATCAAGGAAAAAGTAAAGTATACGATAAATAAGTGCATATTTCATCTGAGACTGTGGCACATGAGGATATAGCCTCTAATAAATCTGGGCAACCTGCTTTCCTTGCAATGACTGTTCAAACCAAGGTCTTGGTGTCCTCCAAAGCTGTGTGGCACCCTGTATACCTCCACCCCCCCTGGAAATATCCCCTCGACCCTGTTGCGAATCGTGTGATGGGCATCCATCTGCGTAAGCCACTAAACGACTCAAGAGCAACAATCCAATGGTGGGTGGCTGTTTCCTGATCACCCTCCTCCTCAAGTACTCATCTCCTACAAACTATAGAGCTTTGCTAATTTCTATCCACCTGAAATCAGAGATGATATTATAGTTCACTTACGTTCATGTTTTGATTTCAGCTTGATTTAGTTCCAATTTGATACGTACTTTGAGTCTCGAATGCATAGCACCCCGGAAGTGCTGAATTTGGGAAATCTTGAGCTCCACATCTGTTCAGGCAGGAAAGTGGCACACAGGTGCACACATTTAAGATTAGGTGCATCTGAAGTGGAATTCAAGAGCCAAAGTATTGTTTTATGTTCAATATTGACTTCAAGGTAGATATTGTTACTATCAATCACCGGGTAGTTGACCACCTTAGCGCTTGTGGTGCATCTCTGAAGCCATCAGTGACGCCGGTGTTAATAATGATGGCATGCATCATAGGAGTCAGTTAAACACATTTGTTGGAATTTAGATGTTGTTTCAAGTAGCCAGCAATTTGTTTCTGGTGTCAGCCTCCCTTCGAAACGGGAGGCAGAACATTACAAAAACAATACTTTTTGATATCTGAATTTTTCCTCGGAACAACCCGGTTCGGATCACCCGATCACTGATCCGCGATCAGCCGCTGATCGGCATGTCCGGCATCTATCGGGAGCGACGGCAAGTATTATTACATCATTTTAGAAGTGTGCAGGACCTATACTACCAAAGGAAGCACTCGGGCAGCCATGTCCAACCTACGTTATACTTGATACAGACCAGGAGTCCCGCGAAAACAACAGCTGAGCCCGAATAGGCAACGCCCGATCAAATATTGATGCTGATGAACCCGCGGCAGGCATAGGCCATCACAAGAAGGCTATCGAGGAAGTTTGAGTTATAAGAAGTCAGACGTGAGTCAGAAAAATGAAGGCAGTGTTGAAACATAGAAGCCCCGTAAGAGTCAGAAAAATATGACTCGGAACGACTCGATATTGGAGTGGGAAATTAGCTCGATTAGGAAATCTAGAATAGTATATAAGGACGCTGTTTTAAATAGTGAAATTACTTTTTCCCCTTCAAATTTCCTCTGCCAAAGACAACTTTTGTTGTGATAAGTCCCTAAGTTCTACCCCAAGTCACCGATTGACTTGCTGCCACCCCAAATTGAGAGTGATCTGTCAGAAAACATAAGCACAGAGCTCGCCAGAACCCGAAGTCCATCTGATCGTTACGTAAGCCGTTACGTAAGCAAGCCGAGTTGGGTAACGAAGCCCATTCGAACCATCCGAAGCACGCCTGGGGTACCGATACTCATCTGAACTGATACAAGCATACGGTTGCCTGTTCTTATCTGCAAGTCAAAATCAAAGCGTCGCCTGTCAGAAAACATAACGCACAGAACGCAACCTACGAAGTCCCTCTGAAATCACACGCAAGCTCACCTGGATACGAAGTCCATCTGAAAAAAAATATGTACGCCATCCGGGGTAACGATACTGATCCTACTGAAACACCGATCAAGAAGACCGGTAAGCCAAGCTTCTCCATCTGGGAGAAGACACCTGATATTACTAACAGTTCTCTGATAGAACTTCGGCCCGAGGCCCTCCCCGAACAAGTTTAGACTACCCCGAGCTCATATAATTTTTGGGTATAAATTCTACGTGTACATCACGTTTGACAAAAATACGAACCACTCAGGGAAATACTTGGATAACGATATTCCAGTTAAATTTTCCTTCTACAAAAACTTTTGTAGCTGACACTGGGCGGCATTCCAAAAACGGCCAATACGGGGTAGTTGACCACCGCCTTGGAGACTCCGCTGAGGAACAAATTGACACCACCTAGTGTCTGGGTAGTCTTTCTAGGTTCCAGGCTACCATTTAGTGTACCTTACATTTTACTCCAAGACATGGGTGCACATAAAAATTTTATTCTGAAGTGCAAGCCAATAGGGGTAATGAAGCCCCTCGACAAACTGGCTGCCATGCAACCAACATATGCCACAGGTGGATAGAATTGGTGTTCTTTCAGTCTCATAGGATGTAAATGAACATCTTTGGTTCCAAGTTTTAGACCCATGCTATCGAGAGTTCCTAGAAAACATCCGGGAGTCGGGACCCCAAAATTCCTGTGATTTGATGTATTGGACGGTGGCGAGAGCGAAATAAAATGTAGAAAATATCAGTGTACCCCCAATTTGCAGCATAGCACACCAATATGGAACATATCAAGTTTCAGACCAGTAGCACTAACAGTTCTGTTAGGAATGGGTGGTCAACTTATGCCGCTTGGTATTGGATTTAATTATTCTGTGGGGTCCTGCAAGTGTCAATGTCAATTTCGGGGGATCAATATACTCTAGTTGGAAACCCCGAATTAGAGCTCCAGAATGACCCCCAAAGGTCGTGGATTGATCAGGGATTGGTCGAGAACGGAATGTCGATGCCGTTGATGGCCAAGGAAACGATGTTCCCACGCATCACATCGTGATCAAACGCGACACCACTGCCGATCAACCCATCACTTCGCCTCCAAATAACAATTGTAGCGCGCTTTGCGGCAGAGCCCACTAACTGTGGAATCAATTGAAAACTACTGGATTAACCGTTCTTTATCCTCATTCGGATGTTGTTGACTTTTCTCCGTCTGGTGTCATCTCATTCTGGGTCTTTGTCCTGCGGTACTCCTCGATCAAATGACCTGCATGCAACTGCACATAGTACTCTGCCTATGAACAATCTTACTGCAGCACCAATCATATCTCCGGTTGGTGCTGTTTTTGAAGTCTCACGCCCTGCCCGGAATTCCAGATGTTGTACAACTCCGCCGGGAGTCTGGGCAGTAGAGTTCAGGCCAGGGTCAGGGTATGCTGTTTATCTGGCGAGTCCCGTGTGCAGCAACCATTATTATGCAGCTTCAAAGTACTCATATATGCCCAAATCTCCCACTGTGGCGCAGGCTTCCTCCAAAGTATAAAGAACCCTCCATTTTTGCTGTCTCACAAACCCAACTGTTCTTCGTGCTAACTCTCCGCCGCGCACTCGAGCTCCCTCATTCCCCTTCCATTCGGTCAAAATGGTCTTCAACCTCAATGTAACAACACTTGGGTTACCTCAATATTGCAAGATGGTTCTGTCTTGCTGTGGTTTTAACCGTTCTCCTTGGGGATTTCAAGGCTTCTATCGTGTGCATGTCGCTTGGGTCTGGAGATCAGAGTGAGACTCGAGGAAGTGGCAGGTAGGTAGGTAGGTAGAATTATCTGGCACAGTCCAACTCATGAACACCAATTCGAACATCCGGATCTTGAGGTATATTCTTCCTCTGAATTAATATCCCAAAGCGATGGCTTTCTCAACCACATGACGCACTAAAGCCCGTGGACCGGAATGTCCCCCATCTTCTCCCATCACTTATAGTACATCGGAAACTACCGCCACGAAACTGGGTAAGCGAATTCTGATTGTACCTCTTAAACATGCCAACATGCACCAATCTTTCTCGCTCAGACGTCCTGTGGTCTAGACCAACGAAGGAGACCAATGGGAAATTCAGATCAGAGTATATTCAACAGCCAAGGAAGGGAGACCAAGCCATTCAGCTTTAAATTGTTTCGGGGGAATTATATCTGATGGCGGGAGGTGGGAACAAAGTGACTGCTACACAGATGTAATGATTCAGAGTTTGAAGAGAGCCAGACAACATCCGAGAACAGTGTCAGGCCAGGCTATCAGACCGACAATGATGCCCAGTGTTGGATAATTTGGCCAGTGAATTGCACCGAAAAGAGGGCCATCTCCAAATGCGGGCCTGGATTGCACATAGAGAGGGTCCTGTGTCAGAAGATCCTCGGCCACAGCTCGAACTGGATGGTAAATTGGGCTGCACCATTACTGCGAGGGAATGTGGTCCTCTCCTGGCATCTGGGGCACATTGAGAAGGTTACCGTCCTTTCTGGAGTGGCCAAACTCAGAAGATAAGCTGTCAATTCACAGGTCTCTGCACTTGATGTTGAGATTCCAAATCGGTATATTGAACACTGCGGACTGCCCCATGTTGTTAGTCTCGGACCATACTCTCATGACATCCCAATTTGGGAACCCTGTCATGAGAGTCTGGATCACAACTAACGACTTAACCGTACCATTGCGCTATCAAAATTGATCTCATTTTCCCATGCTCGGCTAAGTTCGGAACCATCGGAGCTGTCTCGGAACTTCCGGAGACAGCCCGATAAGATCAAATCAGGCATCAGATTAAGCTCGGATAATAGACACCTTGCGCAAAAGCCATTGGAGCCATAACGTGGTTTATTTGGCATGCGCGCACGAATGGCTCCACCCGCCAAAATCTGATGTCAATGGCTGGTGGAGCCATTGGCCTGGCATTTCTCCGCGGATGGAGCCATTAGTTGCGCACGTCAAAAAAGCCACTGATTGGCTCCAATGGCTGGTGCACAAGGTGTCTAATTCTCTGTGTCTCTTGCACTCGCGTTCTGCTCCGTCCCGACGCGTCTACAGGTCTGTAAAGTGGGAAAAATTGTACATTAATGCTAACATGGCCTCAGATGAGCCGAAACTATTCTATCAGACCCAGTTTCACTGAGCTTGGCTCAGCTGACCTTGATAATGAGCCTGATGCTGAGCACTGTCGGGGCTATATCCAATCCTCCTGGCCCTTATGTTCCAGATCTCTATGTTCAGCAGGATGTTCCCTTTCTCGATCTTGGCTTCAATGACCTTAAGGATGAAGAGGGAGATCTTACCTATGGCAGCAATTCTCAGGCTCGGAAATTCACAGACACAGAGAAAACTCTTGCAGTATTCATGAAGGAGGAATTCTCTAGATTCTCTTTGAAGGCTTCTTTGCAGGAGCTGTTCACATGCATCAATCAAAAATTAAACCAATGGTTATCTGGCTACATCGGGGAATCGAGATCCATTTTTGACTTCACAAGTCAAGGGAAGTATATCAGTATCCTAATGTACGATTTGGCTCACTTTACAGACCTATAGACACGTCGGGATGGAGCAGAACGCGAGTGCAAGAGACACAGAGAATTATCCAAGCTTAATCTGATGCCTGATTTGATCTTATCGGGCTGTCTCCGGAAGTTCCGAGACAGCTCCGATGGTTCCGAACTTAGCCGAGCATGGGAAAATGAGATCAATTTTGATAGCGCAATGGTACGGTTAAGTCATTGGTTGTGATCCAGACTCTCATGACAGGGTTCCCAAATTGGGATGTCATGAGAGTATGGTCCGAGACTACCATGTTGTAACAGTCTAGGGTTATTATTTCACTGGTACATATGGAAAACCTATGTTTTAAGTCCATAAAATCCCTGTCTCCTTGATGGAGTCACCTTGGCACAGGATTATGAGGACTATGTGCTAAACCGGTGAACTGAACATATGCCGGTCCTGGTGAAAAGTAGAACTCTATTTGTGATCAAACAGAGGCTGGAGCCAGAAGTTTAGGTTCAGTCACGGCAATTAGTACCTGTTGTGTTTTATTGAAAGACCGATTTTGCGAAGCCTAAGGGCTTCCGCAAGGGACCTTCTTGTGAGATCATAGATCAAGTGGAGTGCGCAAGGAGTGTGCTCAACACTTATCCAATAGATAGATGTATGGAAGGCGAGCTCATACCAAATGGCAGCGCTTGAGCCTGTAAACCAGTGTGTTGGGGACTTGTGACCTTAGTCAGGGTCCTGTGTAGTGCTGTATCTTGACCATTCATGGACTTGACTTGGTCAGGACATGAGAGTTTGCGAGTAAGATTAATTAAGGCATGTGCTCACGGAGCACACACCTATTAGTAATAGTAGAGATTATCTACAGCGTCGAGCGCAACTACCAATATATACTGCAGTATCACAGACTTCCCCAATTTTCCCTTGCCAATGGTGAACTTGAACAAAAAATACAAACAAACCCCTGAGTATGATTCATACTATCGTCCAGGACCTAGAAGCGAGACAAAGATCATTTTCTCCATCATTTCTGGGTCAATTGCCGAGATCTTTTGTAATAAACACTCTGTAGAGTCCCTACTACACTCCTGGTACAAGTCTGGTCACTCAATCAACAAAACTCCCATGATTAGCTCGAAAGAAACGGCCGGATTGGGTAATTTATGTCAGTTAAAACACAGCTGGAGGCTTAATATATGTCGGGATAGTAATGGACTGTATCCATATCATACTTCGAGTATTCATAACAAAATCTGTGGGTAGAAATAGATTTTTCGCATCAAAACAGCCTAATCAAGACACGCAAACACGGCGGACAAATCTGAACTCTACCCAGAATCACTCAAACCCTCTTACATATTGGGCCTTGCTATTCCACAGTGCAATTAGGTCCAAATGTAACATTATATGGCCATGAGATTGCCAAAGGAGGAGGACATAGGGTGTGCTATCACCGATATCTCAAATAAAACTCTGATTGAAGCATTGGCTAAGTTTGAGCCGTCCTGCACAATTTTTCCAAGCTTTTGAATCAAGATGTTGCATATATAAGTGCTTTAGATGGGGTAGAATGTGTCCTGAAAGTTGTGCATGGAATGGTTAAGAGTTGAGCTCTGTATGTGGTTGGCACTCATGAGCCATCAGTCATCAAGAAGCGGGACACTCTAGGAAATAGCACTGTTCGACAACAAATAGACTGTTTGACACAAGGTAAAATGCTGAAAACAATGAAAAGAAGTTACTTTCACTCCTGGCCTACTCAGATGTTGACCACAACTCGTTCATGGGGGAGATATTCAGTAATCTTTCCAAAGTGTCCCACATCCCCATGAAGGATAGTACCCACTCCGCTGCTTTGGCAATGGCTAAAGATATTTGTTTGGTATCCTGCCAACATCTCGACTGATTAGACTAGGCTGGAATGCTTGCTAGCTTGTCAATCCAACACTGAAGTATTGTACTACATCAATCTATAGGGGCAAAACTGCCTTCGAACTGGAAACCAACAAGTGGAGAACATCAGATTGGTAGGGAGTCAAAATCACAAGTCTTTTTAAGCTTCAAGTAGCTTGTTTCAAGGTGCAATTTCAACCTTACCAGTCACAAGACATTGAGTCAGCATATACACGTAATAAAAGTAAAATCCCGCAGCGAGAGTCGAACACACGCGGAAAAAAGCTCCTGAAAGGGACAATGTCACGTGCAAAGTGAAAATTTGGCGGAGGCTCTGCAACATTAGGGCGCTTCAGGACCCACTACCTAAAGTTAGTGGGCATTTGGTCCAAACCTTCGTCAGACATCCTATTCCTTCCCCCAAGGTCAATCCACTGCCATTTCTCCATGTATATCCAGCCATTGTCCAAGTCGTCAACTACCTAGTGTGGTTAACTACCCAGTCGGTAATAGTACATGTATGGGACGGGTGCAAATTTCGAAACAATTCAATACACTGCACTTAGAGCGGGAATAAAAGCGGAGGAGGGCATAAATATTAAGGACCTTGGTCGGTTGTGCAAGTCCTCCTCAGGACGTGATAGGAATGACTCTAGCTCCATCCAAAAACGATGGTAGGCAATATCTATATCACTGAATTCCATTTCCTCCACTTCATCCGAAAGGTCCATGGAGATAGATTTGAGGTTCGGAAAGAGCTCAGAGAGGAACTGCGCAAGGGAGAATGACACAGCTATGGGGCACAGTGAAGCATGCAATATGGCGAGAGACGGCTGGAATACACGCTCCGTCACATTGTTCTCTGCCGCTGGAACGTACGAGGCGTCGAAGACATCAGGAAAACCCTCTATCGGTAATTCCACCAAATTCACGGCAAATTTCCGCGAATTTGTTCGAATTATCGTCTTTACCAGTCATTACCATTATTAACGGTTTCAGAGAAGTCCCTTCCAGATTTCACCGGATTAACGGTCGATTACCTTACATTACCTAGGCTTTACCGGTTGCTTTCTGGTGTTTTTTGTTGCTCAAATTGGGTCGCACATCGGTAGGAGGTCAAAAATGTTCTATTCAATTCTATGTGGGTGGTACATAGCAACTACATATAGGAAACCATGTATACCTTATTGCAGCTCATCACAATCCCCCGTCCCCGTCTCTGTGCATCGGCCTCCACTATGCAGATTAAAGCATGTCACACCACGCCGCATGGCTGATGCGCGAGATCAACGACCCGAATGTGATAATCAGTGGCGCCGCCAGCTCACGAATGAAGTGAACATCTTGCAGGTATGTCAGTGATGGGAAGAGCATCAACGGGAAGATACATACCGTCGATATCGATAGCCGGCGGCAACCTTGTGCTGTGAGTGAAGACAGGTGAAGACAGGCAACATCGGACACTTACCCGGTCGTGTTTCGTGCCCTAAATTTGTTGATCCAGAGGGTGCCGGGCACCGAGGAGGCGGACCAGCTGCACGTACATATGTTAGGTGATGATTCTATGTTGTTTTGTATAGAAGGCGGGGACGCACCAATAAGCATATTGGTACACATCGTAGCCAGCAACAACAAATACCACAATCAGAATTGTATCAGTAACAGAGCGATCAGCACATTGATACACATTGGAGCCGGCGACGACAAGTACTACAATCAAAATTGTGTCAGTAATAGAGCGCAGGGAGGATAGAATTAGACACACTACCTAATCACGAAGACACCACCGCTGCAGCTCGCAGCACTCAGCCGCCGTTGTTATGGGAGTAGGGAGCTGATGATTGGATGAATGAGGGCCAAGGGGTGGAGAGGGTGGAGCTGCTACTTACCAGCTGTTACTGGCAATGCACAGACCGTCGAGGACGGCAGCCCTGGGACTGAGAATGCATATGGGGCATGAATGAACGGTCAAACAACTCACGACGAAATAGCTGTGCATGGGACAGGGCGGGTGAGGGATTTGGAGAAGCCAGGGCCAGAAACGACCGAGGGCAAGGAGGTGAAGGTGGGGGGAAAGGAAGAAAGGCACTGGCTCTTGTTGCTTACTATTGTGAAAAGATCAAAACGAACCATCGTACGACACACACGTGCAGATTGCCGATACAGCCGATGTCAGCAGTTTAGGGGCGGGCACAATGGACTTAGCACAATTGAACGGCTTCAACTTCACTTTCCTTGAGCTAATAACTGGAGGCCTCTTCTCCCACCTTTAAGTAGACACTATTAACATAGAGCATCATTGGCCCTATGCCTATGGTTTTGAGCAACTTCTAAAATTCACTACAGAATAATGTCTCAAATTTGGATAATTTGGTCAAATCACTCGAATCTGTTAGGCGGTTTGCAAATTAACCGAAAATCTGGGAAATTTCCAAAGGAAGGTTTCCCTGATGGACGATGTCGAGGTGTTTTAGATGGGGGCAATACTGGGCGAAATAATGCAGGGACTGAAGAGTGACCCGAGATCGCACAGGGCGGGCTGAAGAAGACAGCTCCAGATGATCTATGTTAGGCTATGTGAGGGCCGTGTCCGATACTACGCTGTCCTCCAAATCAAGTCCAAGCGGTGACACTAAGCGCACATGCGTGAGGTTGCTGAAGCAGAGGAGGGTTCTTACTGTGCTGCTAGAGATGATTAGGAGCGGGTCCTCTGCAATACCGGCCGTGAGGTTGAGATATGTAAGAGATGAATGCGAGCAGCCCGCTGCAAGAGCATTGTGGAAGCGCAGGTCTCAGAGACCGCTGCAGGGACTGAGAAATGGATCTCGATGGAAGCCAATGGAATGCTGTAATACGGCCCGAAGAAATGACTCACGGAATTAATCTCCGCGCCGAAGAGGAGTTTGACCTGCTGCAGACTCGGGAACATCTGGGCCTCGAAATTTTGGGGAAGTGCCCTCGGGAGGAGATCACCCAGCCCCAAAGATGAAAGGGAGTGAAGACGTCCAAGATGCTGTAGGACCTCAGGCTGCCAATCGAGGCTGTGTACTGACACAGACTGGATGGAGCCCAAGCTGCGAATGAACGTGGAAATAGGCCCAACCGAATCTGCTCGATTGTCATAAATTGAAACGTCTCGCAGATCTGGGCATATCTGGACCAAAGTGGAAAGCAGGGCGAGAGAGCAGTGTCTGGAATAGCTCAAGTGGATCTTCGTGATCCCGGGATTGAGGAATAACGGAATATATGAGGGGTCGAATGTAAGATGGGTCCATGAAAGTCCCTGGAGGTTCCCAAAGAGGTCCCCGGGAAGGGACTGACTAATTGTTGGGAGTATGTGGAACAAAGAGCACTCGGACTCCCCCAAAGCTCTCGGATGCGACGTGCATAAAAGCGAGGCCTTTCCCAGTCTTCAGCCACAATCGGCCTGAGTGGTCGCTGCTACAGTGTTAGGGCGAGTGCGCACTCAGCACGGTCACTCACCATCAAATATGTTCCCGCATAAGTTCTCGCCCCCGCATCGGCATCGACCGTGTGGAGAAGATCTGCTGGTAAGCACCGGAATACGGTTTCCAGGGTCTGTTTCTTCCATAGAAGGTCCAGTGCGGGATCCCTGAAAGTGAGGCATGTTCTAGAGGAAGCAGCAAGGGCCCTGCACCCGTGTCTCGGCTCTTGAGACGGGTCGAGATGGGGAAATGACATTGCGACGACGTCGAGAGTTGTGCAATGCATTCCCCTGGAGCGCGAGTAGGCTGGAAGGTCTTCGTCGCATGACAACATTCGGAGTGATGGTGGTTGTGGACGCAAGAAGTAATAGGGATCTTCAGAGTAGCCCATTTCGAGCTCATTTCGAGCTCATTTCGTTTCTCATTTCGCCAACAAACGTGACCGGCAAAGCCCGAAATAAGCGAAATTTCATTCCGCCATCACAATCAGAGTTAAATCTCATTTCGCTAGACCCTTGCTCATCGTCTGGCGGGATGCCCTCGCCGCCGCCCGCCCATCGTCCGCAACGGTGAGCTCCAGTATATCCCTCGACAGCTAACCTCACATATTGCGGTTTTTTTCAATTTCAATGATCATGTACACTACATACTTGAGGATTTCAGTCATCCACCTAAGAGGAAAGACACCGCCGATGGTAAGTTTGAGGCGGCGGGAATGGGCGGCGCGATGTGGGCGGGGATGGGGCAAGGATCGGGGACGATATGTGTAATTGATGCGCGTTGTCAGGGAAATACAAGCGAGTCCGGTCACATCAGGTCACCGAAACGTGGGTTGAAATGAGAACAAAATGAGCTTGAAATGAGCTTGAAATGGGCTCGAAATGGGCTACTCTGAAGATCCCTAATAGGTGATGTGAACCAAATTGCTTTAACTATGCAGCGTCGTGCTCGATGGGCGCTTAGTGCAACGCTGGGGATAGGACCAAAATGAAACAACTTCGTGCCTTACAAGCCGCGGAGTAATGCGCGCGATGTAAACAAAAACATTCACTGGATTTTTTGCGGCAGAGTCCGTGGCTCGGCAAGCGCCAACTCGATCATTCGTACGCGCTGTAGTAAAGGTCTGACGGAAAGTCTCTGCAGGCATCTGTATCGGATATCAGCACGGGCTCATGAAAGAACGCACGTTCTAAGGATTCAGGCTAGAGCCGGTCCGGCGTCTCGATATAGAGCTTGGGGGCGAGCTGTTCGAGCATGTTGCGCAATAGTTCCCCTGGGAGCCACACACCATCCTCGAAGCTGTATACGTTATTGTCCCGGGCATCAAGATTGACGCGGATCGTGCGCAGAGGAGTGGTTTGCCGTAAGGTTGGCATCAGCATGAGCGACTTGTAGTTGAGCGGGCCTGTGGTGGATATCATGAGAGCGCGCAGGTGCGATAGGACGCCCACCGGGGCGGGACAATCGAATACGAAGCTCCCTTGGCCATTGGCAGCTTCAAGTTTGAGTGGGATGAGGAAAGGGACGGCGATTAGGCAGTCCTGAAGCTGCTCGTCATTGATATATGACAAGCGGAGGGTGAAACGTTGCAACACATAGCCAGAACGCGAAATGAGGGAATGGAAGAATTGTTAGGTTACGGGTAGAACGGTGCAAGCGAAGCCCGAGACTCTAAAGATTAGAGAACTTCATGTGGTCGAGGTAATCCGAGCAGAACACTATATCTAGCGAACGAAGCTGAGATATCGTCTGGGGTTCGGCTGGGTGCCTGAGTTTGTGGTCTTAGGGGAATGCTGACAGATGGGGAAATCGCTGCACGCGGCATCGTCTCGGAAAGCTCTAGCGTCGTGAGCAGTGGGGTTATTCCAGCTCCGGTGTCCACAGTGGACGATGCAAAGCCTCTTCCGAGGCAAAGCTCACGCAATCTGGTGGTATCGTGGAAGGCGGCGGTTGTTCGGAGTTCAGTGAATAGATCGGATAGGGAAACAGCAAGATGCTGAAGGCGCCGCGCGGCGCCGCAAGGTGCGGCAAGGATCCCCCAGCGCTCGATCCGCCTGGCAAGGCGGAGCCTGTATTAAGTATCTCGGTGATGATTTCGCCGGGGATACAGCTGGAGTCTTGAGGTAAGGCCATATCGGACAACCTTTGGAGGACCAAGCGCAGACGACGGTTCATCACCAAAAGTGTCGGAAGCTCGCGTGGCCTCGTGACTTTGACAAGGCCCATCAAGGGCGCGCCAGGCCTTGGACGCGTCTTTCAAGGTCCTCGTTGGGTGCTCCCAGTCTCGCGTCTCCTTGCGAGGGTTCTCCGGGGCTCGGTCCCTCCTCTCAAGGGCCTTTCAAGGTCTCCTCTAGGCTTGACCTATCCATCGAAGGCCTTCGACATTTCCGGCGGTATCTTCGGATTCTTCGCCGCCGCCACCACCAAACTTGGCTCGCATCTTCCACCGGCGCCTAGCGCTCACCAGCTTTTATGAAACTGCTGCTCGTTCTCATATTTATTTTCTGGTCACTTCTAGTCATGGCTATCTGTCCCTTCTGTCAAGTCAGTTACGGCGATAAGGGCATCAAGCAGCATTTGAAAAAATGCTCTAAGAAATCAGAAAGACTTACCGCTGGCGCAGCGCAAGCCGTTAGTGTCGAACAAGAGAGAGTTGAAACATTCGCGGCAAACACTGCTTTAGCTGATTCCCAGCACACTTTTCTTGATGAGGTCGGTCATTTCACACATAAATATTCACTACGTGTACTAATCCATTTCCTAGACGCCTCCCGAAATCCCTCGCGCCCTGAGCCCGTTACCCCCGGGACCCAGTGGTCGTCCTCGACGCCGCGCCCGGCTCCCGGCGAGATATCGTGATGATGCACCTGACCCGCCCACTCCGATCGCGCAACCAGCTGAGCCGGAGCCAGAGCTTCCTGAGAATATCGAACCCACGGAGAACGCGCCCCGCCAGACGTGGATAAAGACCGAGCCTAATGCTCATGGCGTCTACAAGGTCTTCGCCAACCGCCCAACTCACGACCAGATGATTCAATTTCTCTGGATGATCTTTGCCGCTCCTCGGAGCTCCTTACCGCGACCAGTACATCTGCCCCTTCCGCTCCCTGGTTCCCCTTTCTTAACTCGACCGTTGCTCGTCTGATGTCTTGGTTCCACGGTGGCTCAAATATAAAGTCTATTGCGGATCTCGATTCCCTCGTAAACGATGTTATTCTGCAGGAGGATTTCGATAAAGACCACCTTCGCGGGTTCAGCGCTGCTCGTGAGAACAAGCGGCTGGACGACGAAGCAAATACTTTGCCGGGGGAGCCACCGAGCGGCTGGAAGACTGGGTCGGTCAAGATCAAGCTTCCAGCTGCCAAGGTTTGCACACCAGAGGACGAAGCGGCGGACTTCGAAGTCTCGGGAATCATGTACCGTCCTCTCCTCGATGTCATGAAGGAGGCATTCCAGAGTCCCGCATTCCTCAAATTCCATATAACGCCTTTCGCCTCTCGTTACGATCCGACATTCGACGCCTATAACCCCGATGTGATACTTGACGATGTTAATCAACCTCTGGACGAGGACGGGCTCCCGCCGCTGCCGTCAGGTCATGAAGCGATTTATGAAGAAATCTATACGTCGTCCGCCATGCTTCGCGAGCACAGTCGTCTTCCGCAGGGCACGGAGCCACACCTCGAGACGATCATTGCAGCGTACATGCTCTGGTCGGACTCGACCCACCTCGCTAGTTTCGGCAACGCCTCGCTTTGGCCGCTATACACGTTCTTCGGGAACATGTCAAAGTACATACGCGCAAAGCCGACGTCCAATGCGGGATACCACCAGGCGTACTTTCCCTCCGTACACTCTTCTTCTTTTCTCTCTTTGTAACCAGCTAATTGCTCGTGCAGCTTCCGGATTCCATCAAGGACATTTATCATGGCCTTTTCGGTGTCGCTCCCTCTGCGGATGTTCTCGCGCATCTCAAACGAGAGCTCATGCACGCCGTATGGGATCTCATGCTTACTCCCGACTTCATCCATGCCTATATCCACGGAATCGTCATTAAGTGTTACGACAGGATCGAACATCTCGTTTTTCCACGATTCTTTACTTACGGTGCGGACTATCCTGAGAAGTATGTCCTTTGTCTATCCAAATTCCTCGGTGCTAATGGGCATCAGAGTCCTGTTGGCTACAATCAAGAACCTCGGCGGCTGCCCATGCCCTCGTTGCTTCGTCGAGAAGTCCCAAATTCCAAAAATGGGCACGAAAACTGACATGCGCCAGCGTCAAGACATCCGCCAAGACACCAGCTCGTGGCGCGATAAAATCGAGGCCGCACGGCGTTGGATATTCGGACAGGGTTTAGGGGTCACCAGCAAGAAGGTTGATGAGGATAATTTGAAGGAAAAGTCATGGGTCCCAACCAGAGTAAGCTCGTCCTGTTTCAGTGTCGATGGTCGTCTGACCCTGATTCGATGGTGTAAAGAATGCATTTTCGAAATTGGCGCAGTTCGGCTTCAATCTGTTCTCAATGTTTGTGCCGGATCTTCTCCATGAAGTGGAGCTCGGTGTGGTCAAATCACTTTTTACGCACACACTACGGATCCTCCAAGCATATGCAAATGACGCGATCAGCAAGCTCGACGAACAGCGAGTTTTCTTGTGTCACGTCAATAAATTGATATCTGATTCTTATTCCACTAGCTTCCGTCAAATGCCAACCTTCGGCCGGAGTACGATCAGGCGTTTCCACGCAAACGTGTCCGAGATGAAGAAACTTGCAGCCCGTGATTTCGAGGACATCTTACAGGTGCGCGTAAGATACCCCCATTTATCGCACAAGCTAAATCTGGGCACAGTGCTTAATGCCGGCACTCGAAGGGCTGTTGCCTGAGCCCCACAACACCATTCTCCTTGATCTCTGGTTTACGCTAGCAACATGGCATGCATACGCGAAGCTACGCATGCACAGCAGTTCGACCGTTCGACGTTTCAACAACATAACTACGGAACTCGGCTCGCAGGCCCGGCGCTTTATTCGCACAACCTGCGCAGCCTTCGAGACTTAGGAACTACCTAAGGAGACAACTCAACGGGCTCGGCGGGATGCACAGAAAAAATCGACCAGCGGGGGTACCTCTAGCAGTTCAGGAAAGAAATGAAAAAGTTGGAACACGGCGACGTACAAATACCACTCATTAGGTGATTACCCCGACGTCATACTGCAGTTTGGGACCACCGACTCGTACTCGACGCAGATTGTGAGTTCCTTTCGCTTCCATTTTCCCACTAATTTACTCAATTTGCACAGGGAGAACTGTCGCATCGGCTTGTCAAGAGGTTCTATGCCCGCACAAATAAAAGAAAATATGGTAAACAGATCGCAGCTCATGAGCGTCGGCGTCGTGTCCTCCGTGGCATCAAGCAACGAATGCAAGACGCTGCCTCCACTTCCGCAGCTCAGACGGTCAACGAGAGCGACGAGCAACCTGTCGAAGCTGCAACCCCTGTCCATCTCACGCCCGCGCCACCCGTTTCCCCACCCCAGCGGGTAGTCAATAATCTCCGGCCCGAAGATGAAGACTTACCGCGTACACCACCACGCCAACACCATCACATCTCGGAATCCAAGAGATCTCCCCTGGATGTGCGTGAGTTTTCGTCGATGATGGCTGGTGATCGGGCAGTGGAGGTAAGTCAAACAATACTCTAATTCTGTATCTGACGAATCCTCAGAACTTCATTCCTGATCTGCGCTCACACCTGCTGAGTCGGTTGCTGGGACTTCCCTACGATGGCGACGAGGCTCAATTTTCCTCGCAAGACCTCATCGACGTCACGTTTGTCCGAGACCGCTTATATACCCACAAGGTGATGTGTATCAACTACACCACGTACGACATGCACCGCGATCAGGATACCATCAACCCCCGCACCAACTCAGATGTCATGGTGCTCTCTCACGAGGACGACGACGAATCCAATCCACATCCCTATTGGTACGCCCGCGTCCTCGGGATCTTCCACGCGGAGGTCCGCCACGTCGGACCCAGGTCCAAGAGTAGCAAACCTCAGCGGATGGAGTTCTTGTGGGTGCGCTGGTTTGGTCGGGATCTGTCCTTCAAGGCCGGATGGAAAGCCAAACGGTTGCACCGTCTCGGTTTTATTGATTCAGCGGACAGCACGGCCTTTGGATTTCTGGATCCCACTGAGGTAATACGGGCCACACACTTACTCCCCGGATTCCATTACGGCCGCATGTCATCACTTCTTCCTCGTTCTATCGCGCGGCGGCTTGAAGATAAAGACGAGGATTGGGTTTATTATTATGTTAATTTGTGAGTGGTCTTTTCTCGTGTTCCGAGGTAACTCAATAAGTTTTAGTTTCGTTGACCGCGATATGTTTATGCGGTATTTCGAGAATGCCATAGGCCACAGGAAAACCCGCTCAGCATACAACGAGTCAAAAGCACTTGACGAAGAGAACACTGATATGGATGTTGATTCCAGTGGGATGGATCATGGGAACGAAGCAGGAGACGCAGCAGGAACGAAGGGCGATGACGATTCTGACTCTGACACCTCTGATATAGAAGAGGAGCAGCAGCTGGAGGGGGAGGAAGAGCTGGAGGAAGAGGAAGACACTGCGGTAATTGGACATAATGACGACGAAATTCTTGACGCGATTGGTTACGACGAATTGTAGGCTTACTTAATTTATTGTAATTTTTTTGGGGCTACTTCCTTGAGGATTTGAGATACAATCGCGAATTTAAAGTGGTTCGACGCGTGGGTGATGGGGCACGTGAATGTGACCGTCACCTTTAAATCCGCGTCGCCCAACAGCCCATCCTTTCTTCTTACCACCATCATGTCCGTTAATGCCCCTGCTAATGCCCCCACCCCTGCCCTCAGCCCCACCTCTGCCGCTCCAACAACTGTCACTACTCTTAATGAACCGACTAAACGCAAATATTCATCTCTCCTGGAATCTCTTGGCCAGCCCCGACCTGCCACTGGCCCTAAGAAGCGCCGCAAGGGCGCTACTGCAAAGTTAGTCGTATATCTTCCTGTCTCATCTCCGTATAAATACCTCTACAGTACGGATACAGCCACATTGGATCGGCTGACAAGCGCCGCCAAGTACTTTGTGCGCGCGGTCAGCCCTTACCGCGATATCGGGACGGCGATGGTGTTTGGTCCTGAGCACCATTGGGGCCAGCATGCAGACCCCGACCCCTCGAATGTGATCACAATCCCTGTTTCGTGAGCGCTTAGGTCGTTTTACTTGCTCTTCTTCCTTCTGATGCATGTTTGTAGCGAGCTCGCAGACCAACAAGAGTATATCAAAGCCTTCGACAAGATGTTCAGCACTGTTCCCGACCTCCTCGACGTTGTGAAACAAATGTATCTGGATATCGAGGCCAAGGGCGCGGACCAGTGGGACAAGTTAGTCGACAAGGTGCGTTCCGCTCTCTCCGCTCCTTCATCCCTCATCTAAGTTTCCTCCAGATGCAAAAGGCGGCCACCAGCGCTCGTACCGCCGACACTGGCGGGCTGAAGCACCACTTGGCTTACGTGCTCCCCAATCCCGCAAGCGATGTAATCTATCCGCCGGTGCCGAAGCAGGAAAGCAAAAGCGATCGCGGCGTCGCACACCCAATGCTGCGTTACTTCTTTCTACCATGGTCGGACCGTGTTAAGCTCCCCCCCCTCGTGCTCCCGAAGCCTTCCACGACCCAGTGAGTGTCTATCGACGCGCATATATCCTACTAATTTGAGTTTTCTGCTGCAGATCTACCACGACAGAGGCACCTGCGTCAAATCAGTGGGTCTGAGTTGAATATGTGCATACCAACTCACCCGTGTTCGCTTTAGATTCGCGGATCTCCTCGTTGCGGGCTGCGTCGAGCTCAAGGCAACAGAATACCCTGCCTTCTTTTGGGCCGAAGACACGTACGACGAGGACGACCTTGACAAAGGACTCCTTCGCGGTCCCCTTATCTTGCGGGTGCGTTGTAATCTTGTCTCTTGCATCATTGATCAATACTCGTTTGATACTCTCTAGGTGCTACGTCACGTCTGGACTGCGCCGAGCTCCGCCCTGTTTGGACTCGACAACGGGATACCGCGTAGCTGTAACGCGCGCCTACATAATGTCTTTACCGTTGACAAAGAAATGATCGGTTACGCCGGCGTGCAGGTACGTGTCCAGCTCCATGCGCGTTGTGATATTAATCTGCTCCAGGCCCGGATCATGCTTAGCACGACTGAATGGAAGCCGCGCGATGGGTCCTACAACTACGAGGATCTCTTCAAGTCCATTTTGAATCTCTTTGAAGACCCCGAGGATCCGTGGGCCTGGGAGACCTTGGCGTGGTACCAACAGTGAGTCTGTCGTGCGCATGAGATCCCACCTCACCAATGTTCACAGGATGGTGTTCGGAGACGCCGTCGACGACGCCGAAACCGATGTGGCACCTGTGGCCAATGCCTCCGTCAACGTGTTAGCGCAGCCCGCAGCCCGCCCCTTAGGCAAGTTTTTTCCTATTGAATCAGCTTCATCGCGCCTGATTCCTTGCAACAGCTTTCTCATACTACTACTAATAAAGCCCTGAGGTGTGTGACGTCTCTCGCTTATCTTCCCTCCATCTGACGACCCGGTTAACACAGCTCCCGCACACTCATTGATCCCCTCGCTCACGGTGGGTCCAGTTCTTCTCCATCGATGTGCACCCACTCACCTAGTGTCCTTAGAATCGAATGCCCATACATTAATAAATCAAGTGGTGAGTCAATGCCGTGCCGTCCCTTCGTGTTACACACCTTTTCTCTAGCCACGACTGCCCGTATCGACGAATCGGGTGAGCTTATTCTATATGTAGGCACTGCGGCTCTGCCGTCTGACTTAAATTCCTTTCTAGATGCTTTTTTCCCCCTCTCTCATTTGTATGTCGTGCCCTTCTTGATCGTACATCTGTCTTTACTGACATTCTGTTGTCTAGCCGTGATTAGATGCCAGTTTGCCCACTGTATGTCCCTTGCCTTGCGGCCGTTCTTTTGACTGATCGTTGCCTAGGTACTCCCTTTGCTTCATTCTCTCGGTGAGCTTCGCTTAAACACATTTCACGCTTCTTATTGACATATCCCTTCTTCAGCTGCATCCACTCTGTATTACTGTTTCGCCATGATGTGCTCATAGTCGACTTCAATAAAATTGTGTTTCTATTATTTTTGAGCTGGATTTAAGTAATATGGAATGGGTCGGGAGTCCTGGAAGAGCTTGCGAAGGCGCCCCAGGCCTAGAATGCCCTTGCGAGGGTCACTAGCCCTAGCAAGGGCCTCCGAGTCCTCGACGACCTTATTAGGCCTTGATTTTTTTTCAGCCCCTGGGTGGGCCCTCGCAAGGCGTGAATAGGGCTGGAATGTCCTCGCGAGGCCTTGAGGCCCTGCCAAGGCCCTCGGGAGGCCCTTGTGAGGGTTTTCCGCTTTTGGCGATGTTGTTAAGAGCGAGTCATGATCCGATCATATCCCAGCTTGATCGCCGAGATTTCAATCCGGCACGGGCTTGACCGGAACACCGACTTTCACCGAAAGTCAAGCAAGCAAACCTTAACTTGGACGTATGATCTTCTCCTGTCCTACACCGCCAGTTCTGCAGAAGCTTCTGAGAACATTCGGAGAATGATCTCCGACGGCAATCGGACCACAATTTTTTAATCATTCTTGGATGTTTCTGAAACATCAGAACGTAGGTTCACAGACAGTCGAGATCCCGTCATAATGACACGAGATTCTGGCACGACCTTTGTAAAGCATTTCCCCCGGACATCAGAGCGACACCACTCAGGTATGTCCTGTCTTGCTCAATTCCAGCTTGCCTTAATCCAATGCAGATGTCAAATCAAAGCATTTTTATTCACCAAACTTGTATCTATCGTAGCCATAAACAATGTAATAGGGAGCATGGGAAGTCGCAGGCGAGGCATGGGACAGACAGACAGATATATTGTTTCAAGTAGATCGGATTGGGGTGTTAATTCTTGAGAAGTCGCTTGGGGCCGGCTTGAGGTGGAAGGCAGGTTGGCGGGTAACGAGGGGAGCAAGAAGACTAGAGAGAATTTTGCATGACTTTGAATAATCTCGAGGAGCTTGAGTGACGATGGGTGCGTCGGGCACAAGGGGGACGTGGGTTGAAGCCTTGAGTGCAGGAGCGACTGGAGAAACTTGAAGGGACTTGAGGGATCGATGCATGCAAGGGAGGACAAACGAGGACGGGGGACTCCGACGTGGACGAGGGAAGAAAGAGACCGACATGCCACGTCAACAACTTGATGGGATCAAGATGCGCACGGGCCCTCAGCGGAGTTTGAACGACTGGTCGACTATTATCAAATGATTCGCCCTCTTCAGTTCACGCCTTGGTTCACGCGTTAAGACTCGTGGGTTACAGCTCTTTCCGAAAACATTGAGACGCGCGCATTTATTTTGCCAGCACCGAAAATTTTGATCGATGCTAAGGATTGCCTGTTTGGGTGTTGCCGAGCCTAGCCGAAGCGCCTGAATTTATCAGTCCGTTTAGTTTTCAAGCATGGGAGGAGTCAAAGCCCCACAATTGGAGCCCCCGATTTCGTGCCCTCCAATCCCTCTCATGTTTGTCGGATTCTCAGTGTAAAAACAACCATCCAGCTGGAAATATCGCAATCTCTGGTTGGTGGCATCGCCATCTTCTCCCACACATTGTCAGCCATCTGCCATGTCTCCCGGGCGCCGATGTACTATGCTCGTCAGTCCACCCTTGAGATTCTCTATTAATGGGAAACCGCCACCTGAGCTGTCTGATGTGGAGCCACACATTGATCATGGTGAATATAGCGGCCTGTCATCGGCTGTCACGAGCCTGACTCAAATCATACTTAACTTCACTGAACAACCATCTCCGCTCACCAACTATCAGTGCTATGAATTCTGGTTCAGCAGCTCCTCCCGGTTTCCAGGCCGTGCAATTGTTAGTTTTGTTTCTCTTGTGGGTGCTATCCTTGTTCACAATATGCACGCTGCAGCTCAGGGCCACCGGTAACATTCACTTGCTGCCGTGAATGTACTTACTTACAGTCCGCAGCTTGTGGCCGATCTCCTACATTGGGGGTTATTCGGCACCCTCTCTGTTCAAGTCTGTGAGCCACGGTCCAGAGGATTTGTATAGCTATCTGATGAATCGTTCCTTCAGATTTGTATTACCAGGCATTCCCCAAGGATAAAATCTCCATCAAGTGTCTGGTTTACATTGTATACGCCATCGAATTGGCGGAGACGATTTTTGATAACCCACCACGCGTTCACGGCGTTCGGATATGGATTCGGTGACATTTCGGCCCTCAACAAGGTCGATTTCGACTGGTTGAGCATTCCCGTCATGAGCGGGTTGGGTAAGTTCCATCCTGTATTGACTTTTGCTCAATATTGAAGGCCTCCCATGGTAGTTGCTTTCATTGGCCAATCGTTCTACGCCTATCGGATTCGTATCTTGACCAAATCCTGGTTTGTTCCTATTCTTATTGTGATCGTAAGTCCATGCCCCTCCCTATACACCATCAGATAATTAAAATTTGTGTCCAGACGGCACTGACAGGCAGTGTTGGTGCATTCTTGACCGGTGCTTTTGTCCTGGAAGGTTTGTCCTTTTATTCGTCGCCTGTTGAGGTTAATTTGAGCGTCCAAAGCTGGCAATCTAACACTCCTGAACACCCGGAAGGTGTCCGCAGCTGCTGGGGTATTCATGCATTATGGCTAGCTAGCCTGATTTTCATTGATCTACGCCACAGCTCTGGTGCGGAGCCTCAGCGTTTAGCGACGTCCTCATTGCTGTGTGCATGACATACTACGTGAGTCTCATCCTGTGAATCATTGATTTCATCTGACTATGACTTGTGTTCAAGTTGTCCAGATGGGACACAAAATTTCGTCAGACGCGCGTATTGATCTCGAAAATAGTGAGATTAACCATCGAGACTGGATCTTTGACTGGTATGTGCTATTTTTTGCCAGTAGGGCAATAGTCAATAAATTCCCCGCAGCTCTAGTAGCAGTAACGGCACTTGCTCTGTTTTTCGGCTTTCCTGGCCAGACGTACTATGTGGCCGCAACTGCTCTCATTCCGAAGCTTTACGCGAACAGTATACTCGTGGTTCTGAATGCCCGTTTTCAAATTTTGGGCGGTCGTGCGACCTATGCCTCGACCATGGACTTCATATCTACCCCGAACTATCTCCAAAATACGGGGACGGATGCCGGCAGTAGACCTGCACACACGGTTAGAATCGACCGAGAAGTCGAGTCAGACGGAGCTTTTCATGATCGCGTTGAAATGAAGGGCATGCAAGTAGGTTCCCTAGTTGACTTCATGAACAGTACTGAAGATTTACATGTAACAGGCTGCTAAGAGTCCTGACCTTGCCGTCTGAATCCGTTTGCAGCTCAGATTATCTGCCCGCACAGTCTTTGCGAGGAGTGACTTGTGTAACATATGTATATTTCAACGTGAAGCAATAGCTCTTCACCACCATCTGTGACTGAACATAGACAACTTGAACGACGGTCAAAGCGAGATATATGTGATGAATTAATATCAAGGTTAGGGTTAGGAGGGCGGAGAGTCAAAAAATGGCCTACCCAGCCGAGTGGCCGTGGTAGGACTGGAAAATATTGAGACGATGCATGAGCCTAAGCCCATACAAGCCGCAGGCGCACTCTGTGTGGACAGGGTCGCCGTGTTATGGAGTGTTCCCACGGCCCACAAACCCAGGGAGGTGAAGGGGCCTATGCCATCAAGGTAAGTATGAGTTGCACCGAAGATGGCTCGCTCCTTTATACCCCGCCCGCGCGCACGGACCATATTTCGTAGCCGAGATTTGCGCAGGTTAGGATTCGGCTCGCCGGCCCGAAGACAGCTCCGAACCTAGGCCGAAACCCTCCTCGGAGGGCTCCCTCATGCGTTCCCCTTCCGCGGCGTCCGAACTAAGGTAAACCGAGATAATATTCCCAAGGGGGGATCAGGATTAAAATTTCGGATATGGGATCGGGGTCGGGGGTCGGGGAAGGCTTAAAAAGACTTTTTACAATACATTTTCTTTCAAGCAATATGGGGTATAGAAATGTAAGTTGCGCGAGGTCGCAATGACCTTGGCTGGATTGGGAAGCTGTCTATCAGGTGGCGGTGAAGTCCCACGTGACTCGGAGGCGCGGCCCGGGTCTAGGAGTGCGAATCACCTGCCCTATATAGAAGGACCGGGGGAGCGGGAGGGCCGAAAAAAACTTTTCAACCTTACATCCGTTTTTCGAATCCCGATTCCCCCTTGGATATTCCTCGATCCAGGGATTCATCAGTACATAGCTAAGCACAGCAATCGGTTGGCACCTTGCGCGCCTCGAAAAGCTTATGAAGCTTGCCAACCGACTGACGGAATACACCGAGGGCACCGAGCGTATAGTCTCTTATAAACAGACACTCCAACGATTTTTGCTCATACCTCGTGTACCGGGCTGCGAGCGTGAGCAGGCAGATGACACTGGGGGCAAAATACTCAAGCGAGGCACGACAACTTTAGTAGCATAGGCGTTCGCGAACACCTATTTATGGCACCGAACGCCTATTGATGGTACCCAATGCCTACTGGTACATTTGACTGCCTATTGTGAGGGGAATGCCTATTAGTGTCAATGCCTACCCGTCGCTTCAGTGTGTCACACGGCGTTTGAACGACCTCAGAGGGGGGAGGGAAGCACAAAAGAGGAAGAAATAAATTTAATGTAGGCAGAATGTAGCAATGATGCTAATTTTCAAGATAAGCGTACCCGTACTTTCCGAACTCGCGGTCCATCAATCACATCAGCTGGGTCCACCTCCAAGTGACGCTTTAGTGTGGACCGTACAGGTAGCACGATTGCGTCCAATGACTGATTAGTGGGCGGTGATTCGGGCACGGGGGGCAGACGGGGCCAGTCAGGTGGTGTACTCGATGACTGGACTGGTGAGATGACGTCTTGCCACTCCGTTAATAAACCGGCGGTGTCTGCGGGCAATGTGGGGGAGTTGAAACCGAACCCGGTGAATAATTCGAGGTCCGACAGCGGCGCAGAGTCGTTGAATGACAGCATGCTGAGCAAGCGAATTCCTCGTCCATAAAGGTGAGCGCTGGTGCCGGGAACTCCAGCGGTGCAAGTTCGGCTAATTCCAGCAGGGAACATGTCGGTGTCATCATCGTCGAGAGCTTCGATCTGTCACTACAGTGGCTGCGGTTAAAGAAATCTACATACGGCGCAGAAGGGGTGCCGGGGAGCTGACGGGGGGACGAGGAGGACGCTTGTGGCACCGGCGAACTTGAACAAACGAGCTCGATATCAGAATCCGCTTCCTCTGGAAGTCACCGTCAGTCTGCAATCAATTGACACATGCTGAGTGAACATCTGGAAACAACTTTTGAGCATGTAGAGACCACGTTCGCGGCATAGAGAGCCGGTTACGAGGTAGCACTGAGTAGAGCCGGCACTTCCCGGTAAGCTGTTTGACACGACCGTAGCGGCCGAGCTCGCTGTCGCTCCCTCTAGAGGCTCTGTTTCACATGCATCACCAGGACCGCATGCATTCATGATGATCATGATGGTTGATGACTGCCAGCTGCATTTTTTTTAAAGCTAAGTCGAAGTTGACGCGACCCATCACCACTCCTTTCTCTCCCCACATCTTCTGTATCTGACCAATTCCCCCTTCCAAGTCTGAGTCCCCTCATCTTGTGGCTTCTGTGACCCTTCTCGTGCCTCAAGAACACTCTGGATGCAAGTGCAACCCCCTCAATCCGTTCAACTTTCCCGCAAGCACTCCAATTGGTCAACCTGTCAAGCAAGCACTTTCCCTCTGGCTGCTCTTCACTATTTGTGCGATGGTGGCGAGCTCCTTCTGCGCCTCGTCGATCGAATCACCGACCTCCGTATGCTGCCGTTGGTACTGTACTAATCCGACCAAGTGTTCATCAATTTATTCCCGAGAAGACCGAGAATTTTTGTTTTGATTTAACGCGATTTTTGCACACATCAAAATAAGCCGAAACTTATTGTTCTTGGTGGCAGTTCCGGAGCTGCCGAAACAATAAGTTTAGGCTTGGCTGAAACTGCTACTGAAACCTATAGTTTCAGAAGCAGCATCAGCCAGGCCTAAATGATGTCTGAAATAAAACATTTCAGGTGTGCCGAAACCATACCCTAATCGGCTAGTTTCGGCTTCAACTTAGGTCACACGGAAATTTGAAGTTTCGGGTATATTTTCAGGCCCACTGAAGTTGATACTAAATTATATATTTCAGAAACATTTCCAGCTGCCCTGAAATCTCCACATTTCTGCTGTGAATAGGGGTAATAGAGCCCCTAGACTCACTGACTGCCATGCAACCAACAGATGCCACAGGGGGATAAAATTTGTGTTCTTTCAGTCTTATAGAGTGTAAATGAACATCTTTAGCTCCAAGTTTCAGAGCCATGCTATCGAGAGCTCCTGGAAAAAATCCGGGAGTCGGGACCCCAAAATTCGTGTGATTTGATGTATTGGACGGTGGCGAGAGAGGAATAAAATGTAGAAAATATCGATGAACTGACCAATTTGAAGCATAGCACACCAATATGGACCATACGAAGTTTCAGACCGGTAGCGCCAATGGTTCTCTTAGGAATGGGTGGTCAACTTATACCGCTTGATATTGGATTTAATTATTCTGTGGGGTTCTGCAAGTGTTGATGCCAATTTCGGGGGATTAATCATATTCTAGTTGAAAGCCCCGACCCAGAGTTCCAGAACGACCCCCAAAAGTCGTGGATTGACCAAGGATTGGTCGAGAACGGAACATCGATGCCGTTGATGGTCAAGAAAATGATGTTCTCACGCATCGCATCGTGATCAAACGCGGCACCGCTGCCGATCAACCCATCACTTCGCCTCCAAATTTGGTTCAAACCTTCATCAGACATCCTATTCCCTCCCCCGAGGTCAATCCACTGTCAGTTTTCCATGTATATCCAGTCATTGTACAAGTGGTCAATTACCTAGTGTGGTCAACTACCCAGTCGGCAATAGTATTACAACGGTGCATGTTTTTCGCCCACGAAAGCAGTTCTCACAGAGATTCACTCACCCCAACTTCCTTCGCTTGCGCTGCCATCTCCAGCTCCCCAAAATACCCACTCTTGAGACACATATTTCGGATTATCCCACCCTCCTTCCGCAGCAGCCTCCACGGACTATCAAACTCAGCGACCTTCCCCTTCTCCAACACGAGGATGCGATCATAGTCCACAATCGTCCGCAGCCGGTGGGCCACTGTTCAACGGAATCAAGCCCCGACCGAGATCCAATGAAAAGATAACCTCACCTGTGATAAGCGTAGACCCACGAACTCCTCCCGTATGACCTTCTGTATGGGCATCTGTTGCGAAATCCACACTGCTCGTCGCCTCGTCGAGCACGACGATCGCAGTGTGCCGAAGCAGTGCCCGCGCAATCGCGATGAGCTGCCTCTGCCCTTGCGAGAAATTGCTTCCCCCGGCGCTGACTTGCATATCCAATGAGACCGTTGTTCGCACTTCGAGTAGTGTCACTGCGGTGTCCGTGTCCGCGTCTATGTCGTCGTTCGAGGGGCCCGGTGATTGCGGTCGTGAGGGAATGGGCGACGGAACGAGCGACTGGTTGCGGGATGTTGAGCGTGCGATGAGGTTGACGCGATGGAGGACCTCCAAGCACTGGCTATCCTCGAATTCTCCTATGTAGAGCAACTCAGCCGTATGCCAAAAAATACAGGATGAAGTATATACTAACCAAATGGATCGAGATTATCCCTCAGGGAGCCAGAAACAAGGGCGGCATCTTGAGGGATAAAGGTGACGCGAGAGCGCAGATCTTCAGTGCGGAGCAGGTTTGTTGGAGAACGAGGTAACGTTTGATTTTTGCTTACCGTATGTTCCGATACTGGTTATATCAATCCCATCGATGATGATCTTGCCTTCAGAAGGATCAACCTATCCCAAAAAGATCCGTAAGCGTTTTTTAATCCAGGGACAGTAGACCCACAAAGCGCAGAAGGCTCATCGCCAACGAGGACTTTCCACTCCCTAGCATCCGTCAGTCCCCAGATTATTCTCGCAGATGTCTGCACCCTGTACATACCAGTTCTCCCCACTAGCCCAACGCGCTCTCCCGCCTTGAGTTGAAACGATATTCCCTTTAAAACGGGTGGTAGATCCGGCGCGTACCGCACTACCAAATCTTCCACCACGATCAACCCGTCATTCCTTGAATTTGAAGGCCAGTAGGCAGGAGGTCGCCGAAAGTCTACGACAGGGGGTGGCTCTTGGGGAAGATCAAGTATTCGACGATGCGCTCCACCGAACTGGAGATTAAATCAATCCCAGTGACCTGGAAAGCAGGGAAGTATGAAATCACTTCAAATCAAGTTCCACCTGAGTCCACAACCGACACGCCAGGCTTACACTAGTTCCGAAGCTAAGCGCGGACTATTATTTGTGTAATGAGGGTGAGGAACGTAGCACGGGTGGACGGCCGCTTACTGTAATGACTACTCCAGCCAGGCCCGCGGCATTGTGCAGGAATGTTACTGCGAACAGGGCGGTCGTGAAGACAGTCTAAGTCTGAATCAATCGTTTTGCAGAGGCGATCCACATATCAACTCACAAGGCTCGCTGCGGATTAAATGAGGTCGGGAACTCGGAAGGAAATGATTTCCGATGCTCACCCAAAGCGTCAAAGTTGAACGAAAGCCAGCGATTGGTCATCCTGCTTCCTCCGTCAACGTTCTAATCCGGGATATTTATTTCAAGGAACTAGCCAAAATGCATATCCCAATTTAGATGTTCCGATCTTGGCATGTAAATTGTCCAAGAAGCGTCTCTCGGCGGAGAAGGCTAAAATCAAATGAGGTTGTCGAAACTATAGATGAGGAGAAAAGACCCACCCCGGACGGTCACAATCCCCGCCAACAGTTCTCCAAATTCTGAAAAGATGGGCGACCGCGTGTTGGATTCCATGCGTCGCAAGTCGCGGCCGGTACGCAGATACCCGGTGGCAATAATCCAATAAAAACGGCCTATAATTGAGGCAGGGAGGAGGAACGGCGGGAAAACATAGCTAAATTGTAATTAGATCAAGTGCGCATGTAAATACCGTGTATAACTCACGCAATAGTCATGAGGGAAACGAAAAATTCCGCGATGGCATTGCCTACTGCCCGCAGCATCGAAGCGATGGATGAGTCAATCGTCTCGAAGTCCTTGCTCAATCTGTTCATCAGGCGACCTAAAAACCCATGATTAGATTGGCCTACGATGTTGAGGATGAAAATACCTTGCGGTGTAGTATCGTGAAATCTTGCGATTCCAGGTCAGCTCAATCGTACAGAAATAAGAGAGACCAACCTAAAAGTCGCCCGAACGACCGTAGTAAGAAGTTTTCTGGGTGGCAGATATCAGACATGTCCCTTTGGTTGCGGAAGTCCTGACCGGAACAGGATACGGGAAGCATTCAACGCAGCAGTCCACGCGACTGCTATGTTAATGAGACTCATGATGACTCCAAAAAGTCCAAGTGCCGCGTAAACCCCGATATAGAACATCGGATGGTCAGCAGCATCCGGCCACTGGAAGGGAAGCAGATTCATTGCTGAGTAATTTTGATCCAAAACTGCGGGGGAAGTACTCGGCGTATAGGCGTCGGTCCAAATTTTGATCCACACTCTTTCGCTGACAGTTCTCAGCTGCCGTACGAGGGTTATCATAATTAGGAAGGCCCAAATGTGATGACCCCCAGCTGCCATGTACGCCTTGTAAACACTGAATTTCACGCTTCCCGTTTCTAAGTCTTGGTCAGATTAACGTGACACGAAGAGAGATAACTGGCCTCTATGCTCCTCCTTGACCAATTTCCGCGGTTCAGTCACTGCTCGAGTTGCAACTTGGCTTCCCAAAAGAGCCTCTGCGGCAATGAGAGACTGTTTTCGCTTTCCGTCTACCGCAGCAGTTCGTGCGATGCTTTCGAGAATGCTTTGAGATCGGAGGTCTGCGACAGTGCCCTGGACAGTGATACGGCCATCTTCCATCCGGATAAAATAATAGGCCCCAGGCAGAACAAGTTTATCGTGATGAGTCACCAAGACCTGGGTCGCGGTGAGTGAAGTAACCAGAAGGGCAAAGTATAAGGTACCACTGTTCGATCTTTAAGCAAGGGCCCGCGCAGACATTTTTGGTAAATGATCCGAGCAGTGTCACTGTCCTGTTTTCGACTGTCAGTATCGCTTTCACCAGTAAGTGGGTAAGCATACCACTGCGCTTAATGGATCGTCCAGAAGCACGTACTTCTTTCTCGCATAGACCTTGAACTCGTATGACAATATTGTTACCGCGAGCGTTAAGGAAACCTTACCGCTCGAGCCAGCGCTACCCTGCGACAAAGCAAGTAAGCACATGAAATCCATAGTTGATGTATGAGCAAGACCTGGCCTTCTGTCCACCTGAAAGCGTTACACCCTTGACACCAATTTCGGTGGCATCGCCGTCCTCCAACATGTCGAAATCTGGTCCCAAAGCGCAGCACTCAACGACAGCGCCGTATCTGGATTCTTCGTACAAGGATCCAAATAGAATGTTGTCCCTGATGGATTGGTGGCGGAGCCACGGCGATTGGGCCGCATATGCTATTCCGCGGATGTTCCCATGCTCGTCCATCGAGTTATCCTTCGCCATGATAATCCGACCGCCGCCCGGTAGCATGGTCATTTCTCCGAGAAGAGCCATCTATAATGGCACTGCATCAATGGCTCTGAAAGGATTGACTTGGAAGAAGTTTCACCAGAAGTGCTGTCTTCCCGCTAAATATTGGAGACGCCGATAAGTTAAAGATATCGGAGAACGGAAGTGATGCTGACCTCGCAGTAGGACCAGTGATGATCATGATAGATAGCTTTCCCTCCGGAAATCTGACTGAGATGTCACTGAGTTCGAATGTTTGAACCTCGAATGTCGAGCCTCGGTCATCGACGTCCACAGAGGCGGACTCTTGTCCTGCCAGGTTGTCTAAAACGCCTGGACCTTCATTCCAACGGAAAGAAGCATTCTCGACACCCAAAGCGTCTTCAGATCTGAAAAGGGAATCCGGAGAATGACCTTTCAAGGATGATACTCACAACCAAAATTGTTAGAATTTGGAAGGTCTGGGATCCGAGGCGGGCCTTACCTTGGTCAGAGACCTCGTCCTCGTTCAAAAATGCAGCAATGCGATCAACGGCAATACGTCCCTAAGTCAAATGTAAGTCGTAAAACTGAAGGATTATGTCAGGACATTACCTGTATGAGTTGGACCAAGGCCATCGGAAGACCTAGGGAAATAGTGTTTATACAAGTTCCATTTACAAAAAATCGGACACTAACTCGCCAAGGGGTCTCTGAAACAGACGAGTGATGGGGAGAGGCAGAATACATGCAAATTTGAAAGGCTCACTTGATCATCGCAAAAGCCTGAATGGCCTACGGAGAACGTCGAATTGGTCGGGTCAAGGACGGATAAAACTGGAAAGAAAAAATGTACCGCAAAAGCCGTGCCAACGGTCAACTCATTTCCTAACCAGACGTACGTCGCGAACGATATCAACGAAAGCGAAACCGGTGCAAGATTCCACAGCCTACGCAAATGAGGTAAATCGATGTGTATGACCCGGAGGATGAACATACCCATAAAACATCACAAGATTGGTGCGGACTTGACACAAATCCATGAACATTATGACTTGGGGGTAATGGCCGTGGCCCGGCCCGGCAAACTCGCACTTATGGACTTTCTCTTTTCTTTTTCATAATGGAGTTAGAAAAATAGGACCAGTAGCTTCCCTGAAGCTTGACAGTGTGTCTTTCAGTGATTGTATTGTGCTACCTCGAGCTCGATGTGTGCTGTTTAGTGCCGTACAGCACGAGGAATACAATACGTACTACAGACACTAATTATGTCCTCCGGACCCTCCCGCTCCGCGCTCCTGGCAAGACATGCACCCGGAATTCAATCGGATGGAGCAGGTCGTGACGGTGCTATGGCACGGCGATGCGCACACACTCGCAGCCTGCGGGCGGCGCGCTTACGTTCAAGATTCAGCCGGGCGCGTCCGCCCGTCAAGCCCTGCCCCTACTTGCTCTCGCCGTCGGTGCTCGCGGACACCTCAACCGATTACGATGGCAAGGAAAAGGGAGACTATCCTCCCCAAGCCGTCCTCGGGCACTGTGCCGCCAGAGTACCCGCACGACATTGAGCCTGCATACTCCCCGTCGCGGCCGTTTCGCCCCTCAACGTGGTCTAGTGTTGCCGCCAGCCAAGCCGATCAATTTCATAGCATTGAGATATCACTTCGAATCAAATAGAGATAATTCTAAGGATATTTGTGTAGAAAGAATACCTTAAAAGCAGCAAGGTCTCCCAGTGGCACAAGGCGATCCAGGGAGCCATTGTACAGGTATTTGACCGGCTTCTAAACAGCTCGAATTTTAGCCGTTTAGAAGCCGGTCAAATATCAGGGCACCGGTTACACCAATTCCTTGGATCCAAAGGTACGCCCTACGGCTTTTTAAGGGATGCATCTTCCAAAATATTCCCAGAATTACCGCAATTTTATTGCGAGCTAGATATCATTTTTTTGAAATTGATCGGCTTAGCCGGCGGCAACACTAACGTCGTAGTCCACCCTCCCCGTCCCGCGGCGCCTTGATGGCGCAGCTCTCTCTGTTATTGTGATCTTTGTTTTCTTATGTGTGATTTTTAGCCTCATGCTCCTTCCTCTGATCCCCCTTCCTGCAATACACCATGCTCTCGTACACTATGTCACTTGATCGATTGTTTGTGTTACATGAATGTAAACTTATCGATCTAATTCCCAGCACGTCCCGCATTTGACCAATCAATCAAGACACGTAAAAGGATGCAGGGGAGCCAAAATGAAGATCCTGACCTTAATTTCTTAAAGAACGGAGAATGCGTATCACCAGACTCGAACCTGCGCGATGAGCAACAATTCATTACATAACTCAGGCACAGCCACTATAATCTCACAAGAAATGAAGGGAAATTAGTGGCTGTCCTTTAAATTCCGTTCAACACAGCCACTAGGAAGACTAGCACTGCCACTAAATCCGTTACACGAATAGATCTGGGACACTTTTCGAGTACTTAGGTCTCTAAAAGCTCATTTCGATTGATTATAAACGATTACATAAGTACTCGTAAACAGAAGGGATTGAGACACTCACATCCCGTTAGCCATTCCATCTCCTCTGCCCTGGCATCCAAAGTCCTGTCCATCCAGCGGTCCTCCCATGCGAAGAATTTGATGAATTTAATCTGTGAACGGGGTTGAAGATCAATACAAGGCGCAAAAAGAAGGGACCTACAGCACTGATCATCTCATCGAGCACTCCGACTCGTCTGTCTCTGGCCTTCAAGTAAGATTTATGGAGTCGGATATTCCGTTCCGTGATATATTTATGGAGTGGCCAGCCCATCAACACGACCACGAACCCGGTGAACGCGCTCCAACCCTGAGATTTCATCGGAATGTGACGTAAAGAAGAACAGTGAAGTTGACGGACCAAGAGCTGATACAAGAACAGTGAACCTATGATAATTTCGAACGGTGCTCCGTAGATCGTAAACAACATCTGGAATGATTTTTGAGAGGTAAGATAAAAGAAAAAAAAGTGGATAAATCATACGGAAATAAGGCCCGAAACACGGGTGCAGTCTCCAGACATAAGATTTACTATTGTGCCAGGATCTGGAACATCATTATCAACATTAAGCCAGTCCATAGGAGCACGTCGCGCACCTGCGCTGGATCTCGCTTGATCCGATGGTTTTGTTTCGATTGTGGATTTTGGTGGCTGGATTGAATTCTTCGAGTACGGGGTTGCTGCGCCGGAAACGGACGTCGAGGCGGAAGGTGGACGCCGCTCTGCCTGCTCTCGGTTGACAATTCCGCTTGTGTCTTTGCGTTTCAACGCCTTCTCGTATATAGCTGCCATGAGCTCGGACCGGACGCGGGTTGCGGCACGACGGCAATACACTACAATATCCAGGTAATGGTCAGTACGTTCCAGCAGTATACTACGACGGACTCACAGAGATGCTGACCGTTGGCTGCTGCCTACACAAAAACGTCAGTAACGAATACAGAGTACATGGCTTGTATACCGACCTGAAGAAGGGAACATACCAGAATTATGGCCGTAAAAATATAAGCTCTTGCCTGATCACTTCTCGTGCTATGTGGATGGTCAATTGAATCGAGGAGACGTCTGCGTGAATCAAATTAATTGCGGAAGCCAATAGTGGGCCATCGTTACTTCAGGAAGAACGGCCGAGCATAGGAGAACACGATGGAACATAGCGTCCCGACAAAGTCGAGTCTGCGAACGCGGAGTCAAGTGACGGCGGCAAAATCAAAATGATACGAACGTTAGGTCTTGGTATGCAGTGGCCCAAATGCGACGCAAGAGGCTGGCGAATCTGAAGTGGAGTGAGCTGGGAACAAAACAGGAGACGCAAATGGTACGAAACTGTAAGGTTAAGAACTTCGAAAAAACAGGCCTTGACTGAAGGGTGGGGCTCAGCGACCACACATCCGCCTCGTTGAGCGTGGCATTTATCCCCTATTTGACTCATATCAGTGTGGTGAAGATATGCCGGACAACATACGAACATGTTTGATCAGCGGATATATCCAGCTAAATGTCACCATGCTCCAGAATAAGGTGTAGTCTTCGGGAGATACCGATTTCCCCTGCACAATGTGAACCATTAAATTATCTGGGAGGCATAGGACTGACCATTTCGGCTGCCGTCGTACCTCGTGGTGGCAAGGTTACCGGGAGCCGAACGACAACATACAGGAGGCAGAGGATGATGATCATATTCGCACAAAGTCCCGCTGTAAGGATCCGAGATGGGAAAGCCGTCTGCTCGACCGCGTAATCGAACAGATATCCTCCGAGCATAAAAATACCGCCCGCTCCGTGTAACACATAGATCGTGAGCAAGTCGAAAGGTACGGTGGCGCATGGGTGGATGATAGTTTTGGTCACAGTGTACAACCAGGTCAGCGCAATAACAAGACTTTGAACGCGACGCGGCATATCATCGGTGTCTCCAGAGAGGAGAGATAGTATTATCTGTCCTCCCCACAAGTAAACCTCCAGCAGGCCGACAACTGCAAGGAAGAGAGAGTGCCGGCGGCCTGTAGTGGATTCTACGAGGTCATTTTGGGCGAGTGGGTGCCCCAAGTTCAAGACCTGAGCTTCCTCCACCGTCATATAGGGTGTAAACGGCTTGGTGAGGAAGACGAGCAGGCGTCGAACGGGGGGCGGGAGAAGACGCCGAAGGACGGCCAAAGCACAAAATCCCAGCACGACAAATGCCGGCACAGTTGCGCTCCAGAGTCCACGCACACAGGGACTTGCTAGGTCAAAGGCAGGGGAGCCGTTACACAGATCCATGGCACCGGAAGTGAATGGTAGGTAACTGTGAGGCCGCAGTTCTTTATGAAGTCGATATCGGGCGTCCCGAGCTAGAGGAACCGAGCTACGGAGATAGCACCAACTACAAATATACGACGCAGTGGCCCTGAGAAAATCGGGACCGAGAGCAGCCAAAAGGAAGTGCAAAGGGCATTTTTGGTTGACAAGTTCTTTTGAGTATCCGTTGGCGGTGGAGCAGATAGCTACCTCGGGGATAATTGAGCGCTGAGAATCAAGGATTTCCAAACCTCTAGAGGCCCCGTGGTTGACCCACAGACGGCCTTGTGCGTGTTGTATTACTGCGGCTAGAGAACCCATAGCCAGACACCTTCAATTATAGACGAACAACCGTGGTCCCGAAAGAAGGGACCGAGAGCTGACAATAGGTTGCTGCTTGAGTCTAAGGCTGTTGGATTCGAGTCATAGCACTAATATGAGTACAATGACTCGGATTCGGCCCAATGTAATGACAGCTCTTCGGAAAGTCGGAGCACTAGCTCGAATGATAAATTATGAGGAGTCATTTCGGAGGGACCGAGGTAACTCAGCTGATCACGCCAATCCCACAGGCCTTAATTACACCGTTCTTTTCCCGCTTGTAAAGTGGACTTAGCTCTTTTGAAGGGACCGACATTCTCATGCACAATTCAGCCGTGGGCGTATATCTCTGACCGGCGAATACTCGTAATTCTCCAGTTTAGATTTGTCTAGTGCTATCTCCGATTGAGTTGCCGGAGATTCCAGAATCAACACCGCTGACGTCGAACTGCGAGCAGAATCAAGACGATGATATCCAGAGCAGTGGTCGGGTAAGTGATAGATCCCAGCGTCCCAGGTATTCAGTCCGAAGTCCAGAAGCGACCAGCTCGCGCCGAGGGAACACAGTCGTTGAATATTGAACGAACGACGCCGGGATCAGTGAATCGGCAGGCGATCAAAGCGATTTATGCATTTGGACACGACTTAGGTTAGGGTTAGCGCCACGCCGACGCGAAAAAAAAAGGTCTGCGCAGCCGAGTGGCTCGCGCAGGACGGGCAAATATTGGAATAGTGGGCGACGCCCAAGCCGCGCGCGCACTCCGTGGGACGTGGCCATGGTCGCCGTGCGATGGAGCGCGCGCGCGGTCCATGGATCCGGCTGAAGGGACGCATGCTATCCTGGTACGTGAGGCCCTGGAATTCGGGGGACAGCGTTATATAGCGGCGGGAGGAAAGGTGCACGGAACAGGGGTTGTTGGAGTGTTTGGTCGAGGCGGTGCCGGGGTCGAGGGGGTGATGAGTCAGGATCATCTCCAAAACGCGAAGTGACTTGGAGGCTCTTGAAGAAGCGCGCACCCGGGGTCGTAGACTACACGGATAGCAACGACTCCGCTGACCACCCGCATGCTGCCCCACCGGCGGGAAAGAATTTCGTGTAGCCTACACAATATTTCCAACGAGCCCCGCGTCCACTTCCCGCGGCGGAATGGCGAAAGTGCCCTTGTCGCGCCCAGTATCCCGCATGCATATTGAAAGGGATGGTAGGACGCGCAGAAGAGAGCCTGGCAAGTGCAGCGGGGAGCGAGGGGCGTGGAGGAATGAAGCACCGAGAGAGGACGGCGCATATCCAGAGACGGGGAGCCCGCGGGCGAGAACGTCCACTCCGTCGACAGGTGATCGCGAACGGCGGCTTCGTGCGCTATGTGACGCGCGGGTGTCGTATTCCGCGCCACCATGCAGCGCGCCGGCTTGCACGAGTTCCGCGCGCCGCCAGATGTCGGGGCGGGAGCGGACGCAGCTCTATCTACACGCAGCGCAAAAGCGCCTGGTCCTCGTTAAGGGGGCAAGACAGAGACGGCCGGGCTGCACAGGCGAATGGATAGGCCGCGAGAAGGGCGAGTCCATCTACGTAGGCGGAGGTAGCGAGTGGGGTGAGTGACACGCGACACAGGAAGTCGGGGAGCCCGCGGGCGAGAACGTCGGCTCCGCCAGCACGCCGCCCACGAGCACCCGACGGGGCGCAGTCAAACGCGCGCAGAGGACAGCCGCCTCGCACGCCGTTCGGAGATGGAAGAGCCGGCCGGAGCGGACAGACGAATGGGCAGACGAGCTCATCCATCTACAATAGGCGGAGATGGTGAGTTGCGCGAGGGGCGTATGCGCAGGAAATCGGGGAGCCCGCTAGTCAGAACGATGGTTTTGTAGCACGCCGGCCACGAGCACCCGACGGGGCGCAGTCAAACGTGCGCAGAGGACAGCCGCCTCGAGGGCCGTTCGGAGATGGCACACGTGGTGATGATGCTCGAGGGACGTATGCGGCGTGCGCCGAGGAGGTCAGGGAGTCTGCGGGCGAGAATTTCGTCTCCGTTTGCGCGCGGAGATGGCAAATGTAGTGATGACGCTCGAGCGGCGTATGCGCAGGAAGTCGTGGAGCCCGCGAGTGGGACGATTGTTTTGTTAGCACGCCGCCCGAGCATCAAACGCGCGCAGAAGATAGTCGCATCGGGGGGCCGTGCCGCGCCGTAAGAGCGCGGGCCGACGAAGGGGGTGCATGCTCGTGGGCGGGGCGAGCGACATGCGTCCGCTCCGTTGCAGAGCTCGCGCCTGGGGAGGCGGAGATAGTGCTCGCAGGCCGAGTACACAGCTTGATGCACGCCGCAGAATGAATGTCGCAATTCGAGCGCCGACGATACGGATACGGACGCCAAGGCCGCGCCAAATCTACGTCTCGTCCTACGCAGTACTCCTGCCCGGCGGGCACGGCAGCGATGGGGCGCATCGACGCGCGTGCGGCGCATGGAGTGGCGGGGACGTTTATGTCGGCGCGGCCCGTCAGCAGGCGGTAGGGTAGTGATTGGCAACAGCGCGGACGCCGCAAGCGCTGGGCGCGGAGGAGTTGATGGTGTCGAGCTGAAGGGCGCACGGATCGAGTGGTGCAGTATACATCCCTGAAGGAGCACATGGATCGGGGACATCCGGCGCACATACATAAAGCGGACATGTCGGTAGCGGACAGCCATATCCCTCGATGGACACGCGGCGGCGGACCACAATGCCCGTTGCTGCACCAACGCACCCTCTCCGGCATCGAATGGAAGCCATCGCAACTCCGCGGGCCGTGGCACTCGAGGTGGGTGTTGGGGCTCCGGGGCTCGATATAGCCCGCATCGATAGCAACGCGACGCGGGGAGGCCCGCGAGGCGGCGGCGCGTTGACGAATCCGTATGCAACGCGGGCGCAGAAGGCCGCCCTAATCTCGATAGTGGCGTGTGGAGCGGGATGTGGCTTGGAGCAGAGAAGCCGCGCGCACGTGATTCGGTCTCACGGCGGTAGCGGACCGCGTAGTCGTCGAGCACCTCCAGCAGCGCCGACAGGGGTTGGGTGAGCGCTCTACGTGGATACGCGGGTGAAGTAGTATCGTGCCGTCTCTAGATCTTCCCAGGATCTGGGCGGGTCGATGGGGATGGACCCAAGGAAGCGTCTGGCGCGACCAGGGTGCGTTTGATCACCGTAAGGAATAGTGAAGCGCGTCAGGGTCGCCGGGGAAATCGATGTGTCTTGGCGGAACGACGGCGTGCGGAAAGAGGAGGTTGCGTTATCCGGAATCGCGGCTCCAAGTCGTCGACGCACGCTTGGGCGGCATCAAGGTCGGAATCAAGGTCGGAAGTAGCTTCGCTGCAGAACGGATGAGGACCGGAGGGACTAATTGGCTGGCATGCGCACCTTCATGGAAGTGGGCGGTGTACAACGCCTCGAGGCTGGCGCAGTGTTGACGCATGCGGCAGACAATCCGGAATTTGTACGGTCTGGGACGCCTACTAGTCATTAGAGCTGGCCGAAAGCCGGATCGTGATAACGCACGAGCCACGAGTATTCGAAGGCGCTTCCGCCCATCCAAACGATCTTTAACAATCCACCTACGGGGAAAATTGCATCAGATATCGCGTCCAGCACGAAATTTCAAAGAGACCCACGGCGTATTCGATCCCCATATTTAAGGGGATCGCCTCCGGGAGCATAGGGGCTGTCGAGAGATGGAGAAGAGCTCATTATTCCTTTGTTGCACATGCGACACGCATCCACCTCTAGAGCAATCGGAGAGCTTGGACAGCGCCAAATCGCCGCCAGAAAAGGCGATGGTTGCAATGGAATCCATTCGATGTATAATAGGCGCCTTTTCAACTCCCGGGAAGGTTTAAGCAGCTGTAGTAGCAGGGCAGAGCCATTTTAGTCGAAAATCGAAACCGAGCGCAAAAGGGAAGTGCGAAGTGACCGTGACATCAAACCTTTCTCGACAAAACGGTCACCATCTCTTGACCTTTCCGTTTCAACCGTGCCGTCGCTTGCGCTGCTCAAAGTCCCCTCAAAATTCCCCGCGGAATCATAACCACCCTCCATTTGGGCTCGCAAAGCAGTGAATTTGGTGGCTTCTTGAGGCCCACTCAAGGCCCACTTGAATTTAATCTGCGACTACTATCTGCGACGTTCTGATTCAGCTGAATCACGTTCGATTTCTGCCCGATGTGCTTATTGACAGTTGATACCGGGTAAATGTAGGATACTGAGCCGCCGTTGATCGGTGGGCGGTCGTGCTCGAACTCTATATTCCGGGCTGGTTCTCAAGAAAGCCGGGCGTTCTAATCCCCCCGACGGCGTGGATCCTCGAAGACATGGATTTTTGGCGCATCCGACGGTAAATTAGGCCGGATGGGAAACATTCTTAATTCCGAGTCCACCGCATTGATCACTTGTAGATTCCGCTCCCGCCTCGCAATTCAACTGGGCCATAGGGTTTCTTCTCGTATCATTCTCTCTTCCGAACTCAACTCAGTTAACCCGGCACAAATTTGGGAGGGTACGAAGCCGTCGTCAGCCAGGCATCAGTCCTCCTCCAAATATGCTCGGAGCTTCCGGTCGATACGAGAAGGATAGGGGTTCGCAGCGTAGGGCTCCATTCACGCTTTGTAAGGCTCTGGCCGGGTGAAGCACGCTCTTGTTTCTATACTCCGAGTCCCCACGCTGATTTGGCCTCAACTGCTACCTCGCGATTCAACCAGTTGTGCATCACCGAGTCACTCTGGTGCTTCCCTCGCGAGCCCCGCTTGCATATGATTTCCGATTTCAGCTCAGTTCACCGCACTAATATAACCCTAATCCTAGCCATGTCGGTCCTTCTCCCAATCTAGTTCGGCAACCTGGCTGTGCATGCGCAAGAGAACGCTGGCACCGGAAGCTCCTGGCAAAATGTCGAGGCACGCTTTGAAGCAAGTACTCTCTGGCTGATTGAACACCCAGTCATGGACTCAGAAGTATTTCTTCGATTAAATATTGACTATTCTCTCCCCGCTGCACGCAGGTGGACTCTTTGAAAGCCAGACAGCATACCGAACTTGAAGCATTCTGACTCCTGAGACCACCCCTCTCGCAGGTCTCAGACATCCACAACTTCTACGCCTGACGATTCTGCTCGCGAAGGCCCTGGTCTCCGATCTGAACGCCCTAGGCTCTCCACCTCAAGCCCCTCGCTCGGGGGATATAAAAGGCCCGCTATATTTCCCAATCTACCGGCACCAGCTTCCCCACCGTTCATCTCGCTGCTTCTGCCGTCCTCCAGGGCAGACACTGGTGAGTTTCCATTTCATCTTTATTTTCTCTAGACATTCTATTCCAGAGGATGTACGATACATCGGTACGTAAGGGAAGTACTCTCGTGCGACCGTGTGTGCGCCGGATGCAAGCGGTTCGCAGCGAGCTCCGTCTGCACGCATCGGAACTCCGCATCGTTCTAGTAGGTACGTAGATAATTTGCAGATGTTGAATACATTTTTTTGCTTTACTACGCGATACTCAAAATAAAATAAAATAGTGATATTTCTTCCATCTGCTTCCCCAGGCCGTGTCCAGATCCGACCGCCAGCTGGCGGGCAGATAGACTGTTGGATAAGACTCAGGATAAATTATACTCAGCGTGGTTCCGTTTCCGGAACATGCCGAGGTGTAGTCTACAGTACAATGTACCGTTACTACACCATAGCCCACTCCCCATCGACGAGCTCACCTTTCTCCAGGGGTAGATCTCCGGGTCATATGAAATGGCTGGAAAATAAAATAAAAAACAAGAGCAATCTGACCTACACTATGTCGGGCCAAACCATAGGTTCAACATCGACAATCGCAAATATCTTATAGACAAATTTTGCGACCCGGCCCACCGTATCTCTGCGGAATATCATGGCTTTCAAGACGCTAGTCGCGTTCCATGGGCCCACTGTCGCGATTCTCGGTTCCACACCGCTCATCAACTGCACAAAGGCAGCCATGCACTCAACTAGTCTCCACAGCCAATGGATGTTGGCTCACAAGAAGCCGTGTCAATGCTTTACGATGCTTCGCATTAGTCACGAGAACGAGATAGTGACAGAGGACCACTGTAATTTTCTTTGCAGGTTCATCTTCAAGTGGCTCACGTCTCTCGTGTAGCATGTATAGACGGGTGGACTTAGACACCTCTGCATCGAGGTGTTTCATTGCAGCAATATAGACCGATTTAGCAAGGGCCGTGCAACGTTCTGCCGTGAGACCAGGGAGCGGTGGGAGTGGAGTGGCACAGGAAAGGGGAGCTTTTGCAGAGCATAGGTAAGATCCATCCAGTACCCTTGCTGACCTTTCAAGAAGAGATCGTAAGATTCGTGCAGCGCACTGCGAGCATAGTGGGTTTCAGCCAGCTTAACAAGATATCCTAAGTAGCGCAGAGCAAGGATCAGGCGCCGGTAGCGTAGCGGGATCAACCCGAGCTCAGTGAATAGCGGCGCGCGCATAGAATATTGTCCCAGGCCTAGTAGCCGCCATAGAAAAGTGTGTTGCACCTTCTCCTGGAGAGAGAGGGCCATATCGTCAATATCGATGATAACATTGGCCCCACTCACAAGATGAGGGTCAATGCATGCAGTATAGAGCAGCCGGCCTTCTTTGGGAGGGAGGTCACGGACATAGGCTTCAACACCCAGTACTGTGTGCCCTGTTTTGCGCGCCGTGGACGCCTTAGCCGAATAGTGGGAGGCGAATATATTCCGATGTGTTGACTGGAAAGTGATACCAACGTAGCAGAAACAGTCGGTGTAGCCCACCACTCAGTGATTAATAGTGAAGATAGGAAGGTTGCCCGGGATTGGCCCAAAGACCATGACCCATGATTTTTTAGTGTTCACCTCGAGTAGATTATTCCCACACCAGCGTGCAAATGTAGTGAGGTGCCGTTGCAAACCCTCAGCTGAGTAGGACACAATGGCCATGTCATCGGCATGCTCCAGGTCAGACATAACCATATTTAGCAGCAGGACATCATCATGGTCCGGGTTCAACTTGAAGTCTGGTGCATCGGACTTTTGATATTCCTATTGTGGTGTTGTACAGTCGGATTCCACATAACCCATAACCCATAATTCCCTAAAACCCATAGCTTTTGGTGGAGCCAACCCCTCATTTTCGGTTGTAATTCCTGCTTGAAATCCATGCTCAGATCGACCCTCTGAACTGAATTAAATTGAACTGAATTTCAACCTTTCGGCAAGCTACAAGTTCCCACCCATTCACCTGTCTACTATGTTGACATTTGTCTCGGAATTTTCATCTCTCCTAATAGGAATATTCAATGATGTGTAATTCATTCTCCATCCTATCAGCATTGTGGCCAGCTGCTCTAAGACTTCAAGCCCTGCGCGGATAACCACTGCACATTGAGCCTGACCTATACTATCACAGTATGCCAGTACTACCAATAGCCTCAGCCTGTTGCAGGTGGTCCTTCTCCCACGGCCGTTGGAGTCGTTGAAGATATCCTCCCGGGTCCCTGCAATGTATCGACAAAATTCACGTGTTTCGAACAATAACAATTGAGTCTCTCGAACTTCAATATTCAATGCTAGTGTGCATATTTATGTGCTGAATTACAGCCATTTGCGGAACTTAGGGCGCAGCTGATTTTTCTTCTATTTTGAGCTGTTTTTGATGGTTTTCACTGAATCCATTGCATTGGTTGAACATTTCAAGTTTTCCAGTGAGAAAATTGGTGAAAAACTTCACTGATTTTACAGGAATTTCTCACTGAAAAAATAGGTGAAAAACTCAAAATATATACAGAACTTTTTGACTCACAATCACTTTTTTCACCAAAAACTTCAGAGAAAGTTTCGAGTTTTTCACCTACTTTTTCAATGAAAAATTATTGTAATATCGGTAAAGTTTTTCACCAATTTTCTCACCAAAAAACTGAAAATGTTCAACCAGTGTTGCCCTGAGCTTAGTTCTTCATATAAAGATGTAAAATCTATATGGGCAGATTCAAACTGCAATTCCGCAGGGGGTGTGCCAGTCCGATTTTGTATTTTATTATTTTATTGCAATTTGCAAAATTAATGTCCGCCCCTAGAAAAGAAAAAAAAAAAGTTTTACGAGTACTTATGTAATCGTTTTTGATCAACTGAAATGAGGTTTTCGACGTCTGGTTAAAAAGTGTCCCAATCTAAGTTTGTAAAAAAAAATAGGGGCTGTGCTATTGCTTCTAGTGGCTGTGTTGAAGTGTCTTTAGTGGCTGTTCTCTAAATCTCTTTCATTTTTTGTTAGTTTATAGTGGCTGTGTTGATGTTTCGTAATCTTTTCCCAATTCTTGTGTGGGTTCGATTCTCTCGATACTCGTTCTATTTTTTACACACTTTTTGGGTTACATATTTTGTTTCTTTCAAAGGCACTAGCAGTTTGCCCGTGCTATGCTACGGGAGCAGTAACTTCATCTCGACAATGAAAAAATTCTGCATCCCTGAACTTCATTGCATTCAGATTATCTTTGAGCATGCCGGATAGATTGTATGACTGTGCCTCCCGATCCCCCGTTTGTTACCCAGGTATTCAAAATTATGCACCTTCATCCTGCCAGTCCCACTACGATTCAACATTGCCTTTGTCATAACACTCCGTGGTATTCATCTTCCCCAGCTTTCGTAAAAACTATGCTCGCCCGGCTATCTCGGCCTAGATTACTGCTTGTCAAATTCCTTTCAAATCCCGTCTTCACTTGAAAACTTTACCCCTACCTTCACCTGTCTTTCATTCTGCTGAAATTCCAGCCTTCCTGCTGTCAATATTGCATGCATGTCAAACTTCCACCTTCATCTTCAAAATCAGTTGGTTCAAAATTTTAATGACATTTTTGCCTTGATCTTTCCTCGTGGAAGTCAGCCCTTATTCTGGGTACCAGTCCCTCCTCCACAATTAGAAACATCTCATGTTATGTTGACCTTTAGCTCAGCCTTCATATTTCTCTCCATGCAGCCTGCATCACGAACTCGGTCTTGACTGGTCGCCTCGTTCGCTTGCCGTTCACACGGAAATCTTTAACCTTTGTCGTCCGAAAGAGTTGAGTTGATGCTGTTGCCATAATTCTGCTGTGATTTCTGTAACCTATATCCTATAGTATGTAACAGACCATATTCCAGCTCAGGCCCTTGTCTGCTGAATTTTGACAGGAATTCGAGGTCCATCGAGGTGTTCAACATCATAGCAGTTTATAAATAGCAATCCAACAGTTGGTGGAGAATTGGCCATTTCGGTGGAGCAGTGGGGCAAATGACATCATTCGGAGCTCGGTGCGAGCTTGTCCAGTGACCAGTAGCCAATCAAATTGTGTGGCAGACCCAAACGATGTTCGATTCTTATATAGATTTAAACAGGTGCAGCTAAAATAAATTTGTTTGCCCTCACTGGAAAACTAGGATCTATACAAGTGAATGGTAGGTAGTCCACTGACAATACTTGCATTCCTCGGATGCGCGACTACGAACCTTTTTGATGGTATTACCTGAGGGCATGTACACTCTTCATCTTCCAGACTGCAATTCAACAATGTCCCGGCACCTCTGTCACTCTTTATAACCACTAAGTTCCTGGCCCACTGCGAGCAAGGATCGGAGAAGAGGAACAAGGCTCCAATTAAATGGATGCAGTGGTGTGTTGAGGTAGACCATCCCCATGCATTCAGACCGCATGCCGTTTCGAAGTGGATATAGCGTAAAGCACGCCTGACCCAGTTCTCCCTCCAAATTGAGTTCAAAACCTGATAATACTGATTTAATATTGACTGGAGAGTCACAGACTGTAGTTTTTTGCAACAGGGAATGTGAATGGGAATGGATATATTCATCCCTTCGTCCCTACCTCCCGACGACTTTCTAAGCCTTCTCCCTAGTCATCACGGATCGCCCGTATATCACTTCTGCAACACCCTACGTTACACCGCCTCCCCTGCCACTTCCACTGTCCGTGACAAAATTGTGCTTGGCAAGAGTACATATATGCACTCTCAACGTAGCTTTTCTCCGAAATCTGGTCCGGCTACATCTCGCCAAAATTCCCATACTGCTTTACACAGATTTAGTCCTGGTGCTAAACATGTTGGTACTAATCTCGGAGTTGCAATTGGTCTTGCTCTCTTGTGATCTTCCCAACAACGTCCCTTTCATATACCTCCCTCATTTACGATGACTCATTGTAGAGTTCGATGGTACCTCTCTCCCCTAGCTCTGTGGTCTATTCGTGACCACATTGTTGACGGAGTTACAATTGGACTCCAACATGCCGCGTTCAATTGGCATTTTTGCGGATAAATGCACGGAGCTGCTGCGTACCCTACAGAAGCTAGAATTGGGTGTATCACATCAACGAGGCCAATGTGTCGGCAGTCCACGCGGCAACCCCTCATCTCCAGGAAAATCGACCTCATGCGTACCCGGCCTGTTGCCGCCCGATTGATCTTTGATGAACTCATTCGATTTGCTCGCTGTGTTCCAGATTTGAGACTCTTGCGTCTCCCGCATATCTTGCCAAAAGAGGACGCCCTGGATATTTGATTGATCGGTCAGGACCACGGTTCGGGCCTGATTGCACCCTCATATCTTTTAAAGACCTAGACATGTCGGAGTCTCAGCGCCGACGGCATTTTGATCGAGGAGGTTACCGAGACTCCCACCGGTACTTGGAAGCACATTTGGTACGATCTGTTTTGTACGTCCATGTAACTACTTGTTTCGTAGTTGGTATTCAGCATATTATTGTGGTGCACCTGTATGACTGCTCAACTCCGGCCTCGGTCCTTCGATTTCTTAGTATCACCTGATTCCACGATTAAGGAGCGTGTTTGGAGCGCATAGAATTTCCGAATATACCACATCTGAACATTTGTCATAACTTCGGGTTAATGACCTGAGCATGGTATGTATATGTCCTGCTCTGAAAAATTATCACGCTTTGATCTAATCCGGCCAACGCTCGTGCACGATCATGGTAGATACCGTGCCGGGAACTGTCCGTGATGGTGCACCGTCGCGCCATCTGATGGGGGTTTTCTGTCTTGTCTTTAACCGTCGTGTCCCAAGGTACCGTCTTGGTCCTCAGCCCACTAAGTAGCTCATCATACTATCTATACTATGCCGAAGCGTCTGACATAGACTCCTTCGTTTTAGTCGACTTGAACCTCTGGCTGCAAACGGATCCTTGCTCAGAGCGCGCGGTTCAACTTGATGGCTTCATATGATCTGTTTCACACAATCAACATATAAAACAAAAGGCATCCTACTCAGTGCTACTTGACTCTGGACCTTGGGCTCGCGGTCGGAGTCTCGTCTCGTTGAACATCCATGTCATCTTGTCATCAGACCGGACCTGGCAAGCCATGTTAAAACTTGGAGGATGGTGTGCGCGAACGGGGTTTCCTATGGAATTACACGTACAGAAAGGCTTACACATGCGGCGTCGCCCTGATATGTCCCGTGACTTTGCGGAAGACGTCCGACGTGGGTTGCGCGAGTATGGGACTGCCGTGGTCGAGTCTCGGGAAGGGATCAACCGTTCCTAAACTCAGCTGGACTTTGTACGGCACGGGTTGCTCTGATTTTCTTGAGGGGCATGAGGTCCTGCCCACCCTATTTCAGATTTATAAGCACAGAGATCCACAAAGCTGCTTCTGTCAACCAACTTCTCCAGACGAGGAGCGGTATGCAGCGATGAAGGCTTCGTGAATACAGCTGCCGCCCCGGCAAAATATTGTTTATATGCGTAGCTTGTGCAGTGCCAGTAATAATTCAACTTGGGGGTTGAAGCCGCGGCACGGCCCGGCAAACTCACACTTAGGGACTTTTTTTTTGGGGGGGGGGTTTTGTTGTTGTATCAAACACCAATGATTTTCATTTAAATGTAACTTAAAGGTGCATGGCATCATAAGCACAGTCTTTCCTGGTAGTGATGGTTGAGATAGAGTTGAAAGAGGCTCAGACCCGACCCTCAAGGAGATCACAAACGACTCAATTGCATGGCATCAAAAGGCTAGAAACCTGGTGAGAAAATACTCTGCCAGCACGATACAACTTGGACCCAAGAGGTTAGCCGAGCAAAATTAATGAACACCAAGTTGTCTGAAGATGAGTGATACAAAACATGCAAGTAATTATTATTACGCCTGCGCAGGAATCAGAAATCGCGCTGGAGGGTTGGTTAGCGGGATTGTGTTTGCAACATATGTCTGCACTGGGTTGTGGATTTTACTGCTTTCATCCCTGATGAGCTTATGGACGACTACGTCGAGATCTGCGACTACCAAAAGCAAAAACAAGTGAAGTGTTAACATCGTGAGAAGTATACATATGGTCACGAGAGACTTTAGCGGGTATTGACCTGAACGTGTGATACAGTCAAGTACCTAGAAATGGGACGAGACCTGGACACGGGACACACCAATTTTCCGAGGGTGCCTGATGTACTTAGGCTCTGATTTTTTGTCCATATCATCTTTGATGTATGAAGAATAGTCTATTAAGATCCTAGGGTTATCTGTGCACTCGATCTTGTTGTACACAGAAATCTTTCCGAAGACGCGATAAAAGTGAAATCAAAGCATGACATTTTCCTTTACAGCCGATTGCAGTACCGAAGGTGCGAATCAAAATTTCCTGTTTTGGGACATTTTCAAAGAATTCCCGATATCTCAGCCAGTTCTCCACCGATTCACTTGCAAATTAGATAGATCTACTGGGCTAATTCATTCGCAATTATTGATAGAGAGGAATGTGTGAAAATATCACATATTACACATTTTCTAATTCCGGGTTGTTTTCGGACCGAAAGCTGTCTAGCATACCGAGAGCATGTCCCAGCAGCGTAATATTTTGGTTTGGACACCATATTCAACTGAAAAAACATGTGATAGAGCCATAAATCTATGAAATTCATGGATAAATGTAATCCTTACAATATCTCTTGATGCCAAAACTGGCAGATGCGTCCGTGGGATCTTGAGGGACTGTAAGTAAGTTATCCATGCCTTTGGCTCTATCACATGTTTCCTCAGTTGAATATGGTGTCCAAACCAAAATATTACGCTGCTGGGACATGCTCTCGGTATGCTAGACGGCTTTCGGTCCGAAAACAGCCCGGAATCAGAAAATGTGTAATATGTGATATTGTCACACATTCCTCTCTATCACTAATTGCGAGTGAATTAGCCCAGTAGATCTATCCAATTTTCACGTGAATCAGTGAAGAACTGGCTGAGATATCGAGAATTCTTTGAAAATGTCCCAAAACAGGAAATTTTGATTCGCGCCTTCGGTACTGCAATCGGCTGTAATATCATCACACACAAGGAATATTTGACTCTGAGGTTCCTTCAGAACATGGATGTGGATATGGCTAACAGTTCTGCAATGGACCGAGGCAGAGGGGATTGCAATTGATGCTGCGTGAAAGGGAATTCAGGAAACGGGATCAATTATGATGGTCACAGTCGCACCTTCCCCATTCAGCGAAATCAAATTGACTCGGACTCGGAGTCGCTATCAATGCAAAAGCTCAAGTGGAATAGGTTCTATTAACAACCCCAAAAGCCGGTAGACGAAGGACCCCGGTTTATCCCTGTGGAGGCTAGATCCCGAACTCGTCCGATCGGCCGATTCTTGTCCGGACAGGTTTTATGCCGGATGGCCCAGATTTTGTCCGGACAGGATCTAGCCTCCGAAAAAACCCGATTTTTTTCCCCTGCGGGGTCGGACATGGCTCCAGGAGCGTATAGGAGTGCATAAACACACTTTCCTTGCGGTCTGCTGTCGCCCAGACCTGTTCTAAAATGAAACCATCAATCTACTACATGTCCTCGCCCAAGTTGTCGTCAAAATCACCACCCGCGTCCTTCGACCCTTTCGCGCGGTTGCGAAAGAGAGTCATGGCCGCATTAAAACTGTTCAACCCTCGAGACAGTGTCATGAAATGTTCCGAATCCTCAGCTCCAAGCCTGTGGAGGCGTCTATATACACATGACTTAGATAAGACTCAGGATAAGGATATGGCCGATAAGGATTTTGTTAAAACAAAACAATGAGCGGAATCGAACGCGTGGCAGCGGCGAAACAAGTACGTAGTACAATGCAGGAGATAGAGACCTCTAGACGAAGGAAGAACAAAAAATTATGCCCACCAGAGGCCCTGGACCCTCAGATTTTGTCCGGCCGCGGGATCTAGCATTTGGCAGCTGGGTCCCAATTTTTGTCCGTTTAGGATCTAGCCAGGGGGGTCCAAATCTCAAATTTTTGTCCGGCACCGGATCTAGCCTCCAAAGGGATAAACCGGGGTCCTGTAGACGATGATGAGGAGTCCGGAAATGGATCTGAGATGAACAATTAGATTATGCTAGATGATAGCCGACGTGATTGTGATGCATCCCATTTTGACATCGGCCAACTGATAGCGACATTTGTCCTTGATCCAGGCCGATATAGGCCAAATGCTACCTAGGATTTGGTACAATATATTCAAACCCATAGATGTGATTGGCTGGCTCAAGCTGACCAAAAACGCGACTACCAAAAGAAGAAACCGTGAGAAATATGCACGTGTCCACGACAGAATTTGGCACTGGTGGGGACGGGCATCACTCATGATCGATCCGGCAGCTTTGTTATTGTTTAGCTCATAGGTGAGCTCGGTTCCAGTTTTGCAAACCCTAAGGCTTTTTCTCTGGTCACTTTGGCACAAACCCCACAACAGAAACCTCTCATTAAATTAGCATTAGAGTAGAAGTATCAGGCCCAATTTTTAATTTATGTCCAATGCGTGAATTAACATCGAACTTGAGGGAAGTTCGGGCAACTGCTCGGGGAGAAAGAAGTATCTGGAAAATCCGGCCTGATACTTCTGTCAAGAATGCATTTCCCTGGAACACTTCATGCAAAGTTGAAGTGCTTAGAGCACATTTGAAAAAGCCTTAGGCTTTTTACACGGAAAAGAGCAAATTACTATTTCCGGGCGAGGAAGGCCCAGCTTTCCGAGGTTTTGGGACTTGGGAAGGATGCTCCTATGCTCGGGAACATCCCTTCGTGGGAACCAAATTCAGACCCCTTGTGTACAGACTTTTTCTGCTGAAATGGTCTATTTGACATTCCTAAATGCTAAGGCTTTTGTACTCCGGACTCTGGGGATAAACTGAGTCAGCAGTTCTCTTCGGAACATCCTTAAGAACAGAAATTTGAGCCCGGATTTTCGATCTTCTAAAAACGTCCAAAATCCTCCCTGATTTCCCCGCATTTGGTGCTCTTATGAGGTGATGATACCCATTATTAAAAATCCGGCCGGAAGGAGTTGTTGGGACTACATTTCCCTATCACTTTACAATTGTAAGTTAGAGAATCTGTGCAGAATTGAGGAAGCCTTAGGCATTTTACGACTGGCAGTTGAGCATCAACAGTTCACGTAACAGACGAATCGCGTCTTTCATTCTATACCCGGAAGCTCGAAAACTGGCACAAAACAATGGTACAGATTTTGAACACTCAATACTGAGTGATTCAGTGTTTCATTACATTTTATTTCCAAATTCTGCCCAACCAATATTACATGAGGGGGAACACACGACGGATTAGGTCTTCTAGTTCAGCTTAAATTGCCCGTTTATTTTGAAGGCCAGGTACATATTGGTATGGAAAGTATTTCCGCTCACCAAACTGAGTCCGAAAAGTGTGTGAGGAAGTCGCTATACCATGGAACCTGCAAAACAGAGTTGCATTCGAGAACAAGCATGGACAAACATGCCGGATCGATCATGAGTTTGATGCCCGTCCCCATCAATGGCAGGTCTCGACCAGAACATGCGGTACATGGCCGGACACTGACCAGTTTTGGGTAGGCATGTAGATCTGATATACAAAACGGCAGACCGGCTTGATTTAAGTCGATATTGAGAATCTGGGAGGGCGGAGGGCCGCGGGGAAATCCGCCGAGACCAAACAGATGGACACAGCCACATGAAATTCAATGCAAAACAGAAGCTACAGGTCGATTTGGATACTTAAAATATTACTCAAACAAACATATTGCATTGTAAAAATGAAGTGCTCAAACTGGACAGCTCAAATGCGCGAGAGAGGCAAAAATGAAACATTGTAAAAGAGAAAGCAGCTGGTGATATTCGAAATCGGTCCACGATTGGCACCCAATTACCAAGCATGAGCACAGCCACTATGTTTTCACAACTTTTGAAGCTAATTTAAAGGACAGCCACTATAACCCTTTTAACACAGCCACTAAATCCAATAGCACAGCCCCTATTTTGCATTGCAATCTTGAGCTGGGACACTTTTCATCGAGACCTGAAAAACCTCAAGTCGATTGATTAAATAACGATTACTATAAGTACTCGTAATTCTGGCTTTGTTCTAGGGTACATGCTGGCCTGAATTGCAGGTCTCTTGTAAGAAGAAAAGAAAAAAAAGGACATAAGTACGAGTTTGCTGGGCCGTGCCACGGCCCAGCCCCCCCAAGTTGAGTTGGGCACCAAGATGTCATGGATGGGTTCGAGCCGGCCTACTGACATCATTTTGATCATCAAATTACAACCAAATAACACGTATTTTCAGTCGCGCTGGTCTTGGGTGGTACCTCTGACCCATCTGGTACCAAATTTATGGGCCAAGGATGTTCCCAAAGGTCTGCCGGGAGTTCTACACCTTGTGGGAGGTAAATTACAAACCCTATCAGGTACTTTGTATACATGTTGAACTGTTGTATTCCGGATGCATTAAATGCCCGAAAATGTCACTGAAGATCTCGATGGTTTAAACAGATATTTAATGTATTCCTATACAATTCTAGGTTCATTCTGAGCTCTCACACCAGCACCAGACCAACTGAAGTAATACTTTGTCTCAGTACACTGTACACAACTGGAAACAATCTAGGATATATCTGGTGCAGTGGGGAACCATCTACAAAATATTTCCCTGTACAATAGATGCTTATGAGTTCATCCATCATAAAACAGACCTGAATTAGTGCACTCTGAGCTGAAACATTTAGAAATACATGACTTTGAGTGATTCAACTTGGATTCAACTCAGACCTGCTCAAAATTCAATAAACAGATCCCCAACCTACAAAAGACACTTCTGGATGATGAAAACCTGTTTTTGAACATATTTTGGACAGTTGAGTCCCATCACCAAAAAGTGGAGAAAGTAACAAGGCCAAACTATGCCTTATAAGGGTCGAAAACCGTACCAGGCTTGGCAGGCTGGCGAAAAACACAACAACCCTTATTAAAGATCTATGTTCTATGCAAGGCTCCATCAGCCTGGCAAAGTTTTGAAAGGCAGCTTTGACTTCTGCCTGCCTTCGCGGCTTCACAGACCTCTTATATGTTTATAATCCCTTACTATGTTTCTTCGTGCAGATGGTTTGACTGTGCTAATACCCAGAAACCATGCACGACGATCACAAAAAACAGTAATGTAGGGGAAAAAATTGGATTGGCACACATACATTAAGCGACAGGCGTAGCGAGGGCGGGGCAGGAATTACATCGTCAGACAATGTCCGCAGGCGCAGGAGCGACAGCGCTAGCACTAGCAATGTCACCGGCGCCGGCAGCAGGAGCCTCGGGGACGGGCTCGGCGGTGGTCGGTGAATAAGAACATGACATAGTACGAGGAAGGCCAACCGGGCAGAGCGAGACAGCGCGGGAGGAAAGCTTCAATATAAGCTTGAAGTCCGAAGATTGATTCGACTCTGTCAAGTCCACGTTCTTGAAGGTCTTGAGCAGCCGTTCAACTTGACGGCCCTGAGGGCTAAACACTTTGTCGGGGTTGCGAAGTGTCCTTGACGAGCTTCCCGACCACAGCTTGGGTGTTGATCCCGACTTCCGTGCTCTTGCAGGATGAGTCTCTGAGGCTTCAGATTTTGCTGGGGTGTTGAAGTCTTGCCATGGAGGACAGGAAGAGAAGCGGCAAAGGAAAGGAGGGAAGGGTGGAAGATGGGGGGAGAAAGAGAGCCACGAGCGACGAACCATTTGATGGCGTCGCCATCGAGAATCACGCCATCCGTGACAGGATCATGATCCGCATCGCATCTGATGAGGAGCGGAGTTTGAATGACTTGGTCGACTCTGCCGCCATGCATGGCCTATTAGGGCACTCTGCACCCTGGCACTTCACCTCAGAGGCTCCTCTTAAGGTCACGGTAAGGTGGCTCTTGACTGCCGTCGGTAATAACCGAGCGGACTTTAAAGGCTTCAGACGGATAGAGGGAATTTTATAGGCACAGGAGATGAACATTGGAAGGCCTTATAATTCAATGTCCTGCCGTCTGTGCTATACCAGGCTGCTGAAACCGATCCCAGGCCCATAACAGCCGGGTACGCGGCTTCTAACGGCTTCCAAGAATATGATCCGCCTGATATGGCCTTGGCAACCGAATCAGGCAAGACAAACGGTAACAGGCCATAACAAGATTCCCATCTTTTGGTGATGCCAAGGGGCCGGCGAGTGTTAGGAGTTTAGCGTATTTCGGGCGTAAGTCAGTAATAGATTACTGATGTCGTGAGTGATGTTTTGGAATAGGCTTAGTTTGTCGTAAGTCGTTAGCGCGTATCTGGATATATCAGATAGCAAGATTCGTTAATTCTCAATACGAGTGACTCAAACTTAAATCAGTCAAACAGCTGCACTACAATCGTGGCCTTGGATCCGGGTCTAGATACAAGGCGAGGATAACATCCTTCAGGGGAGGATGCTATTTGAAATGGCTATAGGCACTATGGCTAGCTTATTCGGAGGTTGAGAGTAGATGCTACGTGGTAGATTGAAGTAAAGGTGTGGTGGTCCTGTCACATGAGGACAGGCTCTCATTATATAGCTAAGGAGTGTGGTTTCTAGAACATTCTACATAGTATTGGAACATTCTTGTGGTGCACTAGAATGTTCCTTCAAATGATTAAAGCATGTGCTGTGTGAATGTTCTAGAATATTCTGGTGAGAACAGGATAATACTCCAAGGATCTCACAGGTTCTGTGTAAGTAAAGAAGCATCTATATAGATTGGCCATGCACCAAACCATAAGGGTTTGGCACTTAATGAATATGGAAACATGTGGCACATGGTTTCCGTGTGGGTACGAGTTCAAATCAAACTCGGATGGTTCTCATCAATATTGATGGAGATGAACATACTTGGGGTTTAAGTCTCTTGAATATCATTTTGGGTAGAGCTCTTGAAGTCTGAATGATGTTTAGAAGTGTGTCTTCACTCTAGAACCAAAGAGAGAATGTGTGAACTGGAAGGGATAGGAATTAATTCAAATACACTGTGAATTGTAATATTCCATAACAGCGAGGAAACAACGGCGCGGCCGAAAACACGCATTATTTGGTTGTGATTTGATGGCAAAAATGATGTCGGAGGCGCGGTCCAAACCCGCGACCTCTTGGTGCCCAACTCTAAACTTTTTTTTTTTTTTTCAGGCCGAGGACATTATTTTTGCAAATTGCAATAAAAATGCAGTATATGATTTTGTAATTTTTGCTCAGATCCACTCCTGCATGAGAAGAACACCTTGAAGCAAGCTATATAGTGTTTTGAGAGGATTTTCCAATGCTACGGAGGGGACCTCATTGACATAATGTGTTTATTGCAGCTCATACATGCAGATGATGTGATTCAAACTAGAATTTCGCAAATTTACTTGGGGGTGATGGCCGTGGCACGGCCCGGCAAACTCGTACTTATGTCCTTTTTTTTTTTTTTGTATCAAACATCAATGTCTGGAACACTTATCATATCAAATATTCTACTTTGCCACCCTCACGCATAGTCGAGGTCTATTCCTCAGGTAATACATGAAAGGATTGGTGCGCAAGCTCATGTGAGTTGAATGTGAGTGCTGCTGTGGGGTGAATGGTTGAATTGTATGCAGCATGCATGCAATCAATGTTTACAGTGTCCATGTGGGTTGCGGCATCCTACTGTGAACGTCTCGCCGGTTTAGTTATTTGGCGGAATGTTGTACTGATCACAGTCACGTGATCAAGTCGCGTCTGATACGTGAGCTAACATATGCAAATATTCGGTGCCGCTATGGCAAACGGTTTCCGTAGCAGGTTCTTGCACCAGTGGTGATTCTGATACCATGCAAAATTGAGACATATTTAATCGTCCGGAGGTTCGGCTTGGAATATCTTTTAAACTCCCGCAAACACCACCAGTAAGTCGTTCGTCCCATAAGCAGGTTCGTAGAATCAGACATTCCGTTATCAGATGTTCCGTGTCATCTCTCAGTATAGGCAGATTTCGTTGCCCACTGAATTTGCTAGAACCTTCAGACAATTGTAGATTTTCTTACTTAAGACAGGCTGAAATCGACCTCAGGTCAGATCTACCCTCGCGAGTCCAGACGCAGACGCTGCCGAAGACGCTCATTTCAATATGCAGCCTCATATCAGAAACTCGGTGTATATGTCTTTCTCGGTGTATATGTCTTTCTCCAACAACACACAAGGATCGTCGGGATCTTACCCACCTATACTGGCGGAATGGAGGTGGATTGCGTTGATTTGAAGGTCGGCAAGGCACACATTGTCGACGATCAACGCAAGGGACATCAGGCGCAGTGCCTGGGGATCTAGCGCGTATGGGCGTACAGGTAGCAGCCCTAAATTGATTGGTATGTACGTCGCAAGTACCATTTTATGTTTGTTTCCTGGACCTTAGGGCCTCGCTCGTATTCGACTTCGAGCAATGGACGCGCAGCGACCTATCATTGCTGGTCTTAAATGCGGAAAACAACATTACGAGTTTTACGGTGGGAGGGCTCGAAGGCGTGGCTGGATTGATTGAGGCGCCGTTGATAAGACTCGGGGAGGTTCCGGTCTAAATCCTCCTGCACCATCCGAGCTAGATGTCCCACTTGTGTATCGGACATACCTTGACCATATAGTACAAATACTACTTACTGAAATCTGGTACTCGCATTTCCGATGCAGTCACGTGAAATTCCTGCAGATAAGTTCAGGTTCACTCTGAATGGGAGGCTGGCCACATATTTTGGTGTCAGGATCCTCAGATCGAAAGCGCCTCAGAGTAACTCGGGCCACAATCCATTGGCCAATGGAAACAGGCCATTCTTGGGTAGGCGTCGGGATGCTCGATGTCGTAAGCTCACGACGTGGTTTGTGGAGAATGCAACCATCGGAGTTATCGTGTCCCACGTGGATATCAATGCAAGTGCCTCCGATGGTGCGCCAGGGAGGGTTATCGGTCGGAGCCTTAATCTTTGGGAACTGTTATAGTTAGAAAGAGCACCTAATTCAATAAATGCCCACCCTATTGGCTTGGAGTTCTTGGAAGAAATCCGATTGCACGGCGAAGGAAATTTGTGCAATCTGTAGATTGAATAGCTCTCGGATAACGTCGGACACAGACCCAGGACACTGGACATTGATGACGCGCCCTTCCGGTGTCCATTCCTTGTATTAAATCAGTCATGGACTATGGTCTGAATGGATTGCTGCTTACTGAGCCGCGACGTACACAACCAAATATAATGGATTCGAACGGCTCTTCGTATTCGTTGGCGAATATGTGAGTCGATGTCTTGCCTGCAGAATCTGGCGCGGGTAGGAAATGCTTGCCGTATATCGAGAAGGCTAACGCTGCAGGTTCGCTAGCGTCCAATTCTGCGACAAAGCGCTCGAGGTCGGCGAAATATGCAGTGAAATGTGTAGAAGGACGAACAGCCATAAATTGCACTCATTGCATGGGGGGTTTTAAGGCTTGTCTGTTGCTCACTTCGTTCGTGTTCCATATTCAATTAATCAGTATTTAATATCAGTTCATGACAACGTATGTGTGAAATTACGTAGCTACAACTGTTTCTGCAGTGCGTGAACGGCGCGAGCTTGCTGTGATGGATGTCGCGAACCCTCGAGCAAGACAAGTTTCGTAGGTAGGCTGATAAAGCCAGACACACTCCAAGACATGTCAGCGGTTGCAACGCACGCGAGCACGCATGAGCCGTACAGAACGTTCTTTGATACCGGAAGAAGATACTCCCTGGATAGTCAATGTTACCACTCCCGCATCCTCGTCTCCAAAATAGTCATCATCCATCAATATAAGTACACGTATTAAGTTGTAAGATCCACTACTCGCAAATTTGACGCGACAACATGGAAGCTCTACACGTTAGGCATGGTATGTACGCATACAAACAACTCACCTTGACTGCAGGACGTGCCGACTGGTGGCGGTGTAATGTAACTTGTGCTATAGAGGGCTCCTACGTCTTCGGGGACGTCGGCCGGGCAGTCAAGGCTGACGGAGTGACCCTTCGAGTTCCATTCCTGTTCAATAATCAGCCTCAACGTCGTATATGGGAGTTCTGACGCACCGCGCTTTCGTGGACCCTTCCAAACAGCAGTGCTTCCAACGGCTTGTGTTCCGCGGTAGTGTATGTATGATCCGGCGCGTTGTGGGCCTCGACGGGAGCTTCAAGAAAATGAGAGCCATACCACGAGACTGCGAGAGCGGGCAGTGGAGGAGACTTGGTTACGGCGTGCAACAACTCATCCAGAGAGGTAATTGCGCACCTAAAGCCGTAAGTGCACGGGGGCATGTAAAAAAAGAGAGGGAGGTGGGCGTACTGTGTATCGTATATGCGATGCGTTGGAATGAGTATATTAGGCACATACGCGGCATGAGTTCGCGATGAGAAAAGAAGAATAAGATGTGCACCGTGATGGCCTGCTGATCAGTGTTCGCTGGAAGGTTTAAGGCCTTCCGAAGGCCTAGACGAAGGCCTTGAGGATTTTCGACCCGGCGTCGAGGGGCTTGAAGGCCTTGAAATATCACGTGAATCAATTACATAATTTTCATTTTTCTTCCTCCGCCCAACCCTTGTCCATACTATTTTCAGCGAGGGTACAAAGACCAAAGAAAAATGGAATTCAGTACCACAAATATTGCAAGGCTTGTGTACGAAACCACCTGGAAAGTTTTAGGCCCCGGCAAATAGTGTTATTACACGGGTACACTGAAGATGCTGTCCCCGACGATGGTGCGAAGGAGATTGATTCAGATGAGGAATACAAGGAGTGGCAACAGTGTAGTAGGCATTTACAATCACTGCCGAGTATGGCATGGGAAAAAAATGTTCAAGGGCTTGAATTGCCCTTTGCTCAAGGCCTTAGACCTTCGGAAGGCCTTGAAGCTCCTGAGGACCCGATTTCAAGGCCTTGAGGCGAACACTGCTGCTGATGGCCTAGAAGTCTGCCGTTGATCCGCGTGGCCACATCAAATGCCACGATCAGCTCACCCGTTGGCGGGCTTCGACGCAAACGCACGATTTATAGTCGGGAACCGTACAAATTTGAGTAGGCATCTACCTATGATATACTTGACGTAAAGCTGCCCGAATTTAAGGGGATATTAGAGTACTGGAAGGGAGGAGGGCAGCGGGGAAATTTGCCGAGACCAAACAGATGGACACTGCCACCTAGTCTTCAATGCGAATGAGGTATAACAGGACCAAGTTACAAGCTGAAATTTGCACGAGGCCAGGAGGAAAGGATGTGAGTATGATGTTGTGGGGAAATGAACACACCAATGTGCGTAAATGAAGCAAAAGCGACACATGATTGCAAGCAAATGACACAGCCACTAAACACTCACAAAATTTGAAGTTGGTTTAAAGAACAGGCTCTATACACAGCCACTAAAAGCATTAGCACAGCCCCTAAAAACATTACACGCTTAAATTCGTGACCAAAATGTCGCGAGACTTTCAAAACCTAATTTCGATTGATTAAAAAAACGATTACATAAGTACTCGTAATTGTGCCTTGCTTGGGATGGCCGCCCGCTGCTGCTCTCTGCCAATTTCCAAAGTGCATAAAAGGCATGCACTTTTGCCCACTAAATCCTACCCCGGAGGGTTTGTGCCACTCATATTTGCTCTGTGCACCTCCGTCCAGCGACGCCGCACCCCCAATACAGGTGATCAGTCACATGTACGGGAAACTCGTAACACTGCCATATTGGGGGCGCGTCGCCTCGCTGAATGGAGGCCCATAGAACAAATATGAGTCTTACGAACCCTCCGGGGTAGGATCTAGTGGGCGCAGGTGCGTGCCTTTCACGCACTTTGGCAGACAGCAGCAGCGGGTGGCCGTCCTGAGCAACAAGTACCAAAACAGTAAATGTTCAGATTCAACAGCATTGCTTATGTGTCCAAGGTCCAGGAATCACATTTGGACAACGAGGTCCCGTTTACACAGCTCGAAGGTATTATTGAATGATTATATAGCTGATTTGAAGGTCATCTCCCCATACAAGAGTGGATCTGATCCAAAACCACGAAATCATATACCGCATTTTGTAAAATGATACTACACTGAATAGGAGCACCAAAACCCCTGCGGAATCGCAGCGCAAATCCGCCCATATAGATTTTATGTGTGTACAAAAGGAACTGAGCCCAGGGCGATGGATTTGGTCAAAACAATCAAAAAACAGCTCAAAATGGAAGTAAAATCGGCCATGCCCTAAGTTCCGCAAGTGGCTGTAAGCTAATACCACGAGTGCAGGGAGACCTCAAGCTTTTGGGTCTGTACTACGAGTGCAGGGAAGCTTTCTTTCAAGTACTTACCTGCCACGAGCGCAGGGAGACTTCAATCTTTCGGGTACTACGAGTTCGGGGAGACTTTGTTTTCCACTGCACATACCTACAGATAGCACAAGTGTTCTCCGGAGTGTAGGGCTTGGAGCACGCATGTTTTGCGTCCTCCTGCCGGCCGGACTTCCGAATTCTCGATCACCGACGGCCGTGCGCGTAGCAGGGTTCATGCTAGTAGATTGACATGGAGCCATAGGAGAATAATCCTGGCAGCCAGCTTACCAGCAGCTGCCCTCCAGTGGCATCAGATATCTATTCTGTCGGAAAAATCCAAATCATCTGAGCAGCAGTGACATGTGCTGGTCAGGTAAAATCAGGCCATCAGGGTTCCGACGGGCTGACAGGCAACAGAAACCGGTTATAAGTCCTGATCAGCCTGACCGACCTGATCAGCCTGATGAAGGCTGATCAGCGCTGACCAGGAGATCTCAGTCGAATTCAAAAAACTACTTGACCCTCTTCAGAGGGTCCTTAGCTACTTGGTCACAGCATTTTCAAGTGAAGGTAAGCTACTTACTGATATTCGTACTCTATTCTTGATTCTGAATGTAACTACATGATATTAAAGATTAAACGAGAAATCCAACATAGCATATGCACAGTAGAAGGACACCACCAGAGTTATGTACCGTGTTCTGGCCACCGGGTCCTCTCAGGATTTTGGTAATTTCGACTCTTTCAACGCTCTCTAACCCATTATTTCAACATAATCCTGCAATGTAGGCAATTCTACTCGTGTTCCATCCTATTCCTCCGAACTTTTTGATCCTCGGGGACGGGGGAATCTGACGGATCCTGACCAGAGCCTGACCGGCCCTGATAAGCCCCCCAAGCCCAACCTGATCAGCCCTCACTAGGCCTGATATGTCCGTCAGGTCTCGCCAGGACCTGACCAGACATATTGGATTTTTCCGACATCAACATGCGGAGCAGCTGGCGGACAGGTGTCCGACAGTTGCCGGTGTAGTATCAAATTGACGTGCGTAGTGCTTGTGAGAGTCTATGGCGAGGGTTCAAACTTTCAGGTCAAAGATCCCTATCAACAGGTCGGTGGTTAACAATTGCATGCCGCCTACCGATAAGTAAGAATGCGCAGGGTGGACGTGACAAGGGATCAGCGCTCAGCTTCAAGCTTTGTTGTCAGGTTTACGCTTTGCAATTGCCGATGTACGTACTCGATTAAAATACACGGGTCAATCATCAGTACTGGGAACGGGATGAGGCGGGAAGTCAGAGGAGGGGCGGCGGCGCAAGCGCACAGGTCTGGTGACCTCTGCGGAGGGAAGGCGACAGAGCCTGCAGACGTACGCCGGTGGACGTCCACGCATGTCACACCAATTATGCCGATCCGACGTCGGCAGCCAATGTTTACCCACGTCGGCACGCAGTGAGTGTTATCTCGGCGCTGAAGGGCTGCCACACAAATCTCTCAAGTCGCTTCTGCTAGTTTCCCTGAACATTCGATGTTCTGGCTGAGTCTGCTGACATCCAAGCTTTCGAAGCAGCCCCAACTTGAATCTGCCCCAATCATTTGTTCAATCTCTATTGAACACGAACATTACGTGGAGACCTGTCCAGTTCTCCAATAAAGGTGGTGTTGTTTCCCCGTTACTTCCTTCAACGAACTCCCCACTCACAAACAGTAATGCGCTACTACTCCACTGTTGTCCTCGTTCTCGCTGCGCTTATGCGCGCCGACATCACCGCCGCCATGCCCAGCGGAGACATCATTTGTCCTGGACCTCCCTCGGTGCTCAGATCGCTCCACACCGAGGTGACCTGCCCCGGCCAGGCATGTAGCGCAACCGTCCCATGCTGCACATGTTACCTTTGCTCGGCGGGTGTGAGTACGATTTCCCAGAATTCCACGCCGCCTAATTAATTCGGACTTCTCAGGCCTGCATCCTCTGAACAGCGCCATGTTGGAGACTGAGAAACTGAATGGGGGCTGAGAGACTGAATAACTGCCGTTCCGATTAGCTTCGTGATAGTTTTTGTGATGCTTTACCGTTATTATGCCGACTTCAAGTTGATTTGACTTGATTCATGGGTTAATTGTCCCCTGTCAAAGATGCTATTGCACAAGTAAATTCGTGTTGGAATCCAACAACCTCAGGCGGTTATTCATAGCTGCTGCTTCACACCTTCGCGCTGCTTGACAAGTCGGACTTGAGTCGGACATAAATCTGCAAGAAATATACTGTATTTTTTCATTCAATTCGACCGTCACGTGGCACTCCCCCCTTGGTCGATGGCGAATATCGGTATTTTGTCACGCATCACCCACCCTCTGGTCGAAGGCATTTTGTGTCACGCGGCCCTCGAAATTGCCATTACGTCCGCAACACGTAAAATCGAAATTTTTCGTTCCGGTGGTCGAAATTTTCGCTGGTGTCACGCGAAATTTCGGCCGTGGTCGAATGGTCGAATCGATAATTTGAGTCACGTGTCACCCCCCTGGTCGGATTGAATGAAAAAATACAGTAATCAAAGTAATACGCACTGTGATCCCAGGTATTCTGATCAGAACATCAGACATATGAGATCAGGATGGCCCACTGACGTCCACGACTGGCCAGACCTTTAAGCTAACTGCCACAGTCTCGGCTAGCCTATGTTCTTTCTGTCCTATGGAATGATATTTGTGTCTATAAATAGCAGCCACGCAAATGGGGAACTCTGCAATCCAATTGAAGTATTTTTGTTCCATTTAAAAAAACCTCTTGGGGAGAATAACGCAGGGCTTCGGCCTTCCACGTATTTGCCCAAGTTCAAGTTTCCAATGCGCGCGACCAGACCCCCTCTTCACTACGTGGGTCACGCCGGACTCGTATCCGCGACACCGGGTGTCGGGGCCTGTCAACTTTTCAGCGCCAGCGGCGACAGACTGCCACCTCGGGCACGAGTTCCTCTGAGTGGTCGATAATCTGACTTCAATTGAAATTTAGACCATCAAAATGTCCACTATGATTCGAGATCATTTCTTCAACATCTGGCGCTATCTGGCGTCGAAGACAAACATATATATAAAAGGCCATTGTTTCTCCTGTTACCTCAAAACACAATTACCCAATTCATCACCAATGCGCTACTACTCCCATCTCATCCTTGCTCTCGCAGCACTTATGCACGCCCACATCACGGTCGCAGCGCCTAGCGGAGATGCCACCTGTCCTGGGCCTCCCTCGGTGCTCAGATCACTCCAGCCCGATACCTGCGCTGGCCGAGCATGCAGCGCTACCGTCCCGTGCTGCACTTGCTTCTTCTGCTCGGAGGGTGTGAGTACAATTCCCCGGAATCCCACTCTGCTTTACTTAACTTAAGCTTGGTCATTTCAGACTTGTGGATAAACTCGATGTTGGCCGCTGAAAGAGCTGAAAGTTGTTCCGATTGGCTGTTTGTTTGATGTACGGTCGACAATTTATGATGTCCTGAGTTTCTGAGAGAAAACAAGTACTCGCGAAGAGGAAAGCTGAAACTTACATGTAAAGTATTCGCCGTTCGGGTCACAACCCCCGTCGAATTGAACGAAATAGTTACAGTAGTGTACTATTATGAAGATACTTCAAATGAACCCTCAGCAAAGAATTGCTTCAGGATATAATAAACACCGCAAACTGGGAAATTTGAGGTGATGACTGTTCGTCCCAAAACTACGTTCATTTCCCTCCGAACTAATTATAACAGTGCTTCTCCACAGTTTCTTCAAGAAATATTGAACAGGTCCTCTTATTGCTGTTTTCAAATATAATGACACATCCCGAAAAAAAAAAAAAGTTTGAGTTCGGGGTCCATCCGTGCGAGTGTTTGAGCCGGGCTGCCGGCATCATTTCCACATCAAACCAAACCAAACAACGCGTCGCATCCACAGGTACTCGATCATTTCTGGTCGGATTCAAAACAAATTTCTACTTAAAATCTCGGGACTATTTTACTAGGTAGTAGCGAGACCGGTTTACATCCTGCTTTCTATACAGATATCTATTTGAAGCTTTTACCTCACAAATTTTTATTGAACATCCTGGAACCGTTTCTGCTGCCACACAAGGTCTATATCTCACCGGATGGGCTCGGGACCATCTATTCCTTTGGACCCAAAAACACTCTAATTGGTTTCGGGATTTTCGGAGGGAGTGTCACAAACACTGCGCCAGCAAGGGCTATTACTGGCGTCTGACTACTAAGGGACCGGCAGCCTTCTTGCGTTTCATATATGCTTCTTCGTCTCGTCGCATTTGAGCCAGAACCACATATGGGATCCTTCCATTCACTCCCTGTTGCATGGATGAATATGAAATATGGCACAGCCTGTGTCTGTCATAGAACTCCAAGTGCGCATCAATGCACTTTCTGCTGATATTGTTCGCCAGAAAACAGTGCTAACAAATCTCGAGGAGAGAAAGAGCGCTGTCCAGCTCAATGCCGTCCACGACGCAATGTCTCGATTGCTACTTGAGATTTTGTCTGAAATCTTTATTCACTGTCTTCCTTCCTGCGGGCGCCCGGTGCCTGATGCTCGTCTCGCCCCCTTGGTGTTTTGAACATCTGCAACTAGTGGGCAGATATTGCGCTCGCTACCACTCAGCTCTGGGCTTCCAATCATGTGGCCTCCTTGAACATCAAATTGGTGGACCCCCTGGACACGTGGATTGAAGTTGTCCGCGCAGTGCTCATCTCTCTTCCCCACAACCTGCCTCGGGAAGCGGCTGCTATAATGGAACGGCACCCGCAACACTGAAGATGTTCCATGACGACGACAATATTGCGCTTCTAACAGCCGCAGGGACATTCCCCTTTCTGTAAAGTTTGATGCTGTCCGGCATCGACGCGGATGTGTTCTGCTGTACCACTACTGTCATGGTGGCCATCCTGTACGGATCACCCAAATCTGGTGGAATGTACCTTCAATGATCTCTCCTACGACAATAACTACAACAGAGAAATCCTGGTTCTTCCCCATGTGCGCACCTTTATCTTCGGGATCTACCCGGAGTATGGGCTTTGGCAGCGATTACATTTTGCACATGTCATTTTGCCTGGGCTTCGGTCCCTCTTCATCCCTTTGTACAGCATACACCTTCAATATCTCCTACAATTCTTGCGACGCTCCTTGTCTACGTTACAGCAACTTATCGTGGGCGACAGGCATTGGGTTGAATGGACTGCAGATGAAATGAACGAATGTGGAATGAAGTCTCAGCATCAAGATGTAAATTGTATAGGTCTTTTGGTAGGCACCAAAATTCCATTCAGATTTAGGCAGATTGAAAGTCATATCTAGCAGCTCGCACACTTACGTTTGTGGTAGAATCAGCCATCTAGTCAAATGGTCCACTGAATGATGCCAATTAACAGCTGTATCTGAGGGAGGCTCAGCGTTCCTCCTGTGATATGCATCTGGTAAAATATTCCCGAGTCTTAGCTTCATTTTAAGTATGAATTTGTCTGAATCCGACCAGAAATGATCGAGTACCCGTCGACGCGACGCGTTGTTTGGTTTGGTTTTTGATGGGAAAATGATGCCGGCAGCCCGGCTCGAACACTGGACCCGAACTCAAAAACATTTTTTTTTTTTCGGGATGTGTCATTATATTTGAAAACAGCAATAAATGTGTCATCCAACCATATGGCCGTACAACGTATTCGGGATCGAAAAATTAATGTCCTCTGTGTGCCAGTTATTATCGGTGTTGTTTAACGGATTATGGTACGTTCGTAACCCCTCCGTTAATGACGCCTTGGTGTAAGCACAATCCGAGTCCATTTTGGTGTTCAAAGGGTTGGACGCGACAACTGGACAGCATTTGGTATATCAGGCAGGTTTCATATGTGCCGTTAATTCTCGTTAAAGTTTCTCAAAGGCCATTCCTGAGTCTCCTACCATTATCATCTCAAATGCCAAAGCTCACTGTTACACCTCTCGGCCACTCTGCTTGGTCAAATGTGTGGCAGTAGTCTCGAGGGCTTATCTATACGAGCCTTGCCATACAGATGGATGCCTGGAAGGAGAAGAGCACATCCAAAAAAAAAACTACATCCACTTTCGTGGTCGAGCATCCAGTTCATTTTTACTCTCTGGGCCTCATTCTACTGCACATTGTGTCGTATGAATAGGTCTTTTCCAATTATACCACTTTACGAGTACTTATGTAATCGTCTTTAAAATCTCGCAGAGCGGTTTTTTGAGAGCAGGGTGAAAGTAAGTCAAGTCACACAAAAGAATTGCGATGCAAAATAGTGGCTGTATTGAAGCATTTTTAATGGCTGTCCTTTATAAAGCCTTCAAATTCCGTGACAAATTAGTGGCAGTACAAGTTTTGGTAATCTGCCTTAAACATGCTTAGTTCAACCCCTTCAGTTGACATTTAAAATCAAAACAGAGTTTTGAGTAATATATATATATTTGGATCGGTAACATACCTCGGTACAGAGGCGTCACGATACGAAACCCGACTCATAGGCCTAAAACTGTCTCGTGATATGGGGGCAACGTTAGAACGAACGATAGCGTGGTCGCCAATGCTCGCATGGCGGCGGCGTAGCATGGGCTAAGCAAGCATGTCAATATTTGCTACCAAGTGCGACGCCGACGCACCAGCATGTGTTCCGATAGTATGTTTCTTCTGGACGCAGAATATTGACCGGAGAGGCATTGGCCTGCTTCCAAATCTCAGTGACATAAGATATTCATTGTCTCGATTTATTTGTGATTTATGGCCCAAGACAAGGGGGTGCCGTTCCGTGAATGCCCGGTCCGGTAGCCGGTTGGTTGGTTGCCCTGGCGGGACCTTTTTTCTCTTCTGGGAACCTTGTTTTGGGAGGTTGGAAATCACTCTGGGAGATGTTTGTGCACTACTATGTTGCTTCAAACCACTCTAAACCGAAATTGGACGCAATCCGAGCCCAGCCCGTGGAAATTACCGCATTTGAACGAGAGCTTACGCGTCTAGGCCTTCGTAAGCTTCAAATCACATGCACATCTAAGTCCAATGCATATTGTCATCAAGTTAAAATGGCGAAGACTGCTTGAGGCATCCATGAGTTCCCTTGAGTTCCCCCACTAACAACAAAAGTGACACCTGCGGGGCAGCTATAGACTGGGGCTGGACGACCGAAGTGTTGTCTACATTGTCCTTTTATGAGTGGCTTATCATTGTAACCCAATTGGATGGCTATCTCCATTGCAGTGTATGCTGAACACAAATTTGCCCTTCAGCCGAGGCGCGCTGATGGTAAACACGTGACAGATTCCCTTATGGGGTATTACGTGGTCGGTTGGTTCACCTCCCGACCCCAAATTTTCAAAAAACGGGACCGGTCCCTTGATTCACAAAACGGGACCCCCTTGGCCCAAGACGAAATTCTGAAGGGGCAGAATTTGAGGCACAGGTATAGAGTGTCAGTCTGCCCCGTTATTTCAATATAAGTAGTGTCGTATGTGCATATAAGCTCGCGTCGCAATTCCGTCACGTGATAAGATTGGTAACAAGTGAATACTGTACTATTACTTACCAAAGGTTCACACCATGTCACCCATCACCTAACAAGTTCATTTTTCTGATGACAAAACAACCATGAAATTTCCATATAAGGTATTCCGACGGATGCCGGAACAATTTTTTTGCGTGCCTATTTCGGCCTAATGTCATCGTCACCGGACCAACTTTACGACCCTCCGTCACACATCACCTGAACCTTCGGTCGTAATAATACAGTACCCTGATAGCAGTCGTTGGTAAATGATAAATCCCTTATAAATCCCAGCATCTCGGAGAGGTCCCAAATATTCAGTCTGAACTCCAGACACGACCAGCTCATGCCGAAGGGACACAGTCGTTGATCAATGACGCCGGGATCAAAGTGAACGGCACAATCCGAGACGCACTTTATCATTGGGAGGGATTTAGGTTAGGGTTAGCACCACGCCGGCGCGTAAAAAATGGCCTGCGCAGCCGAGTGGCTCGTGCAGGATGGGCAAATATTGGAATAGTGGGCGACGCCCAAGCCGCATGCGCACTCTGTGGGACGTGGTCATGGTTGCCGTGCGATGGAGCGCGCACGCGGTCCATGGGTCCGGCTGAAGGGACGCATGCTATCCTGGTACGTGAGGCCCTGGAATGCGGAGGACAGCGTTATATAGTGGCGGGAGGAAAGGTGCACGGACTAGGGGCTGTTGGGATGTTTGGTCGAGGAGGTGATGAGTCATGATCATCAAAACGCGAAGTGACTTGGAGGCTCTTGAAGGAGCACGCACCCGGGGTCGTAGACTACACGGATAGCAATGACCCCGCTGATCACCCGCATGATGCCCCACCGGCGGGAAAGAATTTCGCATAGCCCACATGATATTTCCAACGAGCCCTGCGTCCACTTCCTGCGACGGAATGGTGGAATGAGCGAAAGTGCCCTTGTCGTGCCCAGTATCCCGCATGCCTACTGAAGGGGATGGTAGGACACGCAGAGGACAGCCTGTCAAGTGCAGAGGAGACCCTGGCGAGTGCAGCAGGGGGCGAGTCCCCTCCATTGATAGGTGGCTCGCTAGCGGCAATTTCGTGCGCTGTATGACGTACGGGTGTCGTATTCGGCGTCACCACACAGTGCGGCTTTGACAAGCTCCGTGCTCCGCCAGATGTCGGGGTGGGAAAGCGCCCGGTCTTTGTTAAGGGGGCAAGGTAGAGAGGCGGCCGGAGCAAAACAGACAAATGGGCCGACCGCAAGAAGGGCGGGTCCATTTACATAAGCGGAGATAGCGAGCAGGGTGAGTGATGAGCAACCCAGAGGAAGTCGGGGAGCCTGTGGGCGAGAGCGAGAGCTCTGCCTGCACGCAGCCGACGGAGTGGAGTCAAATGTGCGCCGAGGACAGCCGCATCGAGTGCGGTTGGGAAATGAAAGAGACAGTCGGAGCTCACAGACGAATGGGCTGACCACGAGAAGGGCGGGTCCATCATGACAGTCGGCGGAGATGGCGAGTTGCGCGAGGGGCATATGTATAGAATATGTATAGAGGAAGCCGGGGAGCCCGCGGATGACAACCTCCGCTTCGCCGGCGCGCCCAAGAGCACCAAATGGAGGCCAGTCGACCGCATGCAGAGGACAGCCACGTCGAGGGCTTCCAACATTGTGTTAAGAGCACGGGCTGACGAAAGGGCTGCGCCCCGTCCATCATGCAGTGGTGCTCGTGGGCGGGGCAAGAGTCAGAAGTTAGGTGCCCGACATGATGGAGCGTCCGCATCTGCAGAGCTCATGCGCCAGGTCTAGGAAGGCGGGGGCTAATGCTCGCAGGCCGACTGCACAGCTGGATGCACGGCGGAGAATGAGTGTCGCGTTTCGAGCACCGACAATACGGATGCGGGCGCCACGGCCGCACCAAATCCACGACTCATCCTCGGTAGTACTCCTGCCCCTGCCCGGCGGGCACCGCGGCGAGACTGGGGCATGGGGAGCATCGACGCGCGCACAGCGCGTGCAGTGGATGAGGACATGTATGTCGGTGCGGCGCATCAGCAGGCAGTAGGGTAAGGCTTGGCAATGGCGCGGATGCTGCAAGCGCTGGGCAAGGAGGAGGGGGGGGATTCGAGCTCAAGGGCGCACGGATCGAGTGGGTAATGCAATATAGGAGTGCATGGACCGTTGCGCAACAGTGCACATACATGAACGTCGGTAGCAGACAGCCCTATCCCTCGGTGTACATGCGGCGGCGGACCATAATTCCCGTTGCTGCACCCGCACCCTCTCCGGCATCAAATGGGAGGCATTGCAGCTCTGCGGGCCGTGGGGCTCGAGGTAGATGTGCGGCTCTAGCATATACAACCCACATGGATAGCGACGCGCGTGAAGGCCCGCAAGGTGGTGGCGCGTTATTGAATGTATGCAACGCGGACGCAGAAGGATGCCCGAATGTCGATAGTGGCGTGTGGAGTGGGATGTGGCTTCGAGCAGAGGTGGCCACTGGCGACAAATGGCGGGATCACGGGCAGCGCGTGGAACTTGAGGAGGGACTGTTTCCTGGCACAAAAAGGAGCCGCGCACGTGTTGATGGGCTCACGTCAGTAGCAGATCGCGTAACTGCCGCTTCTTTGTTGAGCACCTCCAGCAACGCCGACTGGTGTTGGGTGGGTGCTCTGTGTGGAGACGCGGGAAAACTCATGCCGTCTCTAGATCTCCCAGGATATGGGCGGGTCGATGGGGTTGGAGCCAAGGAAGCGGCTGACGTGACCAGGATGCGGTTGATTACCCCAAGGAATAGTGAAGCGCGTCCTACGGGACTCAATGCACCTCGGCAGAACGGCGGCGTCCGAAGAGGAAGGAACATGTAAGCCTGCGTGGCAGCCGATCCGTGGAACATGCGGCAGTCGTCTGCGCTGGGGGCACGAGGGACGGGTATGGGTCGCATGACTCTATCCGAAGGATCCCCGCTGGCATTGGGATGCGCTATCTGACATCACACTCTAGGTTGGTATATGTTGTCAACGCACGCTTGGGCGGCATCAAGGTCGGGGAGTAGCTGCGCTGGCAAAATGGATGAGGACCTGCGGTGCTCTGGAAGATGGAATACGCACCTTCAGGGATGTGGGCGGTGCAAACGCCGGGATTCTGCCGCACAATGAGTGCTTTCAATGCCCGGGGAGTTCGGAGCAGTTGTAGCAGCAGGGCAGAGTCATTTTTGTCGAAACTCGAAATCGAGCGACAACAAGCGCAGAAGGGAGGCACGATGTGACCGTGACCGTGATATCAAAACCTCCTTGACCAAAAACGGCCACCATCTCTTGACCTTTCGGAAATTCCGCTTCAACCGTGCCGTTAGTGATGTTCAGGGCCCGGCTCGGCCTGGAAGCCCGGGCTTGGGCTCGGCTTGACGCGGCCTGGGCTTAAGATATCCCAGGCCCGAGCCCAAGCCCTCAGGTAGGGCCTCAAGCCCGGGGCTTAGGCTTGGGCCCGGGCTTGATCACTATGCTGATTAAGCCGGTACATTCGTGGTTTATAGCGTGGTGGGCTTCTAGATAGGCATGTGAGTACAGAGCTGATTTATGTGAATGCTTACCGGCCCAGTGTCGCACTTCCGAGTCGTTTCAACAGACAAATTTACATTTTCGGACCCGGGAGTTGAATTTTCCAACTGTGTTGTATTGGATTGATTTTCGGTCCGCCAGCTCCAAAAGCCTTCGGAATGGATTCGAGCTGCTGAAAAAGCTTTCCTGGATAAAATTGAAGACATTGATTGGTGGTGTAACTGGCACTCAAGCCGCGGCCTGAAGCCCGGGCTTGGGCTTGAAATATTTGAAGCCTGAGCCCTGGGCCCGCTGAAGCCCTGCATCGGGCTCGGCCCGGCTCGGGCTTGGCCGGGCTCGGCCTGGCGGGCCTAGGGCTTGAAGCCGAGCCCTGCACATCACTACGTGCTGTCGCTCGCACTGCTCAAATTTCCCTCAGAATTCCCCAGCGGGACCATAACCTGCCTCAATTTTGGCCTCGCAAGCCATGGATCCGGCGGCTTCTTGACTTGAATTGAATTTGCTTAATCTAGTGTTGCCGCGGCTCGGCTCGGCTCGGCTAGCCGACCAAGCCAAGCCGAAAATAAGCCAGCCGCAGCCAGCCGCTTAAGCCACGGCTGAGCAGCGGCTCAGCTGGATTTAAGAAACTTATGAATCAGCGGTATTTATGCACTTTGTTGGCCCGTAAGTGGGTCCTAGAGCTCTAAAAATACTTTCCATAACATTTTCTCCCCGAACTTGACGACGTTGGCGACGGCGTCATGGTTTGATGGTAATGTCACATTCGACCTGGGAGACAATGTTACGCAACTTATGTTGATTGAGCAAATTGAAAGCGATAGTGCAGACATCTAAGCTTGTCCATGCACTGGGAGAGCTGTCTGCACTGGCAATGGACCAAATATAAAAGCTGCAGTGTAGTTAAATCAGGGACTTTATCATTTCGAGCCTGAGCCGTGGCTGAGCCAGCCGGTCTAAGCCGGCTTTAGTCGGCTCGGCTCGGGAGCCAGCCGTAGCCGAGCCGCGGCAACACTAGCTTCATCCGAGAGGCGAGTCGCTTAGTACTAGTCGCACCTCATTCACTTAGTCTCTCTTGACAGACTGACCACTCGTAACCTCGTTTCTCAGTCTGTTGGTTACCGCGCTATGATTGCCGTTAGGTCTCCTTATTATGAAACCATCACATTAATATGAACAAATAACATCAGGAAAAACTGTCTGGGAATTAGCTCCCCGGTTAGATATGTTGCGAACAATAGTCATATGTAGCAAAGCGGGGATGTCTGTAGGGTATTTTGCCTCTGTAGCATCACGCCTCAGCACTGTAGCACATCATAGGCGAACATAGCCGAGATGTCAAGCTACAGTGATTGGCGCCAAGTCTACATAGGCTACGGCCACCTAGGCGAGCACCTGCACGCTTACGTTGGGGCCTCTTAGGTGGGTTACCGTCGGTGAGTATAACCCACCTAAGAGGCCTGGAATGCAGGTGCCTCCCGTGCTGGAGGCTTCTATTATGTACATACTACTCCATATGGGTTACATACCATCCAATGACCGGCCTCCGTCGTCTCCGTGTTGTTGGCCTCTAATCTGGCCTCCATCGGCTCCTTCCATGTGGTCCTCTGACCATGTATCCCTGTCAAGATGCAGTATTTATTTGCCTGTAGAACATCTAGCCCATTTCACATGATTTGGATAATGGTACGGTTGAATTCCTGGGGTGCTGGAGGCCTCCGGTCTCGATGCTAGTGCACAATAGAATTAATTCCAGGGAATTGAGGGGCTCAACGTTGGAACATTTGAGGTATTCCAACTCACTTATTGCCTCATTCTTTCACCAGAACTGTGAAATAAGTTCTGTGAGCTGCAGATGGTGGCCTCCATCACAGCCTTCAGTGTACCAAATATCAGAACCTAGTGTTGATCTCTTGAGATTTAGTCCTCATCTTACTGACTCACTGGCCGCCTAGGCTTGTGGTTGAACCCAGTTACCACAGCAGGTTCTTCGGTTGCCATCAGTGATGTGTTGGAGGCCACTCGCTTTTCTTTTTCAATTTCGAAGCGAAGGAATGGGTCAGAACTGGGATACGCATATTCTCATCACTTTCTTCACTGATTCTTAAGCAGAGAGATAGTTGTTGAAACTTCAAACTTGAAAGAAGCACATATTTCAAAACCAATGGGCTGTGATTTCACTTGGAACCCTTTGCACAACCAAGGCTCACTCGCTGTCTGTACATGCGTGCCCCATGTTCACATTCATATACCTTGAAAGTAGCTACTAGCACGAAAAGCCTTATGGCTGGAGGCGTCGGAGGCTGTGGAGCCATTCAACCCTACTGACTGTTGATACCCAGACACCTGGCGGGAATCCTGATTCCTGAAGCACTGTTTATGGTATAATTTGTTATAAATTGTATTCACTTATACCAATGCCATCTTTTGGATTCTTCAAGTTTGAAGGATGCCGGAGGTGCTGTCGGAGGCTGATGGAGGTGGTGCCGGAGGCTGCCGAAGGTCTGCTGGAGGCCGATGGAGCCTTCAATGCTTTGACCCACGCTCCTAGGGTGTATTTCGGTGTATAGCTAGCTCCTGGGTGAAAGCTTTGAATGTTGGCATTATTCACGTATAACCAATGTCCACTATTTATTTGAATTTATTGGTGTTGAAATAGAATTTGAAGGCCTCCATCACCTCCGTCGTGCCAATCGGAGGCCTTCATCACACCTTCATTTGGGTTTATAAACACACTAGGCTGTTTATTCGCGACTCCCAATTATTGGAACTATGAAAAAGCATCAGATGTTCAACATAGATGAAGTAGAACCAACAATTTTGCAATGTGAATGCTGTTATAACAGATTTCTGAGCCTCCCCCCTTTGAACATGTGGTGTAATCTTCGGAATAAGTGTCAGCTACAGCTCAGATGCATGAAATAGACATCCCATGAGTTAAATGAGATGATCTTGCACTGGGAATATTTTCAAAAGTATTGAATTTGAAGTTCTACTGAAGTCACCCAGATCCAACAATGAAACTTGGTTGACTTTTAACTCATATTTGTGCACCCCAGAATATTTTCATACAAGGTGAGATCTAAGGATTCACCAGGGTCCAGGCATCATACAGCTATCATAGCATGCCAGGTTCGTGATATTTGGTGCAGTATTGACCCCACAGCAAATGTTTTACATTGCGCTAACCGTTATTCCTATTCTGATTGGCCCATCACTTTCGGCCCGGTCATACCCGAGGTGTTCAGAAGGTGCCTCTGCAGAGTAAGCTGACCCTCAACCAAGGCCTTAAGAGAATATTTGGAGCTGGCTATACATTATGTTACCCAAAATACACCCTAGGAGTGTGGGTCAAAGCATTGACCTAAATGAAGGTGTGATGGAGGCCTCCGATTGGCACGACAGAGGTGATGAAGGCCTTCAAATTATATTTCAACACCGATGAATAAATTATGTTACCCAAAATACACCCTAGGAGTGTGGGTCAAAGCATTGAAGGCTCCATCGGCCTCCAGCAAATCTCAGGCAGCCTCCGGCATGACCTTCATCAGCCTCTGGCACCACCTCCATCAGTCTCCAACAGCACCTCCAGCATCCTTCGAACTTGAAGAATCCAAAAGATGGCATTGGTATGAATACAATTCCTAACAAAGTATATCATAAACAATGTTTCAAAAGTCAGCATTCCTACTGGGCATCTGGGTATCAACAGTCGGTAAGGTTGAAGGGCTCCGCAGCCTCCAACGCCTCCAGCCACAAGGCTTTCCATGCTAATAGCTGCTTTCAAGGCATGTGAATGTGAACATGGGGCACGCATGTACAGACAGCGAGTGAGCCTTGGTTGTGCAAAGGGTTCCAAGCAAAATTACAGCCTGTTGTTTGAAATATGGGCTCCCTTCAAGTTTGAAGTTTCAACAACTATCTCTCTGCCTAAGAATCAGTGAAGAAAGTGATGAGAATATGTGTATCCCAGTTCTGACCCATTCCTTCACTTCAAAATTGAAAAAGAAAAGCGAGTGGCCTCCAACACATCAATGATGGCGACCAGAAAACCTGCTGTGGTAACTGGGCTCAACCACAAGCCTAGGTGGCCATTGAGTCAGTAAGATGAGGACTAAATCTCAAGAGATCAACACCAGGCTCTGATATTGGGTACACTGAAGGCGGTAATGCAGGCCACCATCCGTGGCTCACAGAACTTATTTCACGGTTCTGGTGAAAGAATGAGGCATCAAGTGAGTCGGGATACCTCAAATGTTCCAACTCAACCCCTCAATTCCCTAGAATTAATTCTATCGTGCACTAGCATCAAGACCGGAGGCCTCCAGCACCCCATGAATTCAATCATACAACTATCCAAATCATGTGAAATGGGCTGGATGTTGTACAGGCAAATAAATACTGTGTCTTGACAGAGATACATGGTCAGAGGAGCACATGGAAGGAGCCAATGGAGACCAGATTGGAGGCCGACAGCATGGAGGCGACGGAGGCCAGGCTGGAGACTGACAGCACGGGATGCAGTCATTGGATGGTATGTAACTAGTGTTGTCAAGGTCCGGTTCGGGAAATCGGTTCGAACCCGGACCGGACTGAACTGAACGCCAAGTTCAGGTTCAGGTTCGGGAAATGCCCGAACCTGAACCCCAAGTTCAGTTCAGCGTTCGAGACAAGCAGAAATTTGCTGAACGCGTCCGAACGCGTCCGAACCCCCGAACCGGGATAAAAAATATCCTAAATGGCGCTACCAAACTGGTTTAAAATTCATCTCCGTTGTCCCTGCAGGCAACTTGTTGCCTGTGTGCCTAACCAGGTACCAAGCCTGCTGTCTGCCACCACTTATTCCCCATTTTATGGACTCCTGACTAGGTGTACTCATCGTATAAAAGGCATGTCAAATGGTGCTTTCATCTCAGTCCTTTTCGCCCTCTTAAAACTCTCTCACCTATTTCGCTCTCACCATGTCACACTCCGCACTCGGATGCGCTCAAAATGAGGATGGCTCACTCCGGGACGCTTCCCAAATTTTGTGGTATAACGACGTCGATGATGAGCACTCAATTTCTGGACCACCACCTGCCAGCACTGCGTCCTCTTCTCGTCCACTTGCACCAATTTTTACACGTGCCAAACCTGTGGGCAAGGTTGCTGGCTCCCGTCGCTCTTCTCCTCGTCGTTCCTCGCGTGCCTCGCGGCCATCCGCACGCGCTATTGACCCTAACAATGCGGAAGCCTCCACCGCCTTTGGTAAACGCAAGTTGGGGCCCGAGAATCCTCCTGTTGCTCCGTGCAAAACTCCTCGAATTTCTGAGCCGGCTGCCACGGATTCCGGCGATGATGAATCGGATGCCGAGTCGACAACACCGTCGATGGTCGGTGACACTGACATCGAGGAAGTGGGGGAGCAGGACGGGATGGACATCGATACAGAAGAGTACAGGTCGATTAAGGCGATGGCAGATACCGACCATGCCCATGTAATTTCTTCTTGGTCTCTTCTCTCACAAATGGCTTATTCTGCCTTAGATTAACACCAAGATTTCCCGCGAGGACTCCACAGCGGACATCAAAACGATTTTTCATCGGGTCAAAGCCCAGCGGAATGCTGAGACCGGTGTTCTTCAAGATGGCGCCATTTGCATGGTTTGCACGCAAGTATCTCTTTTCCTCCTATGCTTCCGCAAATTAATTCAGTAACAGTCGCAATGGGATCCGGGCTTCTGCCTGCTTTTTGACGGGCAGTGTCAGTACGCTGCGTAAACATATTGCCCGGTAAGTGCGGTTCCGTGCCTACTTTAAAGCTTCTTTGGTTAAAATTTTCAGCCACAAAAATCACTTCCATGTGTATAAGGCTCGTTGTGAAGAACTCGGCATTCAGATGAATGAACGTGCCATTCCCGAGACAGTCCGTTCCCAAAGGTATGTTCATCAATAATCTATCCTGTATTTCTAACTCGAGGATCTCTATAGCACCCAAGGAACATTGGATGGGGTTCTTGTACACCAACCTCGCGTACCGCAGTTCACGGTGCTGGGTCTGCGTGATTTTCTCACTGAATTAATAGTCACACAAGATGAGGTGAGTTTACCCGTTGTTTTCGCTGTATTCATCGCAAACGTTATAATATTCAGGCACTCTCTCTTGTTGAAAAGCCCAGCTTTGCTCGTTTATTGAAGTACCTCCGTCCCGGTCTTGAGGATAGTGATATCCCATCTCGAAACACAATTCGAACGCACATCATCGACCTTGCGACGGATGTAGAGGAGAAATTACGGGGCATCTTCAAAGTAATTTTTTCCCTTGACATATGGGCGGCGTACTGACACAGTATATCTACAGCGCATTCCGAGCAAAAGTTCTGTGACTCATGATGCTTGGACATCGGATTCGGGCATACCGGTCTTGAATATCAATAACCACTACATTGATGCCCCGGCTGATCATCCTAACGATTGGAAGATCATCACGGAGGAATTGGCTTTCATGAAACTTGAGGGTCGCCACACTGGGGAGAACATCGGCCGAGCAATCATGGAGACCATTGAGCGTTATGGATTGCGTGACAGGGTTGGGTGGATTACGTCTGATGGCGCATCGGTCAACCGAACTGCTGCTCGTGCCATCGAAAAGCTCTTGGATAGCACTGAATGGAAGGCCAAAGACCGTGATATGATGTCATTTTTATCTTACTTCCTTGGTTCCACTTCTAATTGTTCCTGCAGGTGTATCGAGCACGCTGTGCACATTGCTTCAAAGCATCTCGTCGAAACTATCGCCCCTACTCCCCCAAAACCCCTGCACAAGAAAATCCGACAGCTTCTAAATGAAGCGTGCAATAGTGGTGAGATCGACGCCGAAGATGTTGTTAAAGTTCTTGCGAATCTCGATGGGGGAGATGATGATGGCTCTGATACAGAGGTGGACGACTCTGAGTGGACAGCAGGTGATGCACTGGGCAAGGCTTTGGCACTCGTAAAACAGGTCAGTATTATATTTACAACTTTCAAACTTTTATCTTACTACGTTTACAGATTCGGATGTCCCCGCAGGCCCGCGCGTACTTCAAAAAATGTTGTCGGCTCGTTAACATTCCGGAACTCGAGCTTTTGCTCTGGGTGCGTACTCGATGGGCATCTTTATACAAGTGCTTGGATCGTTTCCTAAATCAGCGCAAGGTATGGGTTGATCTGACTGTCTCATTCAATCACTAATAGATTTTTTTCTAGGCCATTGATCAGTTCGTGCTCACTGCGGACGACAACAATCAAATGCCAGCACTCAGAAACAAGGAGTACCGCGATTATAAGCTAACCAAGCCAGAATGGGAGAAGCTGCAGATAATTCATGAGGCTCTACGAGTTCAATCTTCGCGTGTTATGTCTTTCAAATAAATGCCAATGACAATTTACCCAGGAACCTGCAAATGTAACTCAAACTTTCTCGAGCGAGCGGACCCCGACCGTTTATCGAATCATCCCAACCCTCGAATTTCTCATAAAGCGGTGGGAAACAATGGCTGAACAGCCGCGCTACGCGGAAATTTGTGATGCCCTCCTCGAGGGTGTTCAGAGCCTGCAGAAGTGGTTCTATCGGGTTGATACAACATCTTCCGCATATTTCATTTGCATGGGTACGTGGATGAACTATTCATATCTATTCACCCTCATTCTTCCAGTGTTGGATCCAACGATCAAAGACGCATATTTCCGTACACGTTGGGAGGGCAGTCACTTCAAAAAAAGCCATGAAACAGCTGGAACAAGTGGTCAGTCCGAGGTCTTGCATTGCTGCATATTCTCATGTTTACCCACTAGTTTGATCAATACCACGCTGCAACGCCGGCAGTCGATCTATCTCAGACATCAACTACCCTGTCCGTTGTTGCAGATTCAGCTTCGGCCCATCGTTATGGGAGTTCTTTTTTGTTGGACGCTATAAAATCGGCCCAGAGTCAGCGGGCTGCAGTCCAGCCCCGTGACGAGCTCAAGAAGTATCTGACATCCCAACTCGAGACGACTCCAAATATATTGCATTGGTGGGGCGTGAGTCCTTCAGTTTGTCTGTCCGTCCATTTCATTGAACTCTAATTGAAGCACAATACAACTTATCCAACACTGCGTCGTATGGCTCGGGACTACCTGGCAGTACAAGGCTCTGCTACTCCGGCTGAACGCGCATTCTCAAGCGGAAGCCTCACCGGTACGAAACTTCGGAACAGACTGAACATAGATTTGTTCGAGGCACTGCAATTATTGAAGAGTGCGTACCGTAATGGCCACATCAGTGCCGGAGAAATTGCTGGAAAACGGATGGAAGCACTCATTTCAGAGCTTGTGGAGGAGGGCTTTGGTTTGGATGACGACGAGGACGATCTGTGATACATTTAATGCATTTTCTCCTTCTGTGTGTTAAAATATACAAGTGGAGAGAAAAAAAGTTCGGTTCATGCGTTCGAACGCTGTTGAACGCCGAACCGAACCTGGTGAACCTGAACCTCAGGTTCAGGTTCAGGTTCGGAGAAATGCCCGAACCGAACCGAAGTTCAGGTTCGGCGTTCGGAAAAAAAGGTCCCGAACCTGAACCGAACCGAACTTTGACAACACTATATGTAACCCATATGGAGTAGTATTTACATAATAGAAGCCTCCAGCGCGGGAGGCACCTGCATTCCAGGCCTCTTAGGTGGGTTATACTCACCGACGGTAACCCACCTAAGAGGCCCCAACGTAAGCGTGCAGGTGCTCGCCTAGGTGCTACGGCGGCAAAATCCAAAACTGCCACTTACCGGAAGCAGGAAGACAGGCACACTAAATGAAATGGTAATGTGTTTTCGGTGCGTGAATATTGAAAAAATGGATTTCAGAACATATGGAAGTTCATCGCTCGTATTAGTGGAATTTTAGCCAAGTTAATTGAATCTCCGATTGATCACGTGTAATTGCGTGCTTGGTTGATGCTTCACGTTGATGCCACGTCGTTCCTTCCTTTCTCCTCCCTCCAGCTCCCTCGCGAATCCCTCCCCGTCCTATAGTCCCCGGGGCTGTATTTTGTCTCTACGTCTCCGTGCCGGTCTCGTAATCAAGCACATCCAATGGTGTATCCTTCAAGCTCTCAAGCTGGACAAGTTCTTCACGATTTCTCGCTCGCACTCGCTGCAGACAAGAGTCTCCTCAAGACATACAAGGACCCTTCAAGATACATTCCTGGGTTTCGCTGTGTACCTACCCTGCACCCTTATTGCCTGCACTCCATCTCGTTCCCCTCTCCATCTGCTACCGTGGCTGAAAGGTGCGTGTTTTTTTCTGCCTCTCGTAAATGCACTCACTGATCCTTCTACAGCATACCATCCGCTCCCCTCCACGCACGCAAGATGCGCGCGTCGCCCTCCGCCCCGTCCTCGCTATCCCCGTGCGCCTCGCCGTCGAAACCACCCGAGCCATCGTCCCCCGGCCCCGCCCCCACCTCTCCGTTCTCGGACACCCCCGCACCGTTCGACTTCCCCCTCAACCTCGAGCTGGACCTTGGCCTCGGCATGTTCGAGTGGCCGTGCGGGTTCGACGGCCCGTACCCCTCGACGTTGGCGTACGGGGCGTTTCAGTACGACAGCGTCGACCCCTTTGAGCCGGCCCCGGCGTCCCCCGCATTCTCGCGCGGCCCCGCGTCACCCTTCTCCTGCCCGGCCCCATACGGTAGCTTCGAGTAAGCACGCTTCGACGCCGACAACTTCACAAGTCAGTGCCGGCCTTGCCCGCGCTCGCGCACGCCCCCACGTTACCCTTGTCCCCGTACAGCACCCGACCTATCCCACGCAATTGACAGTTCGGCGCCGGCTTGGACAGCAGGTATTTAGTGTACTGCTGGATCGGGAGGTGTAAACCTATTAGCACCCTGTCCAGAGATGAATAAATATTGTTATTGGATCATTTACATGTCGGATTTGCATCAACGAAGATAAGCAATGGCAAACCATCTATTCAGGCGGTAGCTACGACGTGCCGCGCATGGCTATGAGACTACGCCACCCAATGTAGTAAGCTGTAGTTGTCGTGCTCAACTACATTGCGCTATATTTTAGGGGGGTAACGACAGAGCTACAAGAGCTACGCGAGCTACGTAGGGCTCCGTATTCATTCGTTTTTTTCCTGATGAACTAATTTGTGTGGACGCGTCATCGCGCGTCCTGCGCGTTTCCACTACCTTTGACTGAACACCAAGCTCCCGTCTGGCAAGGATAGCTAACCCATATGCTCATCTGGGCCCAGACATCTTCTATTCCACCCCTACTCCCGACCACACGTGCCCGACTGATCAATCTGGCGGTGCCGACTGCCGACTACGCGATTCGATCACGCAGTACCACATATAATCGGAGCTTCCAGTCGGTACGAGAAGGATGGGGGTTCGCGGCGTAGGGTTCATTGATGCCTTTTGTCAGGCTCTGGTCGGATGAAGCACGCTCTCGTTTCTACACTCCGAGGCTCCACGCTGATTTACTTTTAGCTTCACCTCAATCACTACCTCGCGATTAAAGCAGTTATAGATCACCGAGTCGCTCTGGTGCTTTCCCTCGCGAGCCCCGCTTGCATGCGACTTCCGATTTCAGCTCAGTTAACCGACCACAGTGCGTGTCGGTCCTTCTCCTAATATAGTTCGGCATTCTGGCTTTGCATGCGCAAGAGAACGCTGGCACCGGAAGCTCCTGGCGAAATGTCGAGACACGCTTCGACCCAGGCTGGCTAACTGAACACCTGGTCGTGGACTCAGAAGTACTAGTATTTTTGATCTAGTCTCCGGTTCTCCGCGTTGACAATTGAATTACAGATTCACAATTCCATTGAACTCGCGATCCTCTCGGGTGGTTTCCCATGTGAGCCACTCTTGGCTGAAAGTTCTGATTCAGTCCCCCAAGTTAGCTTAGGGCACAGACAGGATACCAAGCCGGTGGCTGATCCTTCTCCCAATATGATGAGATAAGAACTACGGGCCGATGATTTCGGACTTACGATTTCGGTGTCCCAATTCGGGCCCCACCGACGGCATGATCACAAGACACCCCTTTTTTCTTTTTGTTTTGTGTCGGGCGCTGGGTAACTCGATAATCCGACATGACCTTTCGACACCTTCCGCCATGCCCATGATACATATATATGATACTGTAAGCGAGTTCACTCCCTGCTGAATCAACCCTTACCTCGCCAAGCCTCTCTGGTGCCCTTCCTCGTCAGTCCCTCGTGCATGCGAGTCCCGATCTCACCTGAATTGATCCAGGACAATTACAGGATACCAAGCCGTCGTTGACCAGTGGCTGATCCTTCTCCGAAAATGATGTAGAGATGGGTCTCGGAATGTACGAGAAAGCTGGGGGTTCGATTCCCCTCGACGGCGTCAATGTGCCTTTTTAGCATTTGTGGCGCAAGGTACTTAGGTTCATCTCATCGTCTCCAGGCTACCTGGACACTCAGGCATCCAGACTTATCCTCAGTCTCCACCGTGGCAATTAACTCAACTCCCACCTCGCGATTCAACTCTCAGGCACAAACTCCCGCTCTGCTGCCTTTCCTCGCCAGTACCTCTTGCATGCGAGCTCCGATCTCCCATCAAGTGACCGAATCTAATTATAGGATACGAAGCCGTCGCTGGCCAGTGACTGATCCTGCTCAAAATATAGTTTCTTGTATAGTGTGTACGAGATAGATAGAGGTTCGATTCCCCTGACGGCGTGCCACTGAATCGCGATCCTTTTATTTTATTTTGCCGACTAGGACTTCGTCTAGATATCCCTCCGAGTCTTCGCGCTCGCAATTATAAGGCCAACCCGGTCGGACCTGCTTTAAGTTCCGAATCTGAGTGCAGTTAACCCAACACAACTACAGGATACAGAGCCGTCGTTGACCACGGACTGGGCCTTCTGTGAAAATCTCAAATGTAATTCCATCTGTACGAGAGAGATGGGGTTCGACCCCCCCCGACGGCATGACCGACAATAGCAGGCCAGTGTTTTATTTGTAGTTGATTTTTAGTTTTGGCATCTGTGGTTGAGATGTCTTTCAATCAACGCCGAAAACGGGCTACTCGCCCTCCATATTCGTTCTCAACCCGCCGACCATAGCTTAGATTCAGGGTATTTCGACTCCTATGGAGCGCTCTGCTTAGTCACCGCCTAAGTTGAACGGCAGGATACAAAGCCGTTGTTGACTAGTCGCTGGCCATTCTCCAAATATGTTGGGGTGTTGAAAATGTACGCGAATGATGGGGGTTCGATTCCCTCCGACGACATGTTCCGTTACCTTGTCGTTTTGGTCGGGCTCAGTGCACGCGCCCACCCTCACATCACTCAGCTCTCATAGTACTGTACTTTTTCGATCAATTCGACAGGGGGTGTGACCCGTGACCAAAAATACCAGTTCGACAATTCGGCAATGCTGGGAACCCACCGTGACACCCCCCCAAAATTTCGACACCGGACCGTACAATTTTGGCTTTTTTGCGTCGCTGAGCGCGATTTGGGCCGGCCGTGACCAAAATTCTATCCGACAGACCCCTCCGTGACCCGTGACCCCCTGCCATATTTCGACACCGGCAGGGGGGACCGTGACCCGTGACTGTCGAATTGATTGAAAAAGTACAGTATCTCGGTCTCCAGGTTGAAAGTACTAATATTAGGGGCATCCTTCAAATTCACCTCAGTTATTCCCGTGTTTCTCAATCACAAAGCCTCCCTCTCTGGTGCATTTGTTCGCTGGCGCTGTACATGTTTTAAGTTCGGATCAAACCCTGCGATCAACCGATCATTCGGGGATTGCCGTCAGACTCTTTCTGTCTTTTTCTCTTGGCCGATAGCTTTTGCTCGACCGCCTGTGATGTCCTCGCTCGATGCATCTTGGAGTTTGCGTGCGAGATGCTCTACTTGAACGCTTCCAATCCTGGCGTGTCCTCAGGAATCCTTCAATCCAGCTAGCGTCTGAGTCAGTGTCTGAGACACCCTTTGCAAGTCTCGACGGTAGGGTCTCCATATCTTTCCTACAACAACTTAAAAATGCTTACCATACTTCTATTACACTCCTCCTCGCTGCTTCTGCTGTCCTTGGTGGCCCTACTATCGGCAGGCACAGGTGAGTTTCCTTCATTTCTTCTCGCCCACAATTTTAACTTCTTTTCAGAGGATGCACAACACACATGGAGCTCGAGGACATCGTCGTCGCAGAGAGGCAATTTGACGCGAACAAGACAGAAGCAGACAAGATTGCCAACACGGCAGTAGAGGTATCTACTGCCTCCCCACTGGCAGCACACCTTCTGACAACGGCTTAGGTCTACTGGCACATCATCAGCAAAGAATCGACGCTCGCTGGCGGCAACATTCCGTAATTTGTCACTCCTCCAACTGCAGTTCCCAAGTAATATTTAAAAATACAGACTCTCAAATTGCCAACCAGATCAGTGTTCTCGACAAGGACTATGCGAATAATATTACTTGAACTCTCGCAACTACAACGCGAACTGCCAACCCCGACTGGTTCAACAACGCCGGACCCTCCACGTCGCAGCAACCAGCAATGAAAGCTTCGCTGTAGGGCGGAAAGGGCGATCTCAACGTGCACTCCGTGGGGTATGTTGATTTCTCGCATACATCGAAACCCACTTATCATCGTCTGTAGATTTGTAAACGGCTCAGGCGCCGGTCTCCTCGGGACTCTACGTTCCCGTCCTCATACAGCAGTGCGCCGCAGGATAACGGGATCGTTATACTATTCTCCAGTGTCCCCGGCGGCTCGACCAATGGCTACAACCTCGGATGGGTAAGTCGAGTCGTCTCACTTCATCCCGCAGATTCTAATAACTTCGCAGACTCTCATCCACGAATCCGGTCACTGGCTCGGACTGTACCACACATTCCAGGGTGGATGCGCAGGCTCCGGTGCTACGACTGCAGTGACTACGTCGCCGACACCCCCGCCGAGTCCTCCGCCGCCTCAGGCAGCCCCTCCGGCCGCGACACATGCACTGGCGTCAGCTTCCCCGGCGCTGATCCCGTTAATGAGTACATTGCCCCTTCCAACTTAGAGAACACACATTAATACGAACCTCTAGCGAACTTCATGGACTACTCTTCCGACGCCTGCATGACACAGTTTTCCGTGGGCCAGATGTTCTGTGCCACGACGCAGTTCGCGACCTACGGACGTGAAATTAGGTTGTTCGCTGGGGCCCGTCGGAAATACATAACCCAAAACACTATATAATACTATCTCATTGTTTCGCCGCAACTAGTACGCATTTTCTACTCGAATCTCTGTGCCTCATACTTGATTGAAACAATCGCGTGTTTGTCTTCGTCTCAATGACTCAAGGACCCTCCTGCCTGACTTCCGCTTACGTTCACACTGCCTCCTCTGGGCGGCCGCCCAGTCCGTACGACTGTGCGAAGATCTCGGAGTCCTCGCGGTATATTGCCTCGCCGGCGCCCACTCTTCGTACGTGATGCAGTTCCCGGAGGGAGTCATCGGTGTACACTAAGAGGTGTTCTAGGGCGAAGGAGAATGGGCTTATCTTTTGTCCGTGCAGCTTGGCCGCCTCCTTCTTCTCTAGCCCTTCCGAGCCGATAATCCGTATGCGTCTGTTGAACGAGTGCGCGGTGCGTCTCCAAGGCTCCGTGAGGAACGGGAAGAGGCGTTCATCGTTGGGGCTGGTCAGGCCAGCGATCCGGTCCAGCTGGGAGGACTTCTTCTTGTCTGCCTTGTTGTTGTTATTGGGCCACATCGGCAGAGGCGGTCTACCAGACGGGGCCCTTACGTGACGCCAGCTATCAGGGAGCCTTTGGATAACAGGACTCTCGATATTCAACTTGTTAAGCCTTATCCCCGCGCGGCGGTTGTCGTAGTCCAGCGCTAAGCGTATTCGTGGATGGACGCTTCGATTTCGAGTGCCTTAATCGGTTCGGAATGCTGCGCAAATCAGTCGGAGTGCGACGCACGCGTCGCTGTACGCGTTCTAGCGCGTCCTCGTGCATCTTCAGGCCTGTCCACCCAACAGCGCTTGCATACGACATGACGGGGACAACACATGCCTTGTTCAGGTGTCGCAGCGACTGCGCGAGCAATGTTCGCCCTGAAGGCCACCCATTTGGTTTTCCAGATCGTGAAGGGGTTCCGAAGGGCGAAGGCTTCAAGCTTCAAGGTTGAAGGGCAGCTGAAGGCCTTCATCTGATTTTCCCACGCTGTCTGGCATCGATGTTCAACCGACGTTCAACCCAGTTTCGAGAGTCCAAATGGCTAAAGTCAAGCAGGAATATGCGAGTCGTATGTTCCACCTGCCGATAGATTGCCCGTGAAGTCCTTCAAGAAGCCCTTCCGAAGGCCTTCGCCCTTCGGGCGAACACTGTGCGCGAGACCCCGGACCGCTTGAGAGCATTGTCATCGCGTTGACTTTGATCCCCGCGCGGGCAGCGAGCGTCTTTGACGTGGTGTTTAAACGAGAGCTTTCGGTCGAGGTATGTATACCCCGAGCCACTTGATCGGCGAGAATACGGTGATGGTGGTCTCGGCACCGTCCGCGTCCGGCAGACGACGGCAATTTGATTACCGGTGACACTGTGTGCGTGCTGGCTTCTCTTGGGTATGGAAACCCGGAGCACCACGCTTTGAAACGAGTGATGGCCGTGGTTATGCCGGGAACTCGGTCAAGGTAAAAACAATTCCAAACTGTACAGTATGGATCGTATACATTTCAGACTGCGAACACCATTTTCCGACAAATACAGTATCCCGGACCCAAAATATCAGGCAGATACTGGATTAGAATCTGGGGAATGGAGGATTGGATAGTCCTTAACTGGCAAAACTGCTTTCCTGAGGTTAAACTGGGGGCAATTCAATGACCAAAATGAATGAGCTGGAGCTTCACCAGATTTCTGGAGGTGATTTCGATTTTTTCAGATGAATTTCTCTCGGTCACTGTGAAATTCAGACCGGAACCATTCTGCTGTTCTTACAAGCCATATTTGTTGCAATGCACGGGTGGGTTGTACGCGGATAATTCAGGAGAAATAGGATGACCCTCAGATCTCTGGAATCGAAGCTTAGTTTCAGGTTGTTGAGCCATATGTGTGTCTTCAGACTAGATTGGTGGACATTACAAGAAATTGAGCTGAAATATTTCACGGTACCACAAGATTATATGAATCAGGAATCAACAAAATTGTCTCGACGATTGTTTTTCAAAGCCCCAGGCCTTGTACTGACTATTAATGCTATACTCGGGCATCTCGGGCACCTTTAAAAAATGCAAAGATCAGCTATCTCAACATTCAGGAGGTCAAACATACACTATATCGACAAAAGTAATGTCACATGCTTGTTTGGGCTGTATCTTGGGACTGGAGGCATATTTTTGCATGAACTCAAGTGTAGGATAGTGGAGACGGATCCCCTGGACCATTCTGTGCTCACGATACGATCAAAAAGTATTGATGCGCCATCAGCACAGGCAAAATACTGAAAAATCCGAAAAAATCTGAGTTTGAGCTTCTCATATGATTTTTTTCGGAGATATCTGAGTCACTCAAATTGAAGCCACAGATCTCCCCTTTCATCCCGCACTTTGAACCAAGCAAAAATATACAGGCAATAACACATTACAGAGCCCCCAAAACAGCGAATTTTCGCCATTTTCTTTGTTTTCGGCCAGGTTTGGTCATTTTGGGCCATTTTTGCCAATATTGCAGGCCAAATATCGCCTGATTGCCTGTATATTTTTGCTTGGTTCAAAGTGCAGGATGAAAGGGGAGATCTGTGGCTTCAATTTGAGTGACTCAGATATCTCCGAAAAAAATTATATGAGAAGCTCAAACTCAGATTTTTTCGGATTTTTCAGTATTTTGCCTGTGCTGATGGCGCATCAATACTTTTTGATCGTATCGTGAGCACAGAATGGTCCAGAGGATCCGTCTCCACTATCCTACACTTGAGTTCATGCAAAAATATGCCTTCAGTCCCAAGATACAGCCCAAACAAGCATGTGACATTACTTTTGTCGATATAGTGTAATTCAAATCACTCCAATATTCTCCCGGAACTTTCTCATGCCCGTCTCGGTCTGCGATTGCGTGTGTCCTTTCTCCATCCAGACAAATCACGGCGAAAATCTCCCTGCAGTGTTTTCATTACTCTCAAAGGATCGGGAGGTAAAATCCCGTGTCTTTTTTTTTTCTGGCTGAGCCAGGAACTAATGTAAAGGAGAAACAGGGGGGGAGATCCTAGGAGAGATGCATTTCAACGCTACTTCCGAGTTAGGTTGTCAGCGGCCATCACTCGGCACTTGATGCAATCAGCTGTTCTAAAGCGTGGTGCTCCGGGTTTCCATACTTGGGCTTCTCTCCTTCCTTTTTCGTCCTACACGATAGATCGACTTCGAGCCCGTCCCCGTTCTGCAAGGAAAAACCTGGGTCTCCATCTCACTTTGAGGAAGACACTGAGTAGAGAGGCAACCAGGCCGGACTTCAAAGCGACTTAATAACGGAGCTACGCGACCCCCGCGAGACTAAGTATAACACGCGAGGTCCGAGCATCTATTTGTTGTGGCGTCTGTCTAGGAGATAATGAAAGCCAATACATACTATCTGTACGATGAGGCATCCGACATTTTAAGCCCGACACCCCATTGACCACGGATTTAAAATTCGATGTCGATACATACTTGCTATCTTCAGCTGCGTTGACGATTCTCGATTTCTTTTGGAATAGGTTCCGCATCCTGTGCTGAACTGCTGTTGAACTGGACGACATTCATGATGTTCCTCAAGCCAACATCTCTTCTAATGGCTAGTTCTTACTGGGTCCGGCCAGTGGCGAAGCTATGCGCGGAATGTTCTCAACACGTAACCACAAGCGATCATAGAGCAACCAGAATGCACGTGTACCGCAAATCCACAGCTCGCTGGATCTTGTGGGGTGTCGAGTTGACGCCTCTCACCGGGCTCAGGGCAAGTTTGAAGTGACGTAGTCTCTCTTTGACGGGCGCTTTACCGATTCTACCTCATTCGAATTGCACGCCTCCGATACACCCGGCCATTGGCGCAAATGTAATTTCTCCGGAGGGCTATCCGTTACTACTTACTTCCCAGGGGCAAGGGCTTGGGTTCATTTCCGCGGTCAAGTCCGATATCAGCGCCATTTACGATCCCTCCTGGCAGTTCTTACCCAGCTTATCGGATGACCGTTCGAGGTGTCTAAAGATCTCAATCGATGGCACCACAAAGTTATATGCCGTACACTGACACGCCGGCGATGATCGGTGCCGGATGCTTCTCACTGCTGGAAATCGCACTCCGGAATCCAGACATCAGGCACGCTGCTGCAGCGAGGTTCGAACAGTATTCGAGACGGTGAACCTTTAATTCCAATTGTCCAAAGGCACCCAAGACGCCGTTCTTAGATCCGTCGAATGAGACTTGATGTACGCTCCTGGGGAAATCGATCTTCCAAGAGGTGATACTGTAGGTGATAGCCAGAATTTAGAAAATAATTTAGCGCCCACTCAAGTTGCTGTTCTCAGAGATACGCGCTCGTGCAATTTCAGTTACCCCGGAGTCTGATCTCGGCGGCTCTTAAGTCAATTTTTGGAAAAGTTGCGTAGGACCTCAAAAATGCATTTGCGAAGGTCGAGTTTTTTTCCATGTTTTTTTGCCCCCTTTTTGCGACTTGCCTTGAGGAATATTTTGGAGTTTGTCGTCAGGATCATGATCCCACAGTGTTTCAGCCTTTTCAGGGCACGTCGTTTACCACTTCTGGCTCACGGAACTGCGACAGGGTGGAAAGAGAGTACCCGATTTGGGCTTATGTAACTCAGCTAACAGGGAGTCTCTCCCTGCGGCGCCTTCATCCACTTTTTTACCTAGTGTACAGGATTTTTTTAGTGGGTACCTCTTGGTTACCCCACAGCAGGACAGCCCTTGCCCTAACCTAGATTTGGTTAACGGATTCCTGGGATCTCCGGGCAGCTGGGCCTCCTTCACTCATGACTCATACACATCTCGACGCATGTTTCTTTGTCCGCCCTGCCTGGCTGCGTTCAATGATGCACTTGGACCTTGTTTCGAGTGCATATCGCCATAATTATTTCGATCCAAATCCTTCGTGACTGACCCCTTACCCTTCGAGGCTTTTCATGCTTCCGGAGGGCGCAGCGGCCTCGGATTCCCATGCAAAGACGGCGGGCGCGTTTTCCCGTTCATGGAAAGCTCTGCGCGCCAGTGGGGGTTCAGGAAAAGAACCACCAATGACCATTTACAAGAGGCCGCCGACGGTCGTTTGCCCAATAGAAGCGGGAACCCATGCCATGCAGGGTCGTGTATTACGCCATGCAGCGGCTGCACAATTCAGGGAGTGCAGAAGATTTCATTTTTTCCAATGTTCATTTCTCGGCAATCACTCGTGCCATATAAGGAAATCCGGCGGATGAGTTTTCAATCGATTTGGGCCAGGAAATTGCTCCGTCACCGTCACCTACAACCCAAGCGTTCAGTTCACAGGCGGCCGTCGCCCGTCACCTGAACATTTGGTCGTAATACTACAGTATCGCTGGCCTCATCGGAGTCAGTGCCGCTAGCCGATGGCTATTCTAAGCGCCTAGGTGTCCAACTAGCCGCATATAGGCAGCTGTCAGATCAACGGACCGGCTGAACGCAGTGAATCAGTATATAACTAGGCGGATCCCTTCCTCCTCTCCTCAACTACCACCCTACTCTACCACCCATGGCGACCCACGGCTGGCTTTCTCTGGGATTTTCGACTCGAGCAAGTGCTGTATCAGAGGCTGTCGCGGATCTATGCAGGTAAATCCCATCCCGTACCCTGTTCCCGATGTGGTCTGAGTCATGGCAATAGCTCCCTTCCAGCAGAGGTTCTCGAGAATATCACGTTCAAGTCGAAGCTTGATGTGGTTGAATCCACGATTTCTGCATTTCGCAGTACTATGATTGTACGCGAACGTGGTCCGGTCTGCATTCGATCTCTGACATCGTATATCTCAGCCACCAAATAGCTTCCATGCGAGTTCGCCGACTCCAGGCGAGAACCCTTTTCTTCCATCTGACATTCAAGTTCCTGACCACACCTCTATATTTTTTTTGCAGCGCTCAAGCAGCTGGCGCTACGCGCACACGACACCCTCTGGGACGAGCTTCCATTCTCCGACATCTTAGCCGCTCACAAGCGTAGGGCGGATGAACTCACAGCCGCTGATGAGGATGGAGAACGTAGCGCGGAAATTTATTCCGCGTATTACAAGCTCCTGCAGTTATTTTCTCTCGAGGCAAAGGACGAACCTGGCACCGAATATGTGTGTGAATTTCAGCTCTTTCTCTCCTACATTCTACTGACCCTGGGTATAGGTCCAGTTGAAGAAGAGGTTCCTCAAACTCGAGCGTTCCTTGAGCGGCTCAGGGCCCACGAATCCGAATGGAAATATTCATGCGAGTCGTCCCTCATGGCAGTACACACACGTATTGACCCAAATTAATGTTAGGTATCAACACCCGGTCCAGCTGCCACCGCGTCTTCGCTCCCTAACGAGAAAATTCATGTGAGTCGTCCCCCTCTACACCGGATCTCACCTTTTGACCCTAAACTCAATATTAGGCAGCACCTGGTCGAGCTGCCGCCGCGTCTCCAGCTCCTAACTGTAAAGGCAATGTGAGTTGTCCCCCTCTGCAGCGCAAATACGTATTGATCTCAAATTAATATTAGGCATCGGCACCTGCTCCAGCCATCGCGTCTCCGATCCCTCACGGGAAAAGTAATGCGAGTCATCCCCCTTTTCAGTGCGCATAGATATTGACCCCCAAAATAATATTAGGCAGCAACACCTGCTCCGGCTGCCGCCGCGTCTCCGAGTCCGATCCCTAGCGGGAAAAAGACGATTCACCCGGGTGGAAAGGAGAAGGGCCTCCTGTCGCGATTGGGCGCGGCGTCGAAGCACGTACACAGTCATTGAGGTCAGTAGTAAGAGTACCGTTCTCGAATATTCCTTGTCATGTATAGTACTAGGACCTGTTGAATTTGACTAATGCACAGAAATTGGGTGGCGCCGATTGAGTGAATACTGCCATGGAGGCGACGACGCCCTATGGGTTGTCTCTCCTGGACAGACGCTCGTACCTCGGGTGTTGTACCCTATGGGTTACGGGCGTGTGCGGTGGGATGAGGATCGTCAAATCTAAGACGCCGGGGACCCGTTTTCAATCTCAACGTTCGACCGGAAATTCGGACCTCCGATGCTCATCGCTAACAGCATATATGGACAGCGTCGTTCACGCGGGCTCGCCGTTTCCTCACTTGCGAGTCAAATGCGACACACGCCGGGCAAATCTAACCAGGTGGTTCATATTTTACATAAATCAGGAAATGCGCAGTCCGACTTTTGGAAGAGGATAACGAAATAAAATCAATGAGCCAGGATAAGGCGCGGTAATAAGTAGGCAGGTTTAATCCCGCACGTTGCTCGGCTGCGCCTGAGGTCGTCCAATCAGAAAAGGAATAGAGCACGTAGTTGCATACCGACCTTTGAGCTTTTCGCCCATGTGACGACGAATTCGCTCTCAAATGACGCGCAAATAAAGGAGAGAACGAAGAGATACGCGAGTCCATCATTCATGATCCTATCGAGCACGTGACCGCGAAATTGGCGGCGATCGCAGGTGAAGTTGAATTGAACGTTGAACGTTGAACCTTCATATTGCGTAGAATCCACCAAGAGGGCCTTGAGCGAGGAAAATATGCCACCTGGAAGCAAATCGCAAGTAATCTCGAATCGATGAATGAGAAACTGCAAGCCGTGATCATTGAAATTTGAGAGGAGCATTGGTTGTTAACAACAAGTGTTCAGGCTCATACGGAAGAAGGCGTGAGACGTATGAAGACCCCTAGCATTTACATCCAGTCTGGAGTGCGACCTGGACTGCAGGCAGATTCAATTCTCACTGTGTCAGTTTCGGACGCAACATCTGCGCCCTTTTTATCGCCAATCGAACCACAAAATAGTTCCGAGGAAGGGAGCCTTCAACGTCCTTCAAGGAAATCAAAAAATCCCGGACGTTGAAGCCTCGCCGAAGAAATCGAGACAGCCTGGACTGGATCTGGACTCGCGGAAGCGCAGGACTTGATCGAAATGCGGATGTAGATATCTGAGCCCCTTGGCCACTGCCGTATAAAATGCGAGCGACTTTACAGTGCAATTCACGGCTCAAACAGCCCACAAGTGAATCCATCCTCAAGACTGTATGTCTCGTATTTTTTGTTTTTCATTCGATCGCTGACCTCTGCTCTAGCACTTAGAATCAGCGAATCGAATAACCCACTCACAAATAAATCTCCACGAACTCCGCCTGTATGCTTTGTACTGTTTCCTCTCCGTTGAATCCCTGAATATCTCTGCAGAATCGTTGATTAATTTTCCAGTATGTCTGAAATCCAAATACCGATATTCGACTCACCCGCCTCCATCTTTCCGTCCTCGTCATACTCTCGTCCAAGGAGCCAAACACTCCGCAAACGCCGCGGCTTCACGCTCTGGCTCTCATGTACATCATACCTCCCACATTTCCCCGCGAAGGGCCTGATCGGTCCCACCACCGGGAACCTCCCGCAGCGCAAGCGCAGCAGCATCACGTCCTTGGATCTCCCTGGGCGCGCCTCCGTCGTCTTTGAGCGCACGGAGTACTTCGCGTGAGGAATTCCTCTTGATTCGCGACATCCAGCGTGATGAGCAGACGAGATCGCAGAACCTCGAGTTGCACGTAGCATCACCAAACGAATTGCATTCCAAGTACAAGCCCATCTATCCTTGCAACGACAATCCGCCCGCGACGCTCGTCCACCGGGATTAATCGAACGATTTCAGAGCTCCGTAACGATTACCGACAATGCCCAGAGATTTGTATGGCGAGCGGTCCGGTCAAAGCGATTTATTTCGTCCAAAATTGAGGTTAGGGTTAGCGCCCCGCCCACGCCAAGAAAAGGCCTGCGCAGCCGAGTGGCTGGCGCAGGATGGGGAAAGATTGGAACAGTGGACGGGTCGAAACCCGCCCAAGCCGCGCGCGCACTCTGTAGGACGTGGCCATGCCACATGGTCGCCGTGCAATGGAGGCACGCGCGGTCCGTGGGCCGCGCGGTGAGGGGCCCATGCCATTCAGGGTAGTGAGGGGGCTGGATGCGCGGGGCGGGGTTATAGACGTGGCGCCGGGGGCGTACGGACCAGGGGTTGCTGTGGTGTTTGGTCGAGGCGGTGCCGCGGTCGAGATGAGTCATAATATCTCCAAAACGTGAAGTGACTTGAAGGAGCTTGGACTCTGGAGCCCGGTGTCGTAGACTACAAGGACCGCAATGACTTCGCTGATCACCTGCATGTCCCCACGGGGCGAAAGAATTCGTGTACCCCAACACCGATATCCTCAATCGGAACCCGCGTCCACTCCCCGCGGCGGAATGGTACCAGCCCGCAAAAATGCCCTTTCCCGCATGCAGGGATGATGGTAGGGCGCGCAGGGGACAGCCTGTCAAGTGCAGCGGTGCGCGAGGGGCGTGGGGGAATGAAGGCCGAGAGATGACGGGTGGAGTCCAAACACAGGGAGCCCGCCGGCGAGAAATCCACTCCGTCGACGACTGGCGCGCGAACGGCGGCCGCGTGCGAAGCGTAAAGAACTCGCGGGTTCCAAGATTCCGTGCTATCGTGCAGCGCGCCCCCGCGCCCAGACCACGAGGATGTCCAGATTGAGACCGTCCCCTGTGGGACCGGGGAGTGCAGGAGTGGCCGCAGCGCGCGGGGGGCGTGGACATGGTCGGCAGAAAACAGTCGATGACAACGAGGGGCCGCTTCCCGCGAGCACACGGTCTTCGTTAGCCCGAGGAGGCGTGTATGGGGCAGGCTCATCGACGGAGTGCCATCGAGGGCCCTTCCAGCGCCGTGTTAAGAGAGCGCGGGCTGACGAAGGACGCCGGGGCTGTGCCGCGTCCATCAGACAGTGGTGCTCGTGGCCGGGTCGGAAGTCGGGGGTTACGGCGAGCCATAGGCGCGCGCGGGGGCCTTCGTGCTCCTTCCAATGACGAACGCGTCTGCACGGGGAGCGGGAGCTTCATGTAAGTGTCCGCTCTCACGAGCGGCCGGTCTGGAGGGCGGAGACGGTGCCGTCGCGGGACGAAATAAGCTGGATGCGCGCCGCAGCGTGTTTCGAGCGCCGACGATGCGAACGCCAACGCCGCGCCACATTCACGCCTCGTCCCTCGGTGGTACGCCTGGGGCGTGGGGCGCATCGCCGCGCGCACGGCGCCAGCAGTGGACGGGGACGTGTATATGGGCGCAGAGGGGTCGGGGTATTCGAGCTGAAGGGCGCGTAGACGTGGGGCTCGAATGATCATGGGATCGATAGCAGCGCACCCGCGCGGACGCGTTAACGAATCCGTATGCTGCAACACGGACGCAGAAGGACGCCCTAGTGGCGCATGGAGCACGACATGCTGGGTTCCCTCGGTACGGATGTCGAGATGGTGGAAGCAGGAGCGGGAACGTCCGGCGAAGCAGAGGCAGCGCGGCCGTCTGCGAGGCGACAAGGGGGTTGTACGAGCGCGGGCTGTGCGCTGCCGCCTGCGTGGGTGAAGAGTGGCGACAATGCTTCGTGGGATCGTGTCGATGCCGCTGCGGGCGGGCGAGGACTGGGGGCAGGTAATTGGAGGCGGGGTATGCGGGTTTTAAGGCTTCGAGGGGCGGCGGCATCACGGGCAGCGCGGGAGAAAGGTTGACAGGCGCGACGAGGAGTCGCGCGCGTGCGGATAGCAGACGTAGGCTCGAATCCAGCCTGTCGTACCAAAAGTAAACTGTCAGTAGACAGGCTCGTCGATCTGAGTTTGAATTCTCATTTGACATATTTTGTCCCGAAAAGGTTATTCCGGACCGTCCGCCGATATGTTTTACCCGACCAAATTCAGCGGTTTAAAATCCCAGTTGACTTGGAGATTGTATTAGACTCCACTCGCGTTTATCCGAAGACAAACAGGTCGGATTTGAGTGCAGTAGCGCCAAATTGATTGGGTTGCTTATTTGTTGCGCTTGTTTGTGGCCGCACGGAACACGGTCCGGAATAACCATTTTGGGACAAAATATGTCAATTGAAATTTAAACTCAGATCGACCGGTTACAGACACCGCGCAGTGTGACTTGGTTGGCACAGCCTGGCGTTAATCATGTCACTCGGAGCCCTGGAAAGTGGTCAAACCAGCGCCCAGATGGCGTGGTCAGCATCTCTTTCGTCCCCCCACCTCCCACAATGAATCTCAGGAACCAGAAACGGCGCGCGGACAAAGTAGGCAAGGCATCCTTTCCCCAAGAGGAAAGACGCGCGGGCCTGCTGGTCACCGACGAGCTGGAAAAGGCGCTTGCAGAGTGCACAGCGCTCGTGGAGGGCATTACGCTCGATTGCAGGGCGCACAATGGGTGCTTCAGGTGCGTGTCGGATTAGAGTGTGGCCAAGAGCGCGGCTGCAGGATTCAGAGCGCGCTAACGCGAGGTCCTAGGAACGTGGAGTTCGATCTCGAGAACGACAGGGACCGGAACGAGTCCTATTGATTGTCTTGTGCCGTCACTGACCGCACGAGTCACAGCTGCCTGTTCGGCCACTCGTGGGAGAACCGCGAGTACTCGTCGTCGGATGTGCATCGTGCCACCAAGATCTTTAAAGACCCATATTTTTTTTGTGGATGGTGCTGGTTAGTCTCCTTGACCGAGTTTTCCTCATATTTAACTAGTGCCTCGTTCGCGAAGGCTCCTTTCTGCACTCTCAACGATGTCGACCGCCAAAGCCCTCATTGAGAAGTTCTGCGTCGCCCGTGATGAAAAGGCCGGCGTGTATGGGATCATATTCTTCCGCGATTCCAGCAGGGTCATGGCCATCATCGACGAGTGAGTGGCGTGCGCTTTGTGTTGGATTTACGCCCCGACATGTTGCAGCCTTCTGTTCACGTCGATCCCTAAATTCGAGGAGTTAACGCCTTCGGAGTAAACATTGTATCACCGCGGCAAGCCTCTACAACACTGCGCGGGCGGGCGGCAAAAGTCTGCATTTTGCGCGCTCTGGAACGGAGGGCGAGACGTGGGTCCCGCTTCTTGAGATGGTACGTCCGTTCGTCTCCGTTTAGATTCCCCGATTTTGATCTCGCAGGCATATGCGAAACTGCACGGCGATTACGCGTCGATTTCCGGTGCCTTCTCTTGCGAGGCGATAGGTGCCTCTTTGACCAACCTCTGTCTCTCGCAATTTTACAGGATCTCACGGAGCGAGTTTTCCAAAATCAAGCACAATTCTCATCTGAACTCATTTCCATTGAGCGGCGTCTCCACGTTCATACCCACCAAAGTAAATTCCCGAACAATCGCTTCCAGGCATAGCTAACCCGTCACAGGACATCCTCGACCCCGACCTCAATTTTGGTCGCACAGCAATGGATCTGGCTTCTTCTTGAGGCCCACTTGAATTTAATCCGCAAGTCGCACGGCGTTCAGCCTGACTGCCCCACGTCCTCAGTTGATGCGGCGCAAATATAGGATACTCAGCCGTCGTTGACCGGCCTCGAAATCTGGTGCAATGCTTCACGCTCTCGAGCAAGATGGGGGTTCGACTTCCCCTGACGTGGGTGGTCTATAGTGGCTTTTTGGCATTCGTGGCATGAAATACGTTCATATTGGCGGAGCCTGACCACTCGATCGTGGATCCAGAACTCTTTTCAAGGGCGAGTCTTCGATTCTCCGCGTTGACAATTACTTGATTGCAGGTTCAGCTCGCATTTCAACTGCTTCACAATCCTCTTCCCATCCCCCTCGCGGGCGAGTTACGATTTCACCTCATTTGACCCAGCGCAAATGCCTGGTATGAAGCCGTCGGTGACCAGGCGCTGGTCCTTCTCGAAATCTACACCGATACTAATTCCTCGCACGAGAATGATGGGGTTCAATTCCCCCCGACGGCATTGCTCGGGACACATTGAAGTTTTTGTTTTTGGGTCGGCCTCTGTTTCGTTTCTTGGCCTACCACGCCAGCCAACTCATTAGTAGGTGCCTCTCGCCACCTACCTCCTCTGAGTTAACCTATCAAAAATACAGGATATCAAGCCGTCGGTGACCAGCGGCTGTGCCTGTTCCAAATATGATCGACTGCCCCCGACGGCATGGCAGGTGCAGCTTTATGTCATTATTTTGGGGACACAGTAACAATAATCATCCCTTTTAGCAGACTCCTTCCACTTCAAGAAAGTGTCGCTATCCTCTCGACTCTCCGCGTTGACAGCTGATTGTGCGCTCAGCCTAGCACACCTTCAATCCTCGTCTGTCCTTTCTGCATGCAATTTCTTATATTTGACCAGCCGAATTACATAATAACAAGCCGTCGTTGACCGGTCCTTCTCGAACGGTTTCGACAGATGGCTACTGTATTTGCGGGACAGATGGGTTCGATTCCCCCCGATAGCATGAGGCAGCACGTGATTTTTTTTTTTGCATCTGCTGCATGAGACAGGTTCTCTTTCTGGCAGGTGGTGGATAAACTGAAATTCAATCGTGGAAAATGGCATTCTAAACTCTGAGTCTCCGCGCTGATCAAGGGTAGGTTCCGCTCCTACGGCGGAATTCAATTGGCTCAGAAAACCTCTCTGGTGCTTTGACTGCTGAGTCCGTCTTTGCATGCAAATTCTCACCTCAATAAACCCACCGATAGCAGGATACTGACCAGTGGCTGGTCCTTCTCCCAATATGTCGACGATGTACGCGAATGATGGTGGATTGAAGGGCATTTTCAGTATCTGTGATAGGGGGCCTTGGATTCATGGCCGTCCTCAATCTCCTGATGAAAGTCCAATTTAATCTCCTGCGGCTGCCTCAGACCGGCTCGCTGGTGCCTCTCCTCGTCGGTCCCACTCACATCCGTGCTCCCAGCTTCCCTCATTTAAGCCACTGCAATTATAAGATACAGAGCCGTCGTTGGCCGGTGGCTGGCCCATCTCAAAAGTGGTCGGCGCATACGAGAATGACGGGGTTCGAATCCCCCCGACGGTCGATATGGCCGATTGGTATTTTATTTTTAGCATCTGTGGTTGAGGTGCCTTTCCTTCAGCGCCGAACGTCCCACTCGCTCTCTATAATCACCCTAAATTCTCTGACCATCTTTCGGACACAATGTTAACTGATACCTCACAATCTCTCCTCGCATTGGCTTTCCTTGCTGGTGGCGTTGTAAATCTCTTCGAGTCACTTAGTCCAGTGCAGTGTCAGAATATCAAGCCGTCGTCGAACAGAGGCCGGTCCTTTAAACTTCCCAACATGTAGTTGGTAGCAATTGCGAGAAGGATTAGGGTTCGAGTCCCTCCGACGACATATTCTGCTGCCTGGTCGTTTTGGTCGGGCTCAGTCTAAGTCTACGCGCGGGGCGCACCCACCTTCACATTGCCCAATTATTTCGGTCTCTAGGTTGAAAGTACTAATATTAGGTGCATCCTTCAGATTCCACTTCCATTCTCGTGTTTCTCCCTCTCTGGTGCCTTTAGGCTTTCGTTCCAAGTTCGGATCAAACCGTGTGATCGACGCGATCATTCGGGGATTGCCAGCAGACTCCTTCTGTCTTTTACTCAACCTCCACCCTTCCTCGCTGGACCTTGGAGCTTGCGTGTAAGATTTTCTGCCTGACCGCTTCCAATCCTGGCGTGTCCTCAGGCCTCAGGAATCCTTCAATCCAGCTAGAGTCCGAGTCAATGGCATCTGAGACACCCCCTTCTGCCCCTCGGAAGTCTCAGCTATCCGCACGACCTAGGCCTGGCGATTCTGCTCTCGAATCTACTGGACTCCAAGCCGAACGCCCTAGCCTCTGAGTGTCCCGACTTGCCCGTGAGACAAGCCCCCTCCTCAAATGATAGAAAGGCGCTACGTTCTGACGGTAGTATCTCCATATCTCTCATCCCACAACCTACCAACTTAAAAATGCTCACCACTACTTATCTCGCCCTCCTGATCACTGCTTCTGCCGTCCTTGGCGGTCCTACTATCGCCAGACACAGGTGAGTTTCTTTCTTCATTTCTTCTCGCCCACAATTCTAACTTCTTTTCAGAGGATGCGCAACTCATATTGAGCCCGAGGACATCGTCGTCGCGGAGCGCCACTTTGACGCCAACAATACAGAAGCAGACAAGATTGCCAACACGTCGGTAAAGGTATTTACTGCCTCCCTACTGGCAATACACCTTCTGACAACGGCTTAGGTCTACTGGCACGTCATCAGCAAAGACTCGACCCTCGCTGGCGGAAACATTCCGTAAGTCGTCACTCCTCTTCCAATTGCAGCTCCCAACTGATATCTAAAAAATGCAGCGACTCCCAAATTGCGAACCAAATCAGCGTCCTCAACCAGGACTACGCCGGGAATATTACTTGGACTCTCGCGAACACCAACCGGACGGTCAACGCCGACTGGTTTAATAATGCTGGGCCCTCCACGTCTCAGCAAACAGCCATGAAAGCTTCACGGCAGGGCGGAAAGGGCGATCTCAACGTGTACTCTGTCGGGTATATCGATCCCTCCTCACATTCTGCAACCCAGCTCATCATCGTCCGTAGATTTGTCAACGGCTCAGGCGCCGGTCTCCTCGGCTACTCCACATTCCCGTCCTCATACAGCGGTGCATCGCAGGATGACGGGATCGTTATACTATTCTCCAGCGTTCCCGGCGGCTCCACTAATGGTTACAACATGGGACGCGTGAGTCAATCATTTTATCACCTTGCCCAACGCATGCTCATCAATCCCGCAGACTCTCACTCACGAATCCGGCCACTGGCTCGGGCTCTACCACACATTCCAAGGTGGATGCGCAGGCTCCGGTACTGCCACCGCAGGCGACTACGTCGCCGACACGCCCGCCGAGTCCTCCGCCGCCTCAGGTTGCCCCTCCGGCCGCGACACATGCACTGGCACCAGCTTCCCTGGCGCAGATCCCGTTAGTGAGTACACTGCCCCTTCCAAGTTGTGGGAACACATATTGATATGTGCCTCCAGCGAACTTCATGGATTACTCCTCCGACGCCTGCATGACACAGTTTTCCGCGGGCCAGATGTCCCGGGCCACGACGCAGTTCGCGACCTACCGGACGTGAAACAGGGTTGTTCGCCGGGGCCAGTCGGAAATATATAACTCAAAAACACTATATAATACTATGTCATTGTTACGCCGCAACTGGCGCTGAATCAACGCATTTCCTACTCGAATCTCTCCCCAAAAGTTGTGCCTCATACTTGATTGAAACGATCGCGTGTTCGTAATGACTTAAGGATCCTCTTGCCTGACCTCCGCTTATGTTCACACTGCCTTCTCAAAATTGAACATCGACTTCATAGAACGATTTGTTTTCGAGGGGAATTCAAAGGGGATAATCATGGTACATTTCTGTGGATTTTGCCCTATTCCAACGCTATGTGTTCGCAAATGCATTCTAGGTTCGACGTAATTATAAGCCAGGGTCGAACGTCCCAGTGGCGCCTCAAGCTATCTTTCCATCCAAGTCCGATCTTCGTGAGTTAACCCACCGCAAGTACACGATATCAAGCCGTCGTTGACCAAGGATTGGTCCTTCTCCAAACCGTGACATCGTCGGTAGGAATACTACTGTAAGAGAAGCATGAGGGTTCGATTCCCCCGACGGCGTGCACAAGTCCTCCATCGCCGTTTTTATGTTTTGCTGGTAGGACATCGTCTGGATAATGGCCCTCCTCCGCCCTCGTAATATTACTGGTAGGTGAACTTCCAAGACGCTGGCAACCCTCCCGGTATCGCGTCAGTCTATCTTTCATCAAATTCCGATGGTAGTGCTAGCGCAATTACAGGGGTCCTTTTCCGAGCTCCTCATGTTTGTAGTAGTACTGTATGAGGACGATGGGCGTTCTGGATATCGAAGACTCGTTTTATTCTGGCTAGCTTGAGACTGGCTGGTATACCAACAATTCTGCGTTGATTGATCGTGAGTTCAAATCGACTCCTATCTCGCGATTCACGTCAAAAAACCTCTCTGGCACCTGTCCTCACTGAGATCGCTGCCTTGCAATCCTATCACTTGAACAAGAAAATGTCGGTCATCCTCTCTTCATGGTTCTTAGTTGAAGTTACAAACACTTTGAGGCTCGATATTGAACTACCACGTGATCGAGTCGACATAGGGGTTTCGCTCCAATTGCAAGAGCAGGCCTGAGTAGGGGTGCAAATACTATCCATTCAACGAAATATGGACTGGGATCTCTGAGCTGCACGGAGTCAGACTCTCCGAAAGCAACATACCGAGCTGGAAGCATTCAGAATTCTGAGACAACCCTTCTCGCAGGTCTCAGATATCCGTTCATTCCAGGCCCGGCGATTTTACTCTCGAAGGCTCTGGCCTCCGTCCTGAATGCCCCAGGCTCTGCACCTCCGCGAGACAAGCCCCTTGTTCGAAAGACGTAAAAGGCCCGCCTTCTAACGGCTGTACTTCCATATCTCCTCTCACAACTTCTGTCTTCTCGCCGATTTTAACATTCTCGGGGTCCTACCAGAGATCGGCGAGTTTCCACTTCACTTTTATTTTCTCTTACATTCTGGCATATTTATTCCACAGAATGTGCGATAAATCGGTAACGAAGGGAAGCGCCCTCGCGCCGAATCCCGCAGCCGTGTGTGCGCTGGACGCACGCGAGCTCCGTCTGCACGCATCGGAGCTCCGCAGCGTCAGGGTGGGGAGTGGCGCTGGCTGCCGTTGGAGAACTGCACGACCGTGCCGCGGCAGGGCTCGAGCTTATACACGGATACCACGGACAGCGCCTACCCGTTGCTCCGGTGCTTCTCCAGCCGAATACATCCACCATAGGATGGTCAACTCGCGAGGATAATGCATCCCAATGAAGGATGACGACGTCTCGACGAGAACACCCATGAGAACGCTCAGAGGTGGGATTCGTGCTGCTAGCGGTCGGAGGCGGCGCCGGGACGTAAGACATCCGAGGATGGAGCCGAGACCACGCCTCGTAATCCCTACCCGGTGCCCGCGCCCTCTTCGTTCGCCGCGGGCCCCTTCGAGGGGACGTGGACAGAGTGCAGATAGTGTAGCGGACGTTGCGGGCATCGGCGTCCACTACATTATCTTTTGAGCAAAGGACGACGAAGGGCTGTCGAGGGGAGCGCCGGGAGCGTCGGGTTCGAGCCTCGAGGTCGGGCCAGGTCCAAGGGCGGATGAACGTCGATGCGGAGGTCTACATCGAGGAGCCGAAGTTGAGCGCCACTGTTCGTAGCGATGCGCTGTGGGGCGGGGACAAAACCCGACGGACGTCGAGAATGAATCCGCCCGCACCGCACCGCACTGCGCACGCGGTGCGGCCATCGGGGAGCGTGGCGCTGGCGCCCGCAAAGCCTGCACGAGCGCGTCGGAATTTACGGGAGGACAGTGCGCCCTCGCGCTATTCCGCTGCTGTTCCGTCGCTGGTGCTCTTAAAGAGGATCCATCCGATGTAAGATAGGAACGCACAAGTGGGGTCCACCGAGGAGCAGCGAGGGCAGGGCGTGCGTCGATGGAGGGCGGCGTCGATGGAGGGCGGCGTCGATTGAGCAGATGCTAAAGAAGCCGCGCCTCGTACCGATATCCCGACGCTTATCGTCCTTGCGGGCAAGGCGATGAGTCTCGGGATGCGTGCGGGCCTTCGGACCTCAGCGTTAGGGCGGACGCATCGAGAGCTCGGTGGACACGCAGGCGGGAACACCACTCCATCTTAAAATAACCCTTGGTCGACGCGGGGCGGCGCGGATCTGAGCTCAGAATTTGACGAAGCGACCCTGCACCATGGAAGGCTGGACTGTACATGGGCGTGGGAGGGCTGGGCGCTCGAGCCTCGAATGTCAAAGTGAGTTTCGCCGCATGGGTTGTATTGTGCGGGACGGCGGAATCATAAGCGCACCGCGGCGCGCACGGGTTCACCGGAACTCTGCCAGTGCATCCCAAGCTGAGCGCGAAGGCATTCATCCAGGCGCCACACCAGCTCCGCTCCACCAGTATGACGCGCTCGATGTCGAACGCGGGGACGACGCGCTGAGATGGCGCTGGTGGCGGCGTGAGCGCGGGCACTGGGAGTGCGCTACGTCGGTGAAATCTGGGGTGAGTGGAGCTTGTAGCGCAGACGGATCACGGCGAGTGGAGAAGCGGGCGGTGGCGGAACAACGTGCAGATGGGGCAGGGCGCAATGAGGGAAACTGGAGGATGGACGGTTCTGGCGCGGAGAGGAGAGGCCTGTCTTGATGATTCGGATGATCGCTCTACTAGTACGGGCCAGAATCACGTCAAGTCGCGCGGGACCCAGCGGAAGCATGAATCGACGATGCTTTTCGCTGTGAACGGCGAGACTTCAGGACAACAGGTTGCGTGGTCGGCACGCCTCTATCCCAATTACCAGAGAGTAGAGCAGAGGGATTTAGTCGAAAGTCCAGACAGGTCGAAATTTGGCAGAAAGAGGCGGAAACTTGTAAAGAGGTGATCGTGCACGTGAGCAAACCTCTCTTGAGAAAAACGGCTATCATAATCATCTCTTGATCTTCCCGCTCCGCCTGTCTCCGCTCGCGCTGGTCACACCCCATTCTATTTACCAAGGTTCGAGGTGCTCCTCGATGTTCTGGACCTCCAAAGCAGAGAATCACGGCCCTGGAATCTGGAGTCTGGAGTGGCCTCGTTACTTGCCTCGTTAATTAACTCGCCTTCATCTCAATTCCTGGACAATAATTGCAAAGTACAGAGCCGTCGTTGACCAGTGGCTGGTCTTTCTCAAAATTTAGTTCTGAATCGGGTTTCCCGAGAAACATGGGGGTCGATTCCCCCCGGCGGCATGTGCGACCTCTATGATTCATTTGTTTTTTATGTGGCTTTTTACGTGCGAGTTCCGATCTCACCCAGTTAAACCAACGCAAATGACAGCAAGGTGCGTTCGGTTCCCCTCAATTCAACTTGGTCCTCAGTCAACCAACATCTGCCGCTACTTATGGGAGTCCATGTTGCATGGCATCTTACCTCGCTCATCCCAGTGTAATTACAGGATGCAGAGCCGTCGCTGACCGATGACCGGTCCTTCTCACAATATAACGCGGTGAGCTCAGCATGCACGAGAAAGATGAGAACACATGCTTCAAGAGGCCGGAGATATATTTGATGTAATTAAGGTTAGGGTTAGGAGCGCGGACCGGCGAAAAAAAATGGCCTACCCAGCCGAGTGGCCGTGGTAGGACTGGAAAATATTGAGACGATGCATGAGCCTAAGCCCATACAAGCCGCAGGCGCACTCTGTATGGACAGGGTCGCCGTGCTATGGAGTGTTCCCACGGCCCACAGACCCAGGGAGGTGAAGGGGCCTATGCCATCAAGGTAAGTATGAGTTTCAAGGATGATGGGCCGGGCCTTTTATACCCCCGCCCGCACGCACGGACCATGATTCGTAGCCGAGGCTTGCGCAGGTATTTGATCGATATTTGATGCCTCCGGCGCCCTTCGGCTGGCTATCAACTTGCTATCAACTGGCTTCTCTTAGAACCTGAGACGGCGTGGAGTAGTATGTACACTTAGGTGTAGAACTGTGCGAAGAACTCCAGGGGCATCCAAGCTGGATGCAAGGCGGGGACGAACCCCCGACGAGCGCTGATGGCGGCAAGAAAGAGAAAGATCTGATCACATCAGCAGCCCATCGATCTTAAACATCATTTTAGGCCCAATGATCGTGCCTCACGAGGGCATAGAAACTCAACTCTGCTGGGGTCCAAATTCACCCACTTCGCCCGTGGTCGAATTAGGCAAAAAAAATAAAGATCGTGCGGTTATCTGACGCTGACTCGATCCCTTCGAGGCGAAAAAGCGGAATAATATGTGATCTAACTGGCCTGGATTTTCGTTTTTTCTCGCTCCCTTCCTCAATCCGCCCGGAGCTTTCTCGAATAGTTTTAGTTGGCTATAAAGATACAAAATATCCAAGAGATATCTGTAATTGAAGAAGAACGGTCATAGAATTTATATTAGTCCACTCCAGCTCTGGTTTTTCTATTGAGCACGATCATATAAGTCAGACCGCGGTGAGCATCACGAATCCCAGAGCACAGGCCTATACTGATCCGCACGCACCAACGCCGGTCCACGTCCTTGAATGGATCCTAGCACCACACTCAATTTCTCTCCCTCCTTCATGTCTTTCGGGCCGAGTCCCGTGAATGCGTTGTTCAATCCGCCAGCAGCGGCAGCGGCCATCAAATGCAGTGGATCCGACGGATCAAACTGCTCCGATTCTGCAGGAACGTCCCCCGCGGGCTGAGACAATGCCCCAATCACGACGGCGATGGTGGCGACAGCAATTAATGTTCCCGGGACGAGGACCCAGTGGGTGGCGCCGGATGCGTATGTCCACCCAAGTGTCTCGGTACGGAACGTTCCGTTGGTGGGGATGATCATGCTCGGGGACACCGTGTCCATAAAACTTGTATTTGACGCCAGACACGCACGGAAGACCTATCTCAATTCATCAGCTGGTCAATGGGAAGCGGAACCAAACCCCACCGAGCCGCTGTATTCAATAACACCTCTGATATATTCCTCCTGAACACTGAATCAGCCCAGAATTTCTTAGAATTCACTGGAGGAACGTACGAGCGGAGCCAGAATATCTGCAGCACCCCCCTTCCATTCCACACTTAGCGCCGTTAACTGGTCTGCTAGTAAATTGCTCTCCGTTGCTTGGTAAAAGAAGACCATGTTAAAAAGGGTGCTGATTGCAGAAAGGCCGGCGGGACCCTCTGGATCCATTACGGTCAAACCATTGGGATCGACCACGGCATTGATTGCGGGTGTATAATCGACCTGAACCGTAGTAGTTTTGGGTGTAACGGAGCAGACGGTCATCGGAATCCAGTCGTAGTCTCCATCTGACATAATGACCAAAGCTGTTATTGGAGCGTCAGTTGATTGGTGTGAGCCTCGGTTTGTACACTTACTATAGTTCTCGGCCGGCCCGCAAGCGATCAGCATCAGCCAGTTCATAGATGACGTTGTGTATGCGTATGTCCAATTGACTTCACACCATTAGCGAGATTTATTACCCAGTGTAGAGATAAATACTTACGGGAATTGTTTCCATACTCCTCACTGGAATTGTTTCCAAGACCTTCGCATGAAGAGCCGACTGCGGAATAGTGTATCCTCCCGAGTGTATTAATGTCGAGAGTGTGCCATTTCTTGACACTGTCGCTTTCTTTCCACAGCGAGGGAACGGTGTTATTCGTCAGCGTCCGGAAGCTGCACGATACATCCGCCGAGAATCCTGGTTCAGACGGATCAATGATTTCATGTACAAAGGACCTAGATACACATACCTTGTTGAATCATTGAATAATTCGTGGTAAACCCGTGGTCAGGACGTCTTGGCGAAACATCATGTGTTACCACGGGAATTACCGAGGTGGTGGTGAACCAGGCACTGGCGTTGATTGCTGTCAGGTAGGCAGGTAGGACACCACCTGGATATGAGTGAATTCTCGTAACTTGGGACCGTGGTTAAGATGTTCGTACCCGTAGAAACGTTGAACACCTGATCCATCAGCATGAATGTTGAAGGTTGGCCCAATATAGCCCTAGCTGCTGCATATCCGCTTTCCGTCTCTGTCGGAAACAGTGATTTACGGTTACCTTGGTCAAGTCAGTGTCCGAGAATGGATAGATGACGAATGCAAAATACCCTGATCCCTAACGCAGAAGTCCAGCTCGCCCGTGTTGAACATATCGTAGAGAACTGGGCTGCTCAAATTGAGGTCTGCTCCCACCAAAGGCGTCGAGACGGTGAGTGTGACCGGCGTCAAGAGCGTGGACCAGCTACCAAAAAGTTGATAGAAATAAGAAGTACAAAGGCAACATCCGTACCCTGAGGTTTGAATCCCGGCCAAGAGAAAAAGAAGAAAGGAAATCGCGGGCCACTTCAAATTCCGGCGGTGAAAGACAACGGATCGCATCGAAATTCTGACGCTCGCACCAAGAGTGGCCAGCGAGATAGGACGATTCAGATACAGAGACATCGAGCGTCGGATGGCATACGAGAAGAGACTACAGGCACAAGTCAGCGGTGCGGTCTCTTCGGGCCCCGAATACTTAGACGTACAACGATGAGCAGCCCCCGAGGATTGTGGCTAACAGAGTCGCGAGTAGGGTTACTACATGGGGGTTGTTCTTCACCCACAGCGCCCCATTGAACGGGAGAGCCAGTTGGCCGCGTGCCTTGACAGTGATAAAGAAACCCCACCCCATTAGCTGAAGCAGCAGTTGCCCGAGAATTACTGCCGCAGGCCAGCCTATAAGTCTTGAACTGAACCCTCGCCTCCTGTGGTGTACTGCGCATGAGATTCGGGGTCATGGAGGTGTAATAAGCACACGCACCGTTGTGTCGGGGGAGTGACCGGAATCGGGCTCTCTTGCAGCACGTTAGGATTAAAGTCCTTTTCTCTCGAACTGGATTGTCCGTAAATGGACTCAGCAGTAGATTCCATGCGAACCAGCAACGGAGCTGAATCCTCGAACTTGCGAGTGAGCATGGCGGGAAGAGGTGAGTGCGTCCACCTGTGGCAATGAGAAACCTTCAGCGCCTCGCAGCCAGTTGGCAAAGAGACGAACTAATGCGCCCGCCTACTCCGTGTTGCGAACAAAATAAAAGCAGCGGTGGGTTCAAGAGAAGGGAACACCGATCAATTAGGTCGCCGCCAATGGGGATCAAGACTAGTGAATTGATCCCTACCCACAGCTCCGGTTTCACTTGCTTCAGCGGGATGTGTTGCGAACAAAATGAAACTAGCGGGGTATTCAAGAGAAGGGGAACACCGATCAATTAGGCCGCCGCCGATGGCGATCAAGACCAGTGAATTGATTCCTACCCACAGCTCCGATCTTCTCATGCCGTCGGGGAGTCGAAACCCCGTCTTTCTCGTGAGACCACACTTTGAGAAGGACCTGTCGCCGGTCCCTGACGGCTTGCTATCATCCAATCACACCGGGCTAAACCTTCGACATTTAAACAGGAGGCGCACGAAAATAAAAGCGAATACCACACTCTTCCATGCCGTCGGGAGGAGTCGAACCCCCGTTAATGTTGTTTTACACGACCTCCCCTTGGTCGAAAACGGCGGCCTTCCCTGGAAGTACACTCGGATAAGCACGTAAAATCAGGGGCGAATATTGAACGCATGCCAATGGGAGCCAAATCTCACCTTGCGCGCAAGCCGCAGATATAGCCGGATGCATCAATTTCCACCCGTTGCAAACAGGCGGAGAGAGTTAAGCAGGATGCGCCGAGGGGAAAAAAAAAACGATGTGCATATTCCATGCTGTCGGGGGAAGTCGAACCCCGCCTTTCTCTCGTTAACATGTTCTCCCAAATAGTTCGAGAAGGACTGCCGTGGTCAACAAGGGCTTCCTATTCTCGAATTGCACCGGGTTAAGGACGGAAAATCAGGTGACATTTGAACAGACGGGAACATATCCGGGACGCGCAAGAAAAGAAGCTGGGAGCGTTTATATGACGTCGGGAGGAGTCGAACCTCCGTTCTCATAAACCATATGCAAGCTGAAAGATAGTTTGAGAAGGACCGCCCACCGGTCCACGACGACTTCCTACTGTTCAGCCAAGCTAGAGAAAATCGGGTAACGGCACAGCGAACGTACGATGTCCCGTTCTGTGTGGAATTCGCCATAGCCCCGGTTAAAAACAGATACTGCAACAATTCTGACTCGTTGTAAGCCAAGTTTGGGCAAGCAGCATGCGCCGAGGGAGAAAACGACATCCGCTCTCTAATGCCGGGTCGAACCCCCCTCTTTCTCGCAAACTCTTGACTTTTGTGGTCTTGATAACACTTTGAGAAGGACCATCCACTGGTCAACGACGGCTTTATATCTGTAATTGGGCTGGGCTAAAGAATGCGTCATTCAAACAGAGGCGCACGACAACAAAAACGCGCGACTTATTCCATGCTGTTGGGAGGAGTCGAACCCCGGCTTTCTCGTAGATGACGCCTTGATAACACTCTGAGAAGGACCTGCCCTTGATCGACGACGGCTGCATACCCTGTAATTGGGCTGGGTCAAACGATGCCATTTGAACAGGAGGCGCACGAAAGTAAAAGTAGACATTCCCAAACGACTACGAATGCCGTCGGGAGGAGTCGAACCCCCGTTTTTCTCGCAAATTACGATATCGTACTCTTGGTATACTTGGAGAAGAACCTGCCCTTGGTCGACGACGGCTTGCTATCCTGTACTTGCACTGAGTGAGGTGAGCGAGCACGGGTATGAGAAACGCGTAGTATACTGTCGTGCAAATATATTCTCTCGAGTGCAACGCATCGGCAATATACACTGATGAGCGCAGGGTGGGTTGCAGCTGCGGCGGGGAGATAGAACGTTGGCCAGAGCGGGAGCAAGATACGGACAGATTGACATTGGGAATGGCATGCGGTGGGGATACACGGGAAGAAGGTACATAAGTAACTTGAAGTCAAGTAAAATATCGTTACCATACACCATATACCGACTCACTAGAAGGAAACTTGAATCACCCGGAGATCCGTTGAGGCGAGATAAAAGTTTGCTTGCCCGGGCAATGTCAGCGTATTGGTGAGCCTCTGCACATGGCCGGTTTACCGCGAGACGCCTGAAGGAATCTAGAGTCACGGACATCAGCGACATCCTCATCAAGAAGGAGGCAGAGACGACATACCCAGAATGCAAACGACGCGCGCCGCGCACGCAGCTCCGAAGAGCCGCAAGGGTATCAAAAAATTGGCACGACAGCCTCAGAGTAGTCTGAATCGAGTTGCGCGGAGCCACCCAGCCCGGGGAGCCGAGCGGCGAAAAAACAAAGCCCGCGCGCCGCAAAGTGCACTCAAGGAAGGCACACGCCCCAGCCCCACACGCCCGCACGGCCCCTCGTCGCCGGTGCCCCTCCCGCGCCGCCGCCGATGGACTGGGATAGCGGCTCCAGCCCACCGCGGGTGCCCGCACGCGCCGCCGCGCCGAATGCAGCGCAGCGCCGCGCGCGGCCCGCGTGTCCGCGCTGCGGCGGGGCGGTATTTCGTCCCACCGCCCCCCCCGGCGCGACTCGGGAATGACGGGCGTCCGAGCTGGGGCGGGTGGCGCATTGAAAGGGACGGAGCGTGGGGTGCTCGCGGCGCGAGCAAGTCAAAGCGCAGCAACTTTCGTCGCGCAGATATCGCCAGCCCGCGCGCGGGTGTCCGGCGCGATAGGGCCGTGAAGGAGGGCACTGGGGGGTGGGCCACCCGGTCCCCCGACAGCTTCAATGCCCGCGCTATTCGAGCCCTCCCTCAAGAGAGGTCTTCGGGACGGAGAACGGCGCCGGGCGCGTTTCTGGTCTGTCGGTCGGCGGTTACAGCCGGGTCCAGCTAGGACCAATCGGGGGAACTGGAATCCTCAGACCTTCCCGCTCGAAAGGTTGGACGGATGGGTCCTGTGCGGAACGAGCATCGCGGCTTTGAGACTGTCGTGGCAGAAGCCTTGAAGGTGAAAATTCTCTGCTGACCAAGGTTGGCCTAATGCGGCATTACCACATTGGGCTTCCACAGAAAATCTCGTCCTCGACAAATCGTGTGGCATCGGGCTTCATCGTGGCATAAAAGGAAAGTGTGCATGCACCAAAGCAACGCGGAACGAATCGTAAATTTACTCAAAGGTCCATAACACCAGTGTATGCCTACAAAGTACGCGTGTAATGCGAATCCCAGTCCCATCCAAAGCGACAGAAGAACTTTAAACTTACGGCGCCAGCTCCATAACTCTCACCACACAGTCCACAAAACAAACTCCAAGCTCCAAGCTCCAAATCCAAGCTCCAAAGCCGACACAAAGCCCACCTCACAAAAGCGCCCACAGCACCACCGCGAAGGGCACAGCCGCGAGCGCGCCGCCGACTGCGCGCGTGCGGGGCGCGGCGCCGGTGTTGCCCAGCCCCGAGTTGGCGACGGGCGGGATAGCGCGGGCGACGGCGGGACGAAGACCGTGGTGGTGCCGTCGCCGTCGTCCGTGGGGCTCGGCGCCGGCGCGGCGGGCGCGGCGGGCGTGGTGACGGGGGTCGCGGCGGCGGCGTCCGTCGTGGGGGCGGACGTGGACTGCGCGGTCGTGCTGGGCGGCGCCTCGGTCGCGGTCGAGGTGGACGTGATGGTCGCGGTGGATGTTTCCGTCTCGGTCGAGGAGGTCGAGGTCGCGGGCGTCGTCTGCGGGGGCGGGGTGCTTGTTGTTTGCGGCGGCGCCGGGGGCGGGGTGCTCGGCGACGTTGTGGCAGGTGGCGGGGGCGGGGGCGCAGCGGTGGTCGTCTGCGCCGCAGCCGTCGTCCTAATACAAAACACATCTGAATCAGCGGCAGCGCATCACGACAAGATGCAGCACGCACGTCGCCGCCGTGCCGCCCGTCTGCGGCAGCCCCTTCGGGCACGTGCTCGACCCGCTCGAGAACGAGCCATCCTACAATCCCAATCACAATTGTCAGTCGAGAATGTAGGAGGGAGTGGAGAGTGAGAGGAACGCACCGCGAAGAAATACGTGCACTCCCCGGCGTCCTTATACTCGCACGTCGCAAAGTCGTTCGCGCTGTCCGCGCTCGAGGCCGTCAGCGGCGTCCCGTCGTCGTCCACCGGCGCACAGTTGATGTTCGAGCTACGCACCACAGCTCGTCAGCATGCACGGTATCCACGGGTGTGGGAAGGGAAACGGGATGTGGGAAGGGAAGGACGGAACGACGCACTCAATGGACCCGCCCGACACCGATGCCCCGGTTCCGCTCCCGGCGCTGTTGGTGCTCTCAGTCCCGCTCGACGCAGCGTTCTGCGGCAGCCCCTTGGGGCACGTACTCGACCCCGACGAGAACGAGCCGTCCTGCAAAGAAACACAGCCTCAGCTCGGACACAGCGCCCCCCCGCGGGAGATCCGAAGCGGAATCGGAATCGGGAGATGCGCACCGCAAAGAAGTACGTGCAGTCCCCCGCATCCTTATACGAGCATGTCGCAAAGTCCCCCGCAGCGTCGACGCTCGACCCCGTCAGCGCCGTCCCGTCGTCGTCTGTCGGCGTGCAGTTGATCGCGCGCGCGACCCGCAATGGCGCGGCGCCGGCGAGCGCGGCGGCGGTAAGCACGCCCGCGCAGACCTGCCAGATGTGCATGTGCATGATTTGATGTGTCTTGAATAAAAGGGGCGAAAGAGCGAAAGGGGCGGAAGAATGAAGGAAGGGGAGGCGGCCTGCGACTGGGTAAAAGCGCGGCGCGTCTGGCGCGGCGGGCGAGCAGAGAACGAGAGAGATGGGGGGAGGGAGCAAGACAAGAATACGATGCGGGAATCGCTACGGGGGATCACTGACATGGCATGGCGTCTCCGCAGAGCTGGGTCTGCACTGGTCTGCATCAGATGTCCCACAGTGCGGGCCCCGGGGGTTTCAAGGTTTCAACGTCCCGATTTAGCACAACGGTGATCTTCCGCTGTTCTGGCTCACGCTTGCCTTGGGCTTCGAGCTCTTTTTGTCTTCACACCCACTCACAAAAAAAAAATCATTTATGATCATCTAGCAACCGCTCAGAATTCGCACAATAAGAACCGGGGCGCACTCACGCAGAGAGGAAGGCCGGTTGCCGTCAAATTTAAAGCTGTCAATCCCAGAGTCTTTCCGCCAGACGGCAACAGACATCTCGATCTCCAACTCCTAAATTAAATTAAACCTCTGCATCCGCCGAAAAAAAGAAGAAAACAAACGCACCCGCCGCGCGCTCGTCCGCTCAACGGCGCCCGAGCGCGAGAGCGTCCCCACGTCCAAGTTGACGTCAAACTGGTTGATGGCGCGCAGCATGTGCCGCCCGTTGAGACTGTCAGTGTTGAACGTTCAGCGGCCGAGGAATTAATATTTCGGGGCAAATGAGGCGACGCACGAGACCATGAGGGAGTTCGAGAACACTGCAGAGGAATATGAATTAGTGTCAGCGGTGCGGGGCGCAGGAACGGACGGCGGGCGGTGACGAGGAAGAAAGGGAACCAGACCAGGTCGTCGCGGGTGAGGAACTGCGTGGGCGTGGTAAAGGAATTAGTAGGGAGACAAGGAGGCAGAGGCGGGACTTGCAAGGAAGAGCTGGATGAGGCTGACGCCGCTGCACGAGGAGTTAGTGTCACTCAGGTAGGGTTAAATTAACTTACCTCGTAGCTAATCCCGTTTCTACCCCGCACGTAAATTAGTCGGTCAAGAAAGAAACGGCGCGCGCACCAATGCTCCACGCGATAATCAAGTCCGCCATGAGCTTCGTCCTACCACCGAGTCAGCTCGCGTCACCCAAATAACGCAGCACGCACCGCTGAAACATCGAACTGCGGAGCTGCCACAGGCAGCAGCACATGGACACGGCGATGATAACGTCAACGCTCGCGCCGAGCGCGAGGCCCGCGGCCATGAGCCAGCGGTAGCGCAGGTGCAGGATCGCGAGACCCTGGCGCAGTGTGAGCACGAGCATCCCGAGGCTGCACGCGAAGCGCAGGAGCGTCAGCAGGCTGCAGAGCAGCAGGAGCGAGGTGCGCCCCGAGAGGACGCGCACGCGGTTCGCGAAGAATAGCTGCGCGCGGTAAGACCTCGCGCTGGGCAGATAATAAAATAAGGCGCGCCTGGACGAGCGCGTAGATCGGCGCGGAGAAGAGGAGGGTCATTTGCAGGGAGTCCGGCGGGGTGGAGATGTGCGCGGGCTGCCCATAGTACGTGATGCTCAGCGTGAACACCTGCAAAAAATGCAACGTTATTCTCGGCCCTCCCACAGAAACGAGCTACGCACCGCATGCCACGTCGAGATCGCGTGCCCGAGCTCCAGGAACCTAGACACGTCTCGTCAACCCCCCGACGCGCCAGTAGTGCGATGCAGACCAGATTAAAGCGACCTGCACCGCGTGAATATCCGTGAATAGATAGGAGGGCGGGTACTGACGAACAGCTTCAGCGCGCGCGAGTCGGCGGGGTATTTGCGGTAGTAGCTGTATGTAAGGGTTCGCATCGGCTCTCGGCACCGAGTCCCGAACAGCGCAGCGCGCCGCGCGGCCGCAGGCTTGCGGCGCGGTCAAGGCGCGGTTGCGCAGTAGATTGCAACAGCGGCACAGCGCTGCCGCAGTCTGCCGCAGTTATTCCGTAGTTTCCGTAGTTAGTCCTAGATAGTATAAATAGTCAGTACCTACCAGTAGTTAGGCATCCTCGTCAAACACGGAGCTTTACCGACTCAACATCTCAGTCTAAGTAAAACTCACCCGACTTGGATCACTGTGTTCTGCGACTTCTTATCCAAGAACTCCGCAGCCTCACATTTTTTTTGAGTCCAAAATTTCTCTTATTTCGTGTTGACTTCAACTGGACTGATCATCCGGTTGGAAACGCGCAGGCGCAAAAGTAACATTCACTACGCGACGTACAGCATGGTGAATATGCGCGGGAAGATGTACACTTCGGCCGCGCTTGATATTCGGACTTCCCAGGACAGTGTTCTGGTGGAAGCGGCCGATGGTAGTGCCCCGCTCGAGCATTTGCGGGGTAGCCATGAAGCGGAGGACGTGCTTCGAATGGAAAGCATACCGGCTTCAAATCTTGGCGCCAAGAATGGGGCGCCAAGTGATCGGACCTCAGTCGCGAGTATCGCGCAGGAGGCGGCCGATGATGCCCAACTCAGTGTTGAGTATGGAGGCATCACAGTCGAGAGCTTGCTCGATGTACTGAGCCGGACAACTGTATTCCCAGGTGCTGTGAATGTCCTGGATGTTCCCGCTATCAGTGAATATGCGGAAGAGCGAGCAGAGTCTGACGGAATAGACTCACCTCGTGGCTCGAGTTTTGAGCCAGAGGTTAATGATCAAAGCTTGCTTGAAGCCGTGGACACGCAAAGTCCGGAGGGCGTGTTTTTAACCCCGAAAGTTACGGCTATAAAGGCTGCGAGGGTCTCACAGCCTGTAGTAATAGGAAATAAGTTTTTTCCTACCTGGTTCGCGTCGAGTTCAGATGCAGAAGAACCAATGGACAGAGGAATAGTCCAAAGTTTGTCGCCGCAGAACGATGAATCTGCCGGAGCGACATCTTCCATCAAAGGATATTGGATGGATGGAATCAGATTTATGGCAGTAACGGTAGAGGTTCCAGACTCACCGATTGCAAAATCCAAGGCAGCGCGTGAAAAATCCGCACGGATGAAAGCCGAACGTAACCGGCGTGCAGGCAGCAAACCGAAAGAGTTTATGCGGCCTGCATCACAACTGCCGGAGGGCGGATGGTTCAGGGCAACTACAAGCGAAAGTAGAAGTCCGCCTACTTCTGATTGTTCGACATCGGCTAGTCCCTCGACATCTGGGAATGAATCCACGTCTTCTTCCGAGAGCGAGGACTTCCGTGCTGCGAAAAAGAAGGCTCGTAAGAATTGCAAGAAGAAAGGGAAGAAGAGGGAACAGAAGACATCGAAGGCTACGCACGGTATCAAATTGAACCATCCATTCGTTTGGAACGGCAAACCGGACATCGACGTCTTTGATCATTGGACGTTCGAAGTAGATTCGTGGATCAATCTCACTGAATTGTCGGATAAGTTGGCCCTGAAATTATTGGTGAATTTCATGAGTGGGTCAGCAAGCAAATTCTTCATGCAACATGTAGCGACGTGCCTGAAGCAATGGACGGTCAAGGATGTCTACATAGCGCTGTTCGATTACTGTTTTCCGGCTGATTTCAAACAGCAATTACGGATGCAGTTGATGAACGCGCGCCAAGGCCAGCAGACAGTCCGAGATTTCGCACGGCAGGTCCAATCGCTTGCGAGGAGAGTTCCTAGCATCAATCAAAGGCATTTGGTACAGATCTTTTGGGACGGCGTTGAACGGAACATACGCGTTAAATTGCTTGATAAAGGCATGACTCCCGAAGATACGAGCTTGAAACGGTTGATGAAATGGGCGTTGCGCTTCGAGAGATCAAAGAGCATTATTGATCACATGACAAGTGACGCAGAGGGCGAGGTGAATAACGGCCTAGAGACTGTTGAAACAGACTTGGAAGATGATGAATATTTCGAAAGAAGTGTCCCGAGTAGCCGCCTCAGGCACGATGACAGGAAGGAGCACCAGAAGGGCGAGTTGGCGCATGGTGTTTCTGTCGGGGCAGCGAGATATGATTCTGGCAGTTCTTCAGATTCAGAAGAGCTCTATCTGTCCCCCAAGACGTCGAGGAGGCGCCACGTTATTCATACCGCCGAGACGACTTCGAATCCGGAACCCGAGGAAAGTGATGATGAGAGTTCGGAGCAAGGAGACATGCCCGGATCAGACGGTGATCACGGCGCGTCAGATTCCGAATCCGGTTATTAAACTTGCCGAGACGCGACGCGATTTTTGAAAGTATCGCGTTGCGATCCTTGAGGGCGAGTGTAAGGGTTCGCATCGGCTCTCGGCACCGAGTCCCGAACAGCGCAGCGCGCCGCGCGGCCGCAGGCTTGCGGCGCGGTCAAGGCGCGGTTGCGCAGTAGATTGCAACAGCGGCACAGCGCTGCCGCAGTCTGCCGCAGTTATTCCGTAGTTTCCGTAGTTAGTCCTAGATAGTATAAATAGTCAGTACCTACCAGTAGTTAGGCATCCTCGTCAAACACGGAGCTTTACCGACTCAACATCTCAGTCTAAGTAAAACTCACCCGACTTGGATCACTGTGTTCTGCGACTTCTTATCCAAGAACTCCGCAGCCTCACACTGTACACCTGCAGCGTCACAATCCCAAACATAAACATGCTCACGACGCCGCCGATCTCGATCGCCCCGAGCGTCGCCAGGACCGGAGGCGCGCTGCCGGGGGTGGTGGGGGGCGCAGACATGGACATGGACGTGGCAGGCGCCCACGGAAGAGGAGCGGCCTTATGTACACCTGCGCCGGGGAAGCACGACGCCGGAAAAAAGAAGCAGGAAATAGAATAGAATGGCGGACTGCACCCGCCTGCACCCGCCTGGCAGACGCCACTGCTGATAGACAATTTTTCCGCATCCAGCTATTGGGCACGCCACGCTCGCGACGCGCGTCTGCCACGGCGTATCGTGCTTGTACGTGGGGATGGATCCGCGCTCCGACTCTCTTTGTATGTTCGTATCGCTCATCTGAGGACTCCATTGCTCTGCAGTCGGAGCTCACCTATTTATCAAGCGAGGGTACGAGCTAGAAATGATAAAGTGTCTGTCAAGAGAGACTACTAAATACCTTACTATTACGGCCGAAGGCTCACACCATGTCACCCGTCTGAAGATTCATTCTGACAAATCACCCATCAAACTTCCATATAAGGTAATCCGGCGGATGCCGGAACGCCTATTTCGGCCTTAAATCCTCAATGTCACCACCAAATTCATTCAATTCACGACCCTGTGTCACCCGTTTCGGTAGTAATAGTACAGTACCATAAATCAATTAACGCCCGGGTGCGGTCGGTGCACGCGAGAGGTCGATGGTGAGAGCACACAACCCCGAAAATACTCGCGCATTAACTTCAGCGAGCCATATTGCGGCCGACAACGCCCGGCGCCTATCGCCTTCTAGTTCCCAACTTCCCCAATTTCAACACGGGCGCGCTTCCCACTTACGGTGCGCGCCGCGGGCAGCTGACGTTGGGCCTCTAGGCAGGCGTGCCCCGTACCCACGAGAACCGAGGGGAGTGTGAACTGAGAACTAAGTAAGAACTTGTGGCACCGCCGGGGAAAGCCGCAAAGCTGAGAGAGAGAGGTCGAAGGACGGCGTTACGGCGGCGACGCTCACGCACGCCGTGGCGTAGAACCGAAAAGTCACAGTGCAAGAAGACGTCTGTGGGGAAGCCGAAAGCGCGGTTAACGGGCACGAAGAGAGAGAGTTACAGCCGTTTTCAAAAGTTTGTACCGGTTTTACGAAACACTGGTGTTCGATTTTTACTTACCGCTGTTTACTGATTGATGCCCCACAAGGACGTCACCGCTTCATCGCAGTTGCCCAGGTTGTACATTCAACTAGTTTTCCTCCTGGGCTGCATCAAAACATTAGGTAGACTATTCGTCATGCAGAACAATGACTATGATTCAGACCCAGTTGGGACGGTGATAATCAAAGATCAATCAGTAAGGGTCATGAGCCTAGGACCGATGATTATTCCTTTGGAGGCCGTATCCGTAATCCGGACAAGATTTTGGAAATGGTCCGAGAAATTTTTGCCATCTTTTGCTCTAATCATAATATACCTCCTCCTCCTCCAAACGGAGCATTTTGGCATGTCCAAAATCCGTGGGAATATTTAAATTGTCCGGACATTGCTTACAAATCACGGATACGACCTCTTTTGGGACAATCATCGGTCCTCATGAGCCGTGCCTGGACTGCCCGATTTGGTATAACTATGTCGCACGTGCGACATAACATGTCCCGGACCAAATCGCCATTTATGAGATGCCGGGATCATTCTTTGTCGTATCAGACACTGCCACACACACGCGAAGTTCGTCGCGTCGTGCTCTTATGGCACAAAGACAGAGTATAAGTTCACGATAAACCATATCAATTATGGGAATTGGACCATCACATCTTCTGGCTCAAACCAGTCCTCCAATTCCCAAAATTCAGACAGCACTCGCATCATTTTGAGATTCACATTATTCACAAGGTGCAAAAAAAAAAAAAAAACCAACCACTGCAAGGCCAGCGGACTCAGTGAAACCTGGAAGGGCAAAAAAGGACCCTGTTCTGGGTCTAAATATAATGTTGATATGCTGCATCAACCGGAAGAGTCTTCGGGCAGTGCATGTAGTATAGTATAGAGGTTGTTGATCCTGAGCTCGAGCCTGCTTAGATGCAATATCCACCTGAAAGCCCGCGCAGCAGAAGAAAAGTTGAGCAAATCGGCCTGGTCTCAACCTCTATTGTTGAGTTCTAAGCGATGTTTACCTAGTCATGTACTTCAACTAATTATCAGTAATCTGGCTTGCTTCCATTTTTAAGCCCGCGCAGCGGGCCAAAACCAAAAAATAGGGGGTAGTTTGGATGAAATTCATTTAGTTGAGGAATTTTTTCATGTACACCGTGAGCATGCAGAGTAAAGCCAAGCTGAACCAGCGAGATGTTCTCAAAATGCTATTTCTTTCAACTTTGAGAGGTCCATATCCGGCTGTATTCGCCATGACCAAATGGCAGAACAGAGTAACTTTGGGGGAGTGGTTAGCGCTGCCTTCCCGATTTAGATCACTTAAGTGTGCTGTCTTCGATTCCCACTGCATGAACTACCTTTTTTGCGAACTTCCCCGAGATCTGGTCCAGACATAGCACATGAGCCAGTAGCCAAAGGGATTCGAAGACAAGGAATTTCCTTATATAGAAGGGGTGGAGGTCCAACCGTGAAAAAAAAGTTGTGTGCCCTTTTACATAGGCGTGTATTTCAACCTTTTCGGGGTCCATAAATGTCTCTGCATCTCAAGCAAGCTTCTCCTTGAGCCAATAATCATCTTTGGTAGCCTTGCTCACCAAATTTTCACCTCCACCACTGCTCGGCCGGGTGCTGCCGGGGTGTGCCGACGGCAATCAGCGTCAAATCTCAAAGTTGCAATGATATAGTTTTCTTTCCTCTGGGTTCGAAGAGCTTGTTACAATGCAAATTAGAGCAATAGATGGGTGTGGTGCACTGTGAGGACCAAAATTGGTGCTGTACGGTCAGGCAATTTGATGGCACGTGTAGCTTGCATAACCCTTACGTAGCTGGGGGGTGGTCCCTGGGCCTCTGGAGAAAAAAGTTTCGACATAAGGTGCATTTTTCGGCAATCCAAACCCCTTTTCGAGTAGCACTGATTTGGAAAACTATGCCAGGTTGGTCCGACGCAGAACGGGACATGGATGATGGATGAATGCTCCTCCTCGTTTGTTGTGGTCCTTTCTCCATTCGGCCTTTAACCTTATCTCCTCTTCGCTCTAATCCTAGGCCTGAACCCGTATGGATATGCGTGCTCCATTGGAACAACTATAGCGGATATTTACTCGCAGAGCGAATTTTAACCACAGCAGAAACCAATTTCAATTTTCAACCACAACAGCATGCCTCAATTACTACTGTGCACCTCGGCCCCTTGCGCTTCAACCTATACTTCCACGGGTTGTCATCAAGTGTCAAAGTTAGAATTACAGCTCAAACATAGTGTTCTCTTGCAGAGCCGGAACAATCCGCATTACCTTCACTTTATCGCCAAGAACACTGCCAGCCTCAGTTCTGAACAGAATTTGTCAAGACAGGGAGATAATATATAGGAAAGCCAGAATTTTTGACGTTCCTACACCATACAACACACAGGTTACCATCCCAGTCCACCACTCTCCCCGAATGGACTTGTTCTTGACCAGCGCATGCATCTCGCAGTGTTATTTGGACACACGCTGAAATATAGAGGTGCATGTAGTTCAGTGGCTTCATATTTAGTCTGTAAATTTATAGGGATGATCCTCGGGCGGTCTAGGAAAGTCTGAACTTCAACTTGAACCTGGCACTCATTCGCCTTCCGCAGTGTTCCGCAAGTTACAACCATGGGATGTGTTCAAGTCTAAGGCTGCGATTCCAATTCTAAAAAGTGGAATTGAGCGGCTAATGGTCTAGACGATTTCGCTCCGGCCACAAGTACAGCACACAGTTGATCGGGTTCTCTGCCCAGCCCGAAATCAACCCCAATTTCCTGGAAAAACCAAAGGGCACTGACCAGACAAATTCCTCCCGATTCAATTTGCCTGGAGGTCGGCCCCTGGGCGGTCCGGCGGAATCTTGTGACCATCCCAGCCCAACCCGGGCATGAATAAGAAGGTTCGCAATGCCGATGATGACGGGGAGGGTGTCCGAGAAAGCGATGAACGCTGCATCCGATCTGACGCACTGGGTGATGGCAGTGAAGCACATCCAAATCCTAATGAGGGTTGGCGTTAGCTGGCGCTAAACCAGTGCATTCAAACACATACATCTGAAGACCAGCACTCTCGACAAGGATCGTAAGGAAAGACTTTCCAGCGGTTCATCAGCCACCCCACAGACCTCGGAACAACAAAATTACCATCATCCCATTCTCAGAGGATGTTCTGATCTTGTTGGCTCTTAATATCCGGGAAGCTATGAATGCTACCAAAGGGCCGGGTTAGAAGCCACAAGAACTAGAGTGAGATGTATCAGATCATACTAGTGGTATAAAGGGTGGTCCTATTTTCGGAAAATCAGTCAGGGTTCCCCCTGGCCTCCGAGGACGCACAGAAATGTAAGGATGAAGCCAGTTGCGGTCCACGGTCTTGATTCAGCGTAGAACGGAGCACCACGAAGTCTCGGTTCCCACTTGGTGAACTCGTATGTGATTCCGATTGCGGTGACTGCACAGTGCACACCCTTTGAGCTACGAGTCGTCTGGGGACTCGACATGGGACATTACGCACCAAGCCCTCCAGTTAAGCTACACATTGGGAATATCATGATGTAGTGATGTCTTCCCCAGATTATCCATAAGCGATAGATCTACGAAGTTTGATCATTGAGGCTGCAGAGCAGGTACCGAAGGACCCACGACGAGAGCGTCGCCAATTAAGCTCGAGGTGAAGAATAAAGTGATTTTCATGATCTCGCTGAGTTGGGAAAGGTCCGCGTAGAAAGCATCTTCGGCAACAGCATTGCCAAGATGGATGAATGCGAAGAACGCTTGGTATATAACGATGGTCCAGTGCTTCTGTCCTGTCAGGGGAAAGAAGGAAGAGAACTGGGGGTGCTCACACCCGTGACGACTATAAAGAGACTAGCAACTCCAATAAACACCAGGGAGGTAAAGTTGTGTTTGGCCGTCCGACTGTTTCCTGCCAAGGTGCGCTGTGTGGCTAGGAAATAGATGGTCGAGATGAACAGAAGCAGAAGTATCCCGTATAGACAGCTTTCAAGGACCAGAGTCGCGAGATTCGCTCGGAGGACAGTGATGTCGGGCATCAGAAAGAGAAGGTGTCCGAGTCGCACCTCCGATGGTCTACCGTCTTATATACATCCAAGGACAGCTTTCTGATGATCTTTGGTGGATCAGTGGCACCTGAAAACATCTGCAAACCGAAATAGTAACCCAGTCGACAGGGACTTCAGCCGAATGTCTTTCCCGAGCCTTCGGACCAGTGAAAATACAAGGATGGTGGCTACCAAATTCAGTTACATACCTCTGCCAGGCCTAGCACGAAGGTTGGATGAGAAATATCAGTCGGTGATTAACCGTTCTTTACAGCTGTTTCCGAATATGTCGGCACTCGTTCGTTTTTTTTTGTCTGCATCAAAATTTGATAGAATGCTACGGATTTGGTGGAGCCGACAAGTGCCGAGCCTAAGCGAGCCGCTGCGAGCCGAGACCCTCGCGCCGGTTTTCCTGGCCGAATGTTGGTCCAGATGTATGCTACCACAGATTGCAGGTGCTCGGGTTGTTTATTCTTGAATATGGATTCTCCAGTGAGGATTGACCCCGGCCTTCTTTTTCGAAAGTTTTTGGGAGAAGGAGGCAATGCCAGCTGATCCGAACCCAATCCGGAAATCCTTAGCACCCCATCAAAACTTTGCATGTGCAAAAAAATCGAACAAGTGCCAACATATTCGGAACAGCTGTAACGAGATGCTCCTCTTTCGTTGGTATGTGTTGTAGTCTTTTCTCCATCTGGACTTATCTCCATCTTCTCTTCTTATCGCGGCTCAGTTGCTCCTCCGTACGAGTTACTCCTCTCCTCTCTATTTTAATTGTTCACTCAAATGACAGAGCGCGCGGAAAACTACGCTTTGGACAGCATCCCCATCCCCATAGGGTTCTCTCTCTCTTCGTCCTCAGTCTTCAGCGCCAAATGACTCTTGGCAGTGCAAATTAACTACGACTGAATCAGACACTGTTCAAACAATTATTCCCAATTATGCACCTTGATGTTTGCACTGTGCGCGCAGTTGTTACTACTGCGAGGTGGAGAATTAACCCACATATGGACGGTCGCGACGAACAGACGGGCCCATGAGCCCTCCGGCTCTACAATCCTCTCAGGTTCCCCGAACTCCTATGTCGGAAAAATCCTATTCGGCTTTAAACGGCCTTGAAGGCGTTCTAAGCCGTTCGATGCCTAAATGCCTCAAGGTGGCTTCCAGGACACATCTGGGAATCTTGGAAGTGCTTCCAAGCCATGTCGGAGTTCTAACGCCTTCTGAGATAAGTTCCAGAAAGGTAACAAAATTTGTACACTCCCGTTCTTCTTTATAAAGGCGAGCTCTTTGCAGTCACAGTTAATGTAGTAGTAGTCGTTTTCAATCAGCACGCAACCAAGTAAGTAAGTAATGATTTTTATCACGGAAGTCAGTAAAGCAGAGAGACTGCTCAACTTACTTTAAGTGAAGTGCTTAACATACGCATACATGGGTGTGAAAATATTCAGAGGTCGTTAACAGAGTTATGTACCTTGGTCGTCGTCCCGGGTGGAGCTAGGTGGGGCTCGGCTGAAGGCCTTTCACACGGGCCCCACAGCTGTCGGATGTCGAGAACGAGAGTGGTTGAACAAATACAACCAACTCAATGAATCAAATCACTCCTCTACGGCACCGAGAAATATCTTTCTGACCCTCAAAATATACACGTCCCTCGGGATGACTTGCGACAGCTTGCAACTCAGATCATACCTTTGAACGGCGTCAGACTGGTTCTAAGCCTCTCTGCCGGGCGTTTGAAGCACTCCCATGCCGTTCCAAGGACACATGCTGTAACAAGCCGTTGCATGCTGACTGGCGTTTTTCCGACATACCATCCGATCGGGAAACTAGAACGAGCCTCGTGGGCCTCTGAACAGCTATCGAGGCAGTTCATCATGCCAGTTGCCATTCGCAACCAATCCGCAGTATCTGCCGCAAGATGCGTACGAGACGGCACTCGTTATGCTGCGGCCGCATAGCTCTTTGCGCAGTCACCTCGTTCAAAAAGGCCCATCCGCACGCTCAATTCCCCCGGATTCTCCGACTACACCCTTCAAACACAAATTAGATTTCGATTTGACCCGAGTTCCGCAAGCCCACATGACATGAATCTTCCCTACAGCTCCAGGATGCTTTCAAGATGATGTCATGAGTGTTCTGTGTCGGGGTTCGCCATTCTCTCGGTGCAATCAATGCTTGCTGTCTCCCGCCTCGACGCTTGAAGCACTGCCAACTTCCCAGGCGAACGCACCAATCCTTCTGTGTTTTAATCCCTTTTGGTGCCATTCAGACTTCCTCCGATAATCCCCACTGCGAGTCCCATATACCTACGCTGCCCTGCACAACGATTGCTCAAATGATCATGTTCCTTGGTTCTATAATGTTGCCTCCGTGCGCACTGTCCCTGAATATTTACCAAGTTGCTCACCGTCATTCCGGACAGTCTTGCGAACCAAGCACTACTCCGCCGTGATACATCGGCCAGCCAACTGAAGAGTCAACCGCGAAACATTTACAGGTCCTCCCCCGGGCCGATTTTCGTGCGTCAAGTTCAGTTCTGTGCAACCTCAATCTCCTAATCTTGCCTGCGACGGATCGCGACCTTAAGATGAGGTCAACGACATCCTGAACCTCCCTAGAATGCCCATAGAAGATGGAGGGTGCCGGGGGAAGGATAAAAGTCGGATTATGATGTGCGATCAGCTGTACTGAGACCCGGATGATGAGAACTTACCCATTGGAGTTGAGTGTAGCAATGAGTGGGGCCTATTCAATGGTTAAACACATTAAAATGGATTCATCAGGCAGAGCACACATATAGGGCATACTGTACATACCTGTATGGGAGCAACGGTCACGGTCACGGTAGGGTCCGTTGCGTTGCTTGTTTTTCGGCTGGTCACGGTCACGATAGGGTTGGTTGCTGAAAAAAAGTGTGACATTAAAATAAAAAATCGTAAAAAATCGTAAAAAGAAATTAGAGCTCCCCGAGAGCTTCTAATCGATGTTGTCCAGGTCATAATCGTTGCCCGAGTTCTCAGGCTCTAATTCAGGGCCAAGTCCCTGTTGCCTCTTTGGGCAACGATCACGGTCACGGTCGGCCTCGTTGCCTGAAAAAGAGGCAACGTCAATTGTAAAAACATGGTGCTTTGGTGGTTGCTCCCATACAGGTATGTACAGTAACAGCACTTGGGAGGTCATTAATGGATTTGGATTGATCCACTTGAAGGTTCAGTTGATCCATTTGAAGGTTTAGTTGACCCATTTGAAGGTTCCACTGATCAATTTGCAGGGTGGCCTAAAAGAAACAGACATTGAGTGAGAAGGCGGAGAGCTTGACATCATACGAAGTGTGTTCAGAGCAGAGACACCATCCTTTTGACATTGGTTTGCAGTGGCCATGATGTCTGAGTGCTTAGCCAGGAGGTGCATTTGGACCTTCCAGCTTTTAGACTTGGTTTTGCAATTATCCATGGTCACGATGACCATCAGAAGGCAACTGTGTGATTCTGTCGGTTCCAGAACACCAAAGATGGATAAAAAATGTACACTTCAAATTCACTGAAAGCCTTGTTGATGGGTTCTAGAAGTTCTTCCTCTTTCATTGCTGTCCTGGCCCGCTGTGTGTGAAAAGTGTCTACAAGTGTATGGATTGCCTGAATCTCAGACATAACTGCCTTCCAGGTTGCCTTGCAGACATCGCCCTCCTGCAATTAGGTCAATATAATATGAGACTTGATGATTTACGACCACATACACCAGTGATTACATGACTTCATTGAGCGCTGTCTAGATGGCACCGAGATATGGCACATTCTGGGCAGCGGAAGCTGCGACTTTCAGGGTGACAACCGCCAACTGGACCGCACCTTTGGAACCGTCGATAAGCTTATTTTTGAGTTCCACACCTAACAAATAGGAGTGGAAGTCAGCACTGGACCAAACAAGGCTAGCGAGGACTTGCAGCTGTAGCCAGGATTGCCTGAGTTAGAATCCGGCATTGCAGTGATCAACGTAGTGAACAAGGGGACTGTGCCGTGGCAAGTTACGAGTACTTATGTAATCATTTTTGATCAACCGAAATGAGGTTTTCGAGGTCTAGTTAAAAAGTGTCCCAATCTAAGTTTGTAAAAAAAATAGGGGCTGTGCTATAGAATTTAGTGGCTATGTTGAAGTGCTTTTAGTGGCTGTCCTTTAAATTTCCTTCATCTTTTGTGATCTTTTTGTGGCTGTGTTTTGCTCTCGTAATTGTTTCTTCGAGCTCGTGCAGGTTCGATTCTCTCGATGCTCTTTCTTTTATGTATAGGCTTTCATTTTATCTCCCCTTTCAGAACTCTTTGAACACTGAGCTCGCAGGCACGCCCCCGTGCAGCACAAGTTCCCTCTTTGGTATTCCATATATACAAACGAATGGTAGTTGTATTCTAATATCCTGAACCAGGCGTGCTTGATGCGAACAGAACATTCTTCGACATCTGCGCCACCGGCGCTCCTTCGGCCTGCACCTTCTACACCTCCACCGAGCTCCGCTCAGCCAGCCATCGTCGACTGGTGTCTTATCGGCGGCTCTTCGCATATTTTTACGTGCCAAACATCCCCTGCCCGACATCGCCAAAGCATCATTATCGGCAGCACGGCCGTTCTCGGCCTTAGCATCGGCTGGTGAAGCGTTATATCTATGTACATGCGGTGCTCCTACGAGGATCATACCAGGGTTGGTTCCAATTAACAATGGTATCCTCATAAACGCTCGCCTTTGTTACATGCTAGATACTTATCTCGGCATTGCACAGCATCCGTGCTTGTCTTATCACTACGGTGGGCTCGAGTGCCTGTTCAAAGCCTAATAAACCAATCACTCTATTTAATAACATCCGTAGTAGCACATTAGTCAAGGGGTCGTTCCACCTCCTGCTATCTGGGCCTTGATCCCCCTCAATACATATGGCGGCGGCTACATCGCCCAATACGAGAGTCCAGCGAGTAAAGATGGTGGAGTTATTGCATTTCGGCAAAATATAACCGTGTCCGGTAAGGTGGACCGCTTGGGAAAGGAAGTGGGGCAAGCGCAGATAGATAAGGTGCGGAAGCATGCGCCATGCTCGAATGGTCTCCTCAAAGATGACACACGCTTCCAAAGCCCGTGAGCGCGATTTTATGGACCATTGGGAACACCGCAAAAAACTGCCGCGACGTCAGACTCTCGCAGGAAGCCATGGATGCCCAGATCCAACTGCTTCACGGTGCGTAACATGTGGGTGCACTCATCCATGAAATGACCGATAGATCCTTCCATGTGGGAGTCGATCTGCAAGTCCACCAACGCCGGTGCCAGAATCAGCCCACAGAACTCCAACTGACTCTTCTTATTGAACTCAATTGCCAGCCGATGAAGGCATGGGAGGCTGAGGGATGGTGTTGCAGCAGGGACAGGGAATTCCAGGTTGATGAATTCTATGTGAGTTATCTGGGTCATGGTGCTGATCAAGCTGAACATTTTTCCCACGACAGACGTGGAATAGTGGCCAGATGGAGTCTCGTCACGTTGGGGAGCAGGGCGGGATCCGTTTCCTCTACACAAACACAAAGGCGTAGATCCGTTGTCGAGGGGGGGAAAGGTGGAGGGCGCGAACATTGAAGTCCACAGCCATGGTAAGCGTAGCAACCTCTCCCACTACGACAACGGTAACGCCCCGGAACCTGACAGGTAAGTCCGCGGCTAAGGCGCAGTACACCCACTCCCACTCCGTTGAGTCGTCACATGTTATGGAAAGGGATCGGACCTAGGACTGCTCATCCATAGGCAGGGTAGGAAGTCCACACAGAAATCGGAAAAGGATCGAACGAGTGTGTGGCGAGTGATGTAATTGCCGAGGCGGGCCTGCAGGTCCGAACATTTCGAAATATGCAGATGCACATCTAATCCTGCAGTCGCTGCCTTGGCCAAGGATTCGTGTGACGTGGAGGGACATCCAGAAAGTGTGATGACCGTAGACTATATCCCTGAATAGGTGCGATACCGAGGCGATTATGCGTCGCATCGCGGCTAGCACCTCCCACTTATCACGGTATCGGTCAACTTCATGAGCAAGATTAGGAGAAGTACCTCTGCCGGGAAACGAGGGACGAGGCGAGCAACAGTAGCCATGAGCGGCCAAGACAGGAGCTCAGGAGATGCGAGGTGTCACACTTTTAGGAGGCTATGCTGTGTATGTCAATCGAGCCGGGATATCGAAACCGGAGCATCGAGCATCTAGTGTGCATGTCAGTCCACGCGGTGAGTCTGACGACAATCGCCGGCAAGAAAACACCTATACTACATTCTCCTTACCACCACGATCACCTTAAATTTGAAACGATCCTATATTGCGGTAATTCAACAGCCCCTCAACCTATTGATAGAACATATCTGAGCCATATAAGGCCATGTATTTTGGCACCGAACCAAAATGACCGAATTATCCCAACTACGACTGGCGCTCGAATCCCGCTTTATCTTTTCTGACTCAGCCAGCGAGTGCTTTCAATACGATACTCCTTGCAACGCGCAATGTGTGTCGATCACTGGGCAAATTGCAGGTGTCCAGTTCAGGAGCGTGAGCTCCGAAGGCACCGTGAGTCTACCTGTTTTAGCACCATTGCTAGCTAACTTGAGATCCAGCCCCTGCACACTATTTTCCTTCAATCTCCTTCCAGATGCCCAATGGACAATGTGGTGCATATTATGCAAGCCGACACTCTGAATCAGCTCGTTATTAGCGAACTGGACCCCAGTAATGTGAATAATGACACAGTAATGTGGATAATGACAATCTCTATGTATATTATTGATATCGCCGCAGATTGGCACTGGTCTTTACGCGTTGGCTGTCATACTAAACCGTCGACAGACCGACGTTTCGGAGCATAAGGTCGGGGATTTAGTCAGAGTCCAAGCGTTCCTGTATAGACGCGATGGTTATGAACATCAGACACTGGTGAAAGTGTACGCGGTACTAGCTACGTCTGTAGTGGTTGAATGACATTTGTAGATCATCCAATGGAACAAGATGCCGGACGATGCGTGCTGAAACGACTGTTGTCCTTTCACAATTGGAAACACAAGAGATTTCCGGTTGCTGCGTGGCTTAACCGATCGAATGTAATCAAAAACGGATCGCTTCTAAATTTAAATACAAATTTCTTAGTGTGCAATAAATGAACCATTTGGGATGCTAGAGAAGAAAAAGAAAAAAAAGGACATTAGTGCGAGTTTGCCGGGCCGTGCCGCGGCCCATCACCCCCAAGTTGATAGATCCGCCGTGCGGCCTGTGCCTGGCATCATTTTTCCTCAATAAAGGCTCGATTAAGGCTCCAACCATTTCGTTTTCGTTTGCGGCTTGGCGCAAACGGAACGGTAATTAAACATTGAAAAGCCGTTTAAACAGTTTTTAAACGGTATTTCCCCGGGGGCGTGGAGTACAGGTGCGGAGGGGTGGAGAGACCAGTGATGATGGTTGAAATTGTTGGGTTAGTTCTTGCCTTCAACACACACACCCAAATGCATTGGGTGGAGATGAATTACGAGTTGGCGGCGGCGGGCGGAGATCTCCGTGCGCCATCAATCACACTCCACTTGTGATGTTGCTGTAGGCTCAGATAAATATTCAGTGAGTTGCAACCGTTTGAACTGTTTGTTTATCATTTGTTTACCGTTTGCGCAGGTCCGCAAACTAAACGGAAAAAGAAACAGTTTTTACTGTTTAAAACATTTAAGAATGGAAATGCTTGGAGCCTTAGTTCTCGTCCTGTCGCGCTCATCCAGTTTCGGCGATTCGGACCGGTGCCAGCAGTGGCAGTGCAGTGTTCCATCATTCTGCTCTGCTCCTGCCACCCCAGTTCAACTGCGGCTTCATTGGAGCAAATCAAATCCAGTCCCTCTCGGCCTGGGCATCTCTTTGGCGCAATAAATTGTCGTGCTGTAAAGAGTCAAATACCGACCACTGGAAATAACTCAAAACACTTGAGGTCGAAACCAACGGCAGCCAGGCCTTACCAGAAGCTTTGCGTCATTCTTCGCGTTATCGAAGTTGAAAACTCTCCTGCTGCTAGCTGGGCTCTCTGCGAGACACCGAAGGACGAGTCGGTGCGATGCCCTCGCACAGGATCGGCATTCTGACCATTGGAACGCGACAGCTACATCGGCTTGACATCGGCGGCACTATAATGGCCAGGTGACCAGGTTCTGCCGAGCTGGAAAACTGGCGATGATTGGCAAGTCTCCGAATCTAATAGAAGAATATGCGAGCACCTTATGTCGCGATCGCTAGAAGGCTATATCCATTGAACCCGTCGATGGCCCTCAATTAATTTGTTTTCAGCTCTTCCTCAGCTCTTCTGGGCCATATTTTTGCCGGCAAAGGACAGACTGATGCACCCACGTTCTAGATCTATGTATCATCAATTTCCAGTACGATAAAAATAAGTCGGATCCCACAACTCCGTGGCCGAGGCGCGCGGGTGCCGTGCCGCAGCCGGGATTACGCCATTCTGGCAACAAGATTCTACCATGACCGACCTGACTCAGGCTGACTGGCTAGGCTGCTGGGGCAACTGCTGTCCGGGACTTCCTAATCTAGATTCCCCTTACTCATCATCCCCTTGTCACTCTGCACGCGCTGGACCGGCGCATGGCCCGTTGCGCAACGGATGGGTCCGTCCACCGGTGCACATTTAGGATTCGCGACCAGCCAATGGGTGAACAGGAAAAGTAACGGCATCCATTGCTTCTCCTGCCACCGATTATCTAGCGAAGACCCCACCCGAGCCCGAATATCTTTGTGGAAATCGTCACCAGGATTACCTTATTCATACTATCGTCGCTCGCTGAGTGCCGTCCACGGCACGCGAAGCTATATAAACAAGCATGGTCGAGAATTCAAATTTCAACCTACAATTCCACCCAAACAACAATGTATACTCAAACTACGATATCCACCGTCTTGCCAGCGCTCGACTACTCGCTCAACGCCAGCGAGATAATCGACCTGCACACCGCGCATGAGAACCGTGGTGCAGCCCATGCGTTTGCAGACGACGCGGGCCACATTACGGAAACCAGCCACTTCGAATTCAGCAGAGCGGCGCACCGCGTCGCGCACCTTCTCAGGCCCCAGCGCCGCGGACCGGAAGGACAGGTGCTAGCTATCGCCGGATTAGCGGATGTCCTGCTCTACCAGACCATCGTCGCTGGCTGCATCAAAGCTGGCATCGTCGTACGTCTGCCCTTTTTCACGCTAGAATATCTCTCATTCTTTTCTCAGCCCTTCCCGATCTCGCACAGAAACTCAGCAGCAGCGGTGCTCCATCTGCTCAAGAATACCGACTCTCACCGGCTGTTGACCACCAAGGGCTCGCTCGCTCATCTGGTCGACTCTGTCTCGGCCGATTCGTCTGCGCAGAGTCCGCCGTATGAGCTCTCAGTCGAGGAGTTCCCCTTACTCGGTCAGGTATATCCGCATCTCGGGCACGAAACAAAGGAAGACACCTTTGTGATGTATCCGGAGGCCACGACGAGAACGCCATTAGACAACGCTGCGCTGTACCTCCACTCCAGCGGTAGGTTCCATCCATTCGCACCGTCCAACTTACTTCTTATATACTAATGTCTTTACCTTCAGGTAGCACAGGCTTCCCGAAATGTATTCCCGAGACCCACAGAACTTTCATTCATTACGGGGCTCTTGGTTAGTGTTTTGCTCCTACCCCACTGTGATGTCCTCATCTTTTGCAGAGGCTCTTAGCGAATTGAGAGAAGTATCCCCGCGCCATGTGGTTGGGGCGCTGCCACCCTTCCATGCATTGGCCTTCATGTCTCAGTTGATTTCCCCCCTCCTGGCTGGCGCGACCGCGTGCATATATGGACCCGTCTCTACGGCAAGCGAATACTTCGCCTCGGTCGTTCCCACCCCGGAAAATGCCCTCGATAATGCACGGAAGACGAACGCGACGGGAATCATGGCCGTACCTTCGATGATTCTGGAGTGGCAGTCCCCGGAGCACGTTGCGTACCTCAAGACCCTCAATATGCTTGTAGGTGCTTCCTTAATATACCCTATTTTGAAGGCTGAAAAGGTTGCAGACATATTCCGGAGGCCCACTCGCGTCTCGGGTTGGCGACTCGCTGTTCAGTCAGGGTGTGAACATCATCCCGATGTATGGTGCCACTGTGTACGTCATATTCCGCAATATTGTAAGGCTTCATGGTATATTGACGAGTGCACGTTTGGATTAGTTGGTGCTCCGGGCCTCCTTAAAATGCGCCAAGCAGAGATCGATGCCGGCGAGTGGGCGTGGATGCGATTCAGCAGTCGTGTCAATATCCGGTGGATTCCCCAGGGCGACGGAAAGTTCGAGTGCCAGTTCCTGGTAAGTTGGTCTGTTTATAATTTCTACACCTATGTCATTCATGTGGTTTAATCCAGACTGTGCCGGAAACGCACCAGGTTGCAGTTGAGAACCTTCCCGATGCGAGAGGATACTCAACCAAAGATCTGTTCGAGCGACACCCTACCAAACCCGACTTGTTCAGAATGTGAGTCAGGTAGAGTTGAGATGTAAATGCCCATTGCTTACAGTTATTTGTCAGTGTGGGCCGCCTGGACGACGTGCTCATTATGGCGAACGGAGAGAAGACGGTACCTGGGCCGATGGAGGACACCATAATGGCCAGCCCTGCGATCATGGGCGCTGTCATGTTCGGACGCGAGCGAAACCAGGTCGGGGTCCTCATAGAGCCGAATCCTCAGTATAAGCTCGACCCCGAAGATGAGCAGCAGCTTGCGAAGTTCCGCAATTGGATCTGGCGAGTAGAATAGAGTGGCGCTGGGGAAGTGGGTACATTACTCATATCTAATTTAGGCCTGTCATCAAGGAGGCTAATGAGGTGAGTTGGATTTCATAGAGCTGTTGAACTTATCAGCGGCAAACCGATGCTTCGTGCTCCCAAAGGCACGGTGATCAAGAAGGTGACGATCGCGTTGTACAAAGAGGAAATCGAGGCTCTGTGAGTACACAATTCTTTAGGCCTAAAACCGATGGCTGACATGAATAGTTATGACACCATTGAAGCCAGCGGAAATGCTGCGAGCAATATCGAGCCTCCCGCATCGTGGACCTCGCGCGATCTCGAGCCGTGGCTCACAACTCATGCGAGTTTACTCGCGAACCGAGACATCTGCGGGGGCCATGACCTCTTCGACCAAGGATTCGACAGTCTGAACGCGACCTTCCTGCGTCACCGGATCGTCGCCGCGCTGAAGAATCATGGGGAAGAGGCAGCGAAAGCAGCGTCGCAGAAGATTCCGCAGAATTTCGTGTATGCGCACCCCTCCATCGAGGAGTTGGCTAGCGCGGTCATTGGCCTGCTGCTGTCCGACGGTTCAAATGGCTCGGATGTTGGGAAGAAGGCTGCAATCGAGAAGATGATTACAAAGTACAGCGAAGGTTTCGACGAACCTATCGTTCAACAAGGGCCGGTCTCTTCATCTAGCGGGGCAGTGGTGCTCCTCACGGGCTCGACGGGCGGCCTCGGCTCCCACATTCTCGAGATGCTCCTGAATTTGCTTCAGTTGAGCGCGTATATGCATTCAACAGAAGGGGAAGAACCCCGTTATCCAAGCGCCAGAAAGAAGCCTTCGTTGATCGTGCTCTGGACATCAATTTGTTGTCCTCCGAGAAGCTGGTGTATCTCGAAGGCGACACGTCGAAACCCGGTTTAGGATTACCTGCCGATGCCTGGACCACGGTAAGTAAAATTTCTTCGGTCGAGATCTTGCCTGATTTTTATCGCAGCTCTGCGATACGATTCGGTGATCATCCACAACGCCTGGACGCTGGACTTCAACAAGTCGCTGTCCACATTCGAGCCCCATGTCAAGGGAACTCGCAACCTCATTGATTTGGCCCGCCAATCGCCAAATGTTAACGTTGTCCGGTTCCTGTTCACCTCGTCCATCGCCTCGGCGCAGGGCTGGGACCCGAAAGTCGGTCCCTTCCCCGAAGAGCTCCAGCTCGATGTTGATGTCGCTGTCGGCAATGGGTATGGCGAGAGCAAATATGTCTCGGAACGGGTGGGAAGATCTGTTTCTCTATCCCGCACTTGCGTTAATCCCTTTCAGATTCTGGCGGCGTCCGGTCTCCAGGCAACTTCCTTCAGGATCAGGCAGGTCAGCGGGGCAACGAGTAACGGGGCTTGGTCGACCACAGACTGGGTCCCCGCCATCGTGAAGTCCAGCATCGCGCTAGGAAGCTTCCCCTCAAACCCCGCCGGAACGGTGGCTTGGATCACCCCGGAGGCTGTCGCTGGCACCATCGTCGATGCGGCGCTGAACACTGAGAAACCGCCATTCGCGATTAACTTGGTGCACCCGCGGCCCGTAACCTGGGACGCTCTCATGTCCAGCATGGCGCGCGCGGCGCAGCGCCAGCTCATCCCGTTCGCGGACTGGGTTCATCAGCTCGAAACACGCTCCGCGCACGCGACGACCGAGGATATGGAGAATATCGTACGTTGCTTTGCTGAGCTCCCAATGCTTTCTTGATTCTGACCTTCCTGCTGCCCGGCATCAAACTGCTCGACTTCTTCAGCGCTGTGGCGGTCGGCCTCGGCAGTCTAAGTACCGAATTCTCCACTTTCAAGGCGCAGGCTCTCAGCGACGCGATCCGGTCTGTGAAGTCGCTGGGGACGGAAGACGCAGAGCGATGGATACGTTATTGGAGAGAGAAGGGGTTTATTAATATTGCTTGATCTATTCGTGTGTGTCATACCAGTACACTGTAATGCAAACGACTGTGACTTAGGAACATTCCAGAATTATGCAAGTAACGAAGCAAGCGAATTCAGACTGTCAAAGTTCAACTATTCAAGATTAAGTACCTCAGTTTGAGGGCTGGTCGACCCAGATCCTTTAGAGGCGGATAGGCGCGATTTGTGTTGAGATCTCTGCCTTATTCCACCGTTTGAAGCCCCGCAGTCCATTCCCCTACATCGTCCACCACCACAGTAACCAAACCAGATGGCCGAGATTCCCGAACCAAACTCAACCCAAACAAAGTTGAACTCTAAGACGGAATTTCACCGAAGTTTGCATCAAGGTTTAAATAGTCTGAGTACCCAAAGATTTCTGTCATAGAGGCAGGGAATCGGGCCACACATCTGCTACCAGAGTCACAGTCCTGCGTTCAGCATGATGATCGGCATCTGGGTCTATGAAATCTGATCTGATTCGAGAAGACCAAGGCAAGCATGAGCACTGCTGAGTGATATGAATAAGAATTGACAAATAATAAATATGAACCCCATGCTCGCAGAACTGCCATTCCGACTGGGAGCACAGATCTTAGGCTAGTACTCGGACATAGATCCGGCCTTGGATCCGGCAAAAACCGACTCGGACTTGATTATCATTTGATCTCAACACTGACCGCACCGATTTTTTCAAATGAAATGGCAATTCAATATTGGAAAACTGAAATAAAACATCCCCTGCAGGTCTTCTCACCTAGCGACTTGAAAAAACTGTCTGTGGGGTCAAAATTACCAGAATGAGCCTTACAGTGAGTGATCATATAAGGAACACCAAATCTTTACCAAAACTTACTTTTACTTGAATGCAGGGAGCAAGAAATTCCAGTCAAGCCCGGGATAAAGCCCAAGCCCGACCCGACCCACACATCACTAGTTATTTGGACACAGGCTGAAATATAGAGGTGCATGTGGTTCAGTGGCTTTATGTTTGGTCTGTAGATTGAAGGGGATGATCCCTAGGAAAGTCTCAACTTCAACTTGAACCCGGCCCTCATTCGCCTTCCGCAGCGTTCCACAAGTTAAAGCTAAGGCCCAATGGGCTGTGTTCAAGTCGAAGGGCTTCAATTCCAATTCTCAAAAGTGGAATCGAGCGACTAATGGTCTCGACCAGTCTAGACGATTTCGCTCTGCCCACAAGTACAACACACAATTGATCCTGTTCTCTGCCCAGCCCAAAATCAACCCCCAATTTCGTCGAAAACCAAAGGGCACTGACCAGACAACATCCTCCCGATTTAATTTACCTGGAGGTCGGCCGCTGGGCGGTACGGCGGAATCTTGTGACCATCCCAGCCCAACCCGGGCGTGAATAAGAAGGTTCGAAATGCCGATGATGGCGGGGAGGGTGTCCGAGGCGATGAACTCTGCATCCGATGTGGCGAACTGGGTGATGGCAGCGAACAAGAGCCAAATCCTGGTGGGGGTTGGCGTTAGCTGGCGCTAACCCGATGTATTCCACACATACATCTGAAGACCAGCACTCTCGACAAGGATCGTAAGGAAAGACTTTCCAGCGGTTCATCAGCATGCCATGGACCTCGGAACAACAAAATTACCGTCAGCCCACTCTCGAAGGATGTTCTGATCTTGTTGACTCTTAATATCCGGAAGGCTATGAAAGCTATCAAAAGGGCCGGGTTAGGAGTTACAAGAACCAGAGTGAGATCATACTGGTGCTATAAAGGGTGGTCCTATTTTCGGAAAATCAGCCAGAGTTTCCCCTGGCCTCCCCGGGACGCACATCAATGTAAGAATGAAGCCAGTTGCGGTCCAGGGTCTTGATTCATCATAGAACGGAGCACCGCGAAGTCTCGGCTCCCACTTGGTGAACTCGTATATGATTCCGATTGCGGTGACTGCACAGTGCACACCCCTTGAGCTCCGAGTCGTCTGGGACTCAACAGGGGATGCTACTCACCAAGCACTCCAGCTAAGCTGCACATTGGGAATATCACGACGTAGTGATTTCTTCCCCAGATTATCCATAAGCGATAGATCTACGAAGTTTGATCGACTGAGGCTGCAGAGCAGGCATTGAAGGACCCACCACGAGAGCATCGCCAATCAAGACCGAGGTGAAGAATAAAGTGACTTCAATAATCTCGCTGACTTGGGAAAGGTCCGCGTAGAAAGCATCTTCGGCAACGGCGTTGCCAAGATGAATAAATGCAAAGAACGCTTGGTATATAACGACGGTCCAGTGCTGCTGTCCTGTCGGGGAAAAGAAGGAAGAGAGCTGGGATTGCTTACAGCCGTGACGACTACGAAGAGACTGGCAACTCCAATAAACACGAGGGAAGTAAAGTGGTGTTTGGCTGTCCGACTACTTCCAGCCAAGGTGCGCCGTGTAGCCAGGAAATAGATGGTCGAGATGAACAAAAGCAGAAGTATCCCGTATAGACAGCTTTCAAGGACCAGAGTCGCAAGATTCGCTGGAAGGATAGTGATGTCCGGCATCAGAAGGAGAAGGTACCTGAGTCGCGACTCGGATGGTCTTATATACATCCATCATAAGCCGATGAACGGCTTGCAGTGAGAATAATGGAATATCAATCAATCAATATACATCCATGTACAGCTTTCTGATGATCTTTGGTGGATCAGTGGAGCGCCTGAGAACATCTGCACACAGAAATAGTATCCCAGTCGACAGGGATTTCCGCCGAATGTCTTTCCGGAGCCTGACCAGTGAAAATACAAGGATGGTGGCTACCAAATTCAGATACATACCTCTGCCAGGCATAGCACGACGGGTGGATGAGAAATATCAGTCTGCGATACATGCAAGAGATCGATCATGACAGTCATGTCCAAGAATGGGGTTGAAGCGCGGCCTCTACGGAATGGTTCATTATTCGGAGATTGACCGGGTCTGTATTCCGCTGAGCGGGACCCCAATTTCAGTTCGGGGTGGGGTCCCTCCCCGATTTTACCCCCCGGCCCGTATATCATGTCAACTTAACACTCCCCTGGACGGAAGTGTACTGGGAATCGAAGTCGAAACGGGATCGAAATCAAAACGGAACAGTACTAGTGCTTGGGAATCGAACTTGAAATCCTTCTCACGCGGAATCTTGCAGACAATGTTACATCGGTGGTTGTGGATCTTGAGACCGCAACAAAAAAAAAATTGTCGTGGAAGGTACGAAGGTGCCCCAGCTGCCGGCCGCCCGTCGACCGACCAAGGTGGGAAAGAAGGTCAAATATAAAAATGCATCAAGCAGAACAGCGCGATCTGGCGTATGTACAGTATCCTACATTTCCTGCCCCCTCCTTCCCTCCCCTTTCCCTTTCTCCTTCCCTCTTCCCTTCTCTTCTTTCTTCTTCTGCTTTTCTTGTCCGCTCATAAGATGCACACTCCACGGTGCTCACACCCACCGCTGCACACGGCGCTCACGCCCACCGCTGCACGATAACGCTATTCGCGAGCCCCGCGCCCGCGATCGTCGTCGCGTCGTCGTCGAGCGTACGATTCGGGAAGGTCGTGCCGATCGTGTAGGGGCGCGTGAGGTTTTCGGGGCGGGCGCTGCGTTGTGAGGAGGTGAGTCGTGAAGTAAGGAAGTAAGGAATTATAATTAGGGAATAAGAAGGCGACAGAGAAGGAAGACGGAGGGAAGGAGGGAGGAAGGAAGAAATAAAGAAGGGGAGGATACAAAAGGGAGGAAGGAGGGTAAAAAACAGGAGGAAGGAGAACGGGGAGGATAAAAAGAGGGAAAGAAGCAACGCACGCGTTGATAAAGTTCCGGAGATCGCGCACGGTGTGCGTGAGGTTCATGCGCGAGACAATCCTGCCAACCAACCGCCGTAAGCGTCCAATTTGAAGGAAAGAAGAGAGGGAGGCGAAGGAACGGAACGCACCGCGTCCCGTCCGCCAGGCGGATCTGCACGCTCGTCGCCGGGCGCGACGCGTCGACCTCGAAGCGCGCGGTGATGCTCGCAGGTTCCTGCACGGGCGCCCGCGCGGCGGCGGTGGACGAAGACGAAGACGAGGCCCCGGGAACGGGCGCGCCGAGGCGGTTGCCCGCGCCCGCGAAGGGCTTGGCCTTTGGCGGGACGTAGTCATCGTCCGTGCGCTTCGTGACCTGCACGTCGACGCGCTGGCCCACGCGGACGTCCAGGATCGAGGGCGGCGCGTGCCTGCGTTAACAATACCATCGGAGTGAGATACAATGAGCGAAAGAGAAAGAGAACGAGAAAGCGAGACGCACCCTGCTTGGATGGCCGCGAGAACGTCGGCGTTCGCGGGGTCGTCGTACCGCATGAGCGGGCCGTCCTCCACCGTGAAGCCCTCGCGCCAGAACGTCAGCCGGCGGATCACCGTCTCCTCTGCGCTCAGTCAGCCAGCGGCGCGATACAACCGATGCAAAATCGCCAGCGCACCTTGCGCCGCGGCGCCCTGCCCGGGCACGAACGAGCTGTCGACGCCCGTCCCGCCCAGCGTGTGGCCGCCCCCGCCAAACACGCCCCCCGCCTGTGCGCCCTCCGGCCCCGCCGCGCCCTCCCTACAATATACATCACTGCACTGCGCTGACCCAGAGACGGAGAGGCACGCACTGTTCTGCCCGCCGGAGCAGATCGCGGACGAGATCGCCGCCGGGCACCCGGCGGCCTGGGTTCTGCACCGATATCCCGCTGCAGCGCGGAGTCAACGGCGGTTTATGCGGAGGGAAGGCAAGGGGGGGCGGACCTGCGCTCTCCGCCCGCGAACCAGGTCTCTTGCTCGTCGTCCGAGTCGTCGTCGTGCGTGTTGCCGTGGCCGCTCATCGTGCTGTGGTGGTAGGCGGCAAAGGGTGTGGGTGGCTTGGTCAGCACGGCGATGGCAAACATGCCCACATTTGATCGATCTGATGAATTTAGAGCCTGCAGAAAATGCTCAACCATTGCAAAAAAAATTGGGCGTTTTCAGTGTGGGATTTGAAACTGGAGCTCGAATCGCGCAAATCTTTCCCCCTTCGACCTCAAGTGCACGTTCAACCAAGATCAGCCTTATAAGATTCAACCTCTAACATTGGTGGCCTCACTTGAGGTTAAGACGGGTGTAGGGGCTTGGAACTCGGGCTGTAATAATCGAGGCCGCAATGCAACGACGGATAAACCGGAGAGATAGGAGCGCAGCAGAGCGCGCGGCGTTATATTACCAAAATCCGGGCCTCTGGAGTCCGGTCAGCGGCTGCCAGCCTGCATATCCTGTAACTACGGCAAAACTACGTTGCAAGCACAGATGTACAACGGCGAAGAAAATATTGGTGTGGTGGGGGTTGAAATGGACTTGTGCGTCTGAATCGTTAGGGGGACTATGAGCTTGGGCGTTGAACGGAAGGGCGCCGCGACCGCAGATGCTGAAACTCGTACCGGCGCGCCATGAGTGTATTCGAAGACCCGATATATCACATCCCATTGACGGCGCGTTGGTTGCGGTTCCCTTAAAATCGGGCACCATCCCCCTCCCCGGAATCCTCAAATACACACATAAATTCCGCGCGCAGCGCAGCTGCTAAATAAGTAAATACACGGAGCGATTCCCGAATCGCTCGCATCTGGCTTGCATCGGCGCTCGACGCTCGACGCATCTAGTTCGTCTTGCGTCGTTTCGTTTCCTTCTGTCCTTCTTTCATTTCGTTTCGTTTCGTTTCGCTTCCTGCTCCACATACATCAGCCGTCATGGCGATACAGGAGGAGGAGACAACGCACCTGCACAAATCCATCGTCCGAACGAGGGTGTGCAAATTGGGCCGGGCTACGGATGGCTGCGCCGCCGCGGGCCGTGCCGCCTCACGCGCGTTGCTGTCGCGCTATGCCCAGGGGCGGCGGCGAACCAGCGCGCCCAGAATGACGCAGAGGTGGCGGGGGTATTAGATCCAGGTGCGGTTAGGGTATCGGTCGCAGCCAATACCGTGACGGGGGCGGTGGCGAGCGCAAGAGGGAGCGCGAGGAGGAGTGCGAGGGCGGGGCGCATGGCTGTGGCTGCTCGATTCTATTCGGATTAGACGGAGGAGGTAGGCGGGTGGGTGAGGTGGGTGGGTGAGGTGGGTGGGTGGGTGGGGGCAAGTTGAGTTATGAGCGAGTGAGTGGGCGGAGAATAATACGGCGGTGGTGGTGGTGGTGGTATGAATGAGAGGTGGGAGAACAAAGGGACAAAGGAAACGGAATGGCAGCGCGGAGGGAACGCACAAACGGGACGCACAATCACAAACGAAACGAGGACCTCCACGCCGCGGCCACGTTGTGCGGGCGTGCGGCGTGCACGGACCACGGCGAAATTAAAACAGCCCGCCGCGGCGATCAGGACACGTTGTGTACGCGCCGCGCGCTGGGTACGTATACGCGCCGCCGTCGGCCAATTAGGGCCCAGAACAAGCCCAAAACGAAAACAGAAAACAGGTACCGGAAGTTGTAAGGACGGAGGCAATACTGCAAGTCGGTGTCGTCAGTGTTCGGGTTCGGGTTCGGAGAGTCGCAGAGCATCTCTCGGCCGAATATCGCCGACCTATTGATGCCGACCACCCTGCCGTTCAGCCGTCAGCGCTCAGCGTTGAGCTCCGAGTCAGGTAGGTCCACATTTCCCACCATATTGTGGTACGCGGATCTTCGCCTGAACTGGCTATTGTGTAGCGCGAGAACTTGAAAACTTAGAAGCTTAGGGCCATTCACTGTTAACTGCCAGAGCCAGCGGTTTGAGTGAAACGCCTGGTATGGTAGACAGGGTGCGCCGTACCTGAATGATATACTGCGCGGAGCACGAGAGCAATAGGCTGAACCACCCGGTGTATCATATGCCCGACCGCTTGATTCATTCCTCTAGAGGAGTTCGAGGAGTAAACCTGGGTACCGTTTCGTTCAGGCGAGTAGACGAGAAAGGATAGTACCCACCACCCCGCGATTGTTACAAATCTGAGTATCAGCCCGACGCAACAGATGTGAAATGGATAATGCCTGATATTCGCCCGCGCAGTGAAGTCGATCACCCATTGCTCGCTCCCCCACCCATGTAGCCTCGTAATCCTGAGTGCAGAGAAATTTCATGGAACCATGCAAACGATTGTACAGACCTCATAATCGACGTCGAGCCCATGCACATCATAGCGGTTGACCCCGCCATCGTGCTCGCTATCGTTAGGATTGACCCCAGCGTCCATCGAGGCGATCGAGCGCACCATCTTGGACGCGCGCACCGATATCGTCGCATCAATTTATCCACCTCATTGTCTAATTTCCTGCAGGTCCGCTTGTCTGTGCTTCCCTTGGGATTCGAATGAGAAGAGGTCAGCGGGGAATGGCCGAAAGGCAACGCACAGTCAATTTCTCGACCGCTGGTAGCCGAGCCCTCCCGGCACAGTGTCCCTAGCGTAGATCACAGCGTTCCCAGTGGGCACTGTCGTCGATGTCGATGTCAGGACGTTTTAGAACGTCCTCGACGAGCGAATGCGTCCCGATGCCGCCAGTTCGAATCCACTCGCGCAGAAGATGAATCCAAGCATCAGGCGAGAAGCGACTTGGCGGTTGTTGTTCTCCGACTCAACGCTCGGGCGTCCCATTTATGTGTTTATATCCGGCTCTTGACGACCTGGATAGTGTATATTTGAGGGAAAAACCAGACGGCCATTGAAACGAGGGATTAATATTCGTGCATCGATCTCTGTTCGGCCATCTCAAGACGAGTATTCCATCGATGGGTTTAGCTAAGTATTTGGGCTCATTGGTCCGGCAGGTTACTGGAAGGTTGCGAGTACCTACGGCCAGTAGGACTTGTGAAGCGTTCCGTGACTTTCGAAGGTAGTACCAGCGTCAGAGGGGGAGCGGACATGGGTGCTCGGTGTCAACTCGGTGTGGGGTGAAATTGAAAGTTTTCCCGGTATTTGATCGCCCACATCTGATCGCCGAGGCCGCACGTGCTGGCTTTTTCGCGTCGCGTACGTCGACACACATGCAAACAGAAGTCAGGGTAAATGTAATCTCTTATAAACATCGCATGTTGTAGCGTAAACGCGAATTTCACACCTGGAACCCTAGCAGAAAGTAGACTGCATCTGGATCCACAGCGATAGACCCACGGCTAGCCTGGGCTCGAAGGCTCGATGATCCGACTAGGTCCTATGAGCTGTGCTCCAAACCACCAGCGACTTCTTACAAACACACCGAACTATCTAGACTCCGAGCCGATTTGAATCTAGCCTGGAATATTTAGCTAGTACAGCATGGTTCTGGCCCACATTTAGTTCATTGCTGTTGGTCATCAGAGTCTACTGTTGGTGAAAAAGTTCTGCTCGAAAATCATATCTGCTTGGGTATGTGCTATGCCTTTTCAGGCAGAATTCTCCTTATCTGCTTCAACCAAAGCTGTAATGTATGTATGGTCCAGATTTCGAACTGGGGCTGGACCCATACAACAGGAAGCCATATAAAGGCGGATACACAATACGAACGAGTCCCCCCAGCACAATGCCGCCTACTCCCTCGTTCCAAGTCACTGTAGACTGCCAAGCCGTGGTCAATATCGCAGCCCATGCGCTAAGAGGCCTTCCCTGCGCACGCTGCATGCTCCTCGGACTGTCAGCTCTGATCATTATCACGTCCCTCGTTTGGCTCGCTTTACCCACAAGGATCTGCAGAGTCATGGACGACTGCTTGGGCCGAGCCGAACGCTTATACCACGGAGCTCAAATTTCAGGGCTTCTCAGCCCGTCCTCGGATCCAGAAATTGCCGAATCATTGCACCAGTAAGATTGGGGATATCCTGGCATACTATTTTCGGCTTTAACAGGCGGTTATGCATAGCCTTCAGCGCACAGTCTCGGAAATTCAAGAGCGGCAGCTTTACAACTCCCTGCGGCCGTGGTGCGAGATATGGGACATGCTCCGAGGGCATTCGTTGGGGATATTCCGTTGCGTACGGGATATCAAAGTCCTCAAGAACCAAATTGAGGTTCGCTTCACCAGTTTGACCTTCACGAACGCTAATTATGGTCAGATCCGCCGGGAAATCCGGCTTCGAGAGCTCATGGAGGGAGTGTTCACCAATGGAGAGGATGCGACTCGTGTCAGGTTCAAACATTTGGATATGCGCCACACCCGCTTGCCGATGTGTGACTGTTAAATTACTTTAAATAAGACCGCCGCACCTCCGGACATCCCCGCGTTTAGTATGTACCGCGCCAGATGCGATGTACGAGTTATATATATGGCCAAAACACATGGTTCCTGTGATGCGCGACACCAAACGTTCGATGATATTATAAGGGCAGTTCGGCTAAATCAGAGGCGAAGCACTGCAAATCGCTACTGAATCGCTGACATGGTCCGTGGGGAATCTAAAGAATTTGAATGGACCGGTGGTGGCTCTATTCGCCTCTATGTCATAAGCCGACTATGGGTAGATTACTACAGGGGTGGAGCATAGAGGTAGAGCTTGAGGCACGCATCACGCATTTCCAGAATTACTCTCTTATAAACAGACGCTACAACGAATGATGCTCGTACCGCATGTTGTACTCCAAAATAGGGCTCCCTGAAAGCCTGGCCTGCGATCGAAAAAAGGCAGCTGTCATATCTATCCGGTCCAGTTGTTTGCGGGGAAGAACTGCATCTGGTCCGGCCACACCATTTGGTTCTGTAAAACAGGAGGAATGTATGAAAAACAGTTGATTTGTGTACTACCGTGCCGGATTGTGGACTGGTCTCTGGACAGAGAAGAACGTTTCTGTCACTTTCTTCGAGTCCAATACGGAGAGCAAGAACTAGACGCGCGGGCGCCTATCACGATGCCAAGTCGTCGTTATCCGAAATCTCCATGAAACACGCGCCTGGTGATTGGACAAACGGCATCAACTCTTTTTTCGATACCGACTCAATTGTAGGCTATTTTGGATCCATCCTCGCCTCAGTTCAGAAAGGGTTGCCGTGAAAGAGGCGAGTGTATATCTGTGTATATGTGCCTGTGGAACTTGTAATCGAACGGCCCGATTTAGAGGCATCGAACAAAACACCGAGTTCAGAATCCCCATATAATACTGATCCCGGGACTTCCTTTCGTTCGGTTCATATGTTTCTCAGGTGAGATAGCCAGCGGATATATGATAGAAGCGGGATTATTAGGCTTGGATCCGTCGATCCTGACGAGTTCCGATGCCACATGGGATCTGACCTCCACTGCCACTGATCTACGCGGCTTCCACCTGACTTCCACGAAAATATGCACCGCTTCGCTGTCGAACGAGCCACCGCCTTGAATGGTACCCGGTGGTCCTTCCTTGTATTCACGGGAATACACACACACCGCCCCTCCGTAAGATGTGGCCCGGTAAGCCTTCGCTAACTGACGGCCGTTTTACCTTCATGCGTTCGAGTACGTTGAATGCAATTCATCCCATGGGGGTGCAGGATCAACAGTCCTATTAAAGGCGAGTTCTGGAATTCTGATGCTTCAGATTTCGAGCTATCGACCTCCCCCGGATACTCAGGATGTGGAACCCCTATGCCCAAGGCGGATGGACGAACACGGCAAATCCTAACGCAGGTTCTTCCGGGCGGAGTGTCCCGCAACCCTCAATTTTTGGCGCCCTTCCCTACCCCACACCGGTTTCCTCCCCGACGTTCCTTACTTTCCGGTTCACTTCCTGTAGTCCGACACTCCTGGACTCGACCGTCACTGGTCCAAAATCACGCACATTCTTTCGCGTCAAAACTGATTCTCCAACGGTGGGATTCAGCGTGATCCACGATTCCGCCAACCAGCCGGTGATCATAATTGAGTGGTTGAAACACCCATCGTCGAGATCCGCAACATATTGTCGAAGAGACAAACTTCGCATTGGCTGGCTCTGTCGGCGGACAAAAGGTGCCCACATTCTCATTCTATCCTTGCCGGCCAACATGCTCACGTTTGAATCCAGTTATCGGACAATGTCGGCACTCGGAAAAACTTTCGTCTGGGCACCGGACGGAAAGTATATTTGCGTGCGTGTGCAGTATATTCGTTGCATGACAAGCGTCTGACGACGCGCTTCAGCTATACTCTGCCGGCCTGGGAGCGCCCCAAATTTATGCGCGGGTATTCCGTGAAGACGGAGACGTCGCGCTCGAGCTTACACAGGAGGCTGTCCAAATCGGCCTGCTCGAGCTCTGCGTCACCGCTGCCCTTCTTCTCCAATCCGGACGTAATATCGACTAATTTGCCTTACGATGCCGCCAACGGACACTTTAACGATTGTAGGCTGTTCTATCACATTAGTAGTAACGGACCTTATGGACTATGGACGCCTAGCAGCATGGACTACAGACGCTACCTTATAAACTCACGGACTCACCAGTACTGTATCAAATCCCAAATGTATTTTACATTGTAACTCCCACACATTCGTTTGCCTTCGCAATATAAAAAACTAAAAACTATTGAATATGTCCAAATAGCGGTAACAGGGCAGAGGAATTATTATGAATAATTATTGATTTGCAGGGCTTCAACTTCGTAGAATTTCTTCGTGTACCGCGCAAGGATGAGCAGTGCCATCAGTGCCATTGATTTGGGATTTCACTGAGATAGAGGACCAGCAAAGACCAGGGTGTCTTGCGTTCCAGTCATTATTCCAGTCGAGCAAAGTTGGCGACATCGGTTCTGAGTTCTAGCGGCAATCACCGGGGGATCATACATGTCACCACATAGCACACGGCTTGACCCGAACTTGCATGTCGCCTTGATGTCGCCCCTCAACAGGCCCAACTCTGCAAGCTGCTCAAGTTCCTGATGGCCGCATGCAGGCGATCAAGTAGGATCCATTGTGAAATCCCTACCGCCTGAACCCGGTCCTTTGTCGCCGCATTCCAATCCTTAGACTCATCTCGACCGGCGACTTGTGCTTGACTCGGGCATACAAGTCTCTCGGCAGTGACTCTTCGGCTTCAGGCTCCGTTGAGCCACAGGACATCAGAACCAAAAAGTAGAGTTTCAAAGGCGCTGGCCTGAATCATTCAATGCGTTAGTTGGATCACCGTTCACCGCCCTAGATTGGACACGCCGCAGCAGCAATGAATTGGGTCTGAATCGTGATCACGGACGCGAAACTTCCAGAGAATTTGTTGCTATCCATCCGCGAGCCGACACCTGCGACATACAGGGCATGTTCATAAACCTGTCTCAGTTCAATTCATAATTAATCGACCGACAGTCTGTGTCATTGCACTTGGGCCCTCCTTCCCCGCATGCGAACCCGCAGTGACGGCTCAGGGAGCTAGTACGTACCGTCGTCAATGTTCTTTTGCTCTGGACGTCGCTGATCCATCGCACAACAGACACCCCCTCCAACACTGCGTGCCTCGCTGCCGCGGCTCAGGGCAGCGCTGCCTTCGTGAGTAGTTCCGGCGATGTTGCTAGCACTCCTTACAATATTCCCAGCCCTCGCCTTGCGCACCCTGCGCCGCTCCTTTTGGTGTCACCGACCCGGCCAACAAATCCCAAGGCGCCGCCATCACGAACAAGCCTAACGCTGGTAGCCCAGCATCCGCGAACAATGCTGCACCGGCCAACGCAGCTGCCCTGCGTCCCCGGTCCCGCGAGCAAACACCTGCGACGTACAAGGCACGTCGGGCTTTTAAATCTATTGCCTCACTTGCAACTAACATCTTCACCAGCCTGCATCATTGCCTTCGGCCCTTCCTTCCCTGCGTGCGCACCCGCCGTCTCTCAGCTCGGCGCAAGTGCGTACCCGTCTCTTCGTTTCAGAATCCTTGTCTGACTTTCCCCTCAGACACCGCTTTCAACTCCGCATGCATCACCGCAGCCGCAAAGGGTTCTTCCCCCTTTGTGAGTGACTTCAGTTCTATCCCAACGCCACTAATAATTAACGCCGCTTTCTGAAGCCCTCCGCGTGCGGCGGATGCGCCACCCAATTGATGTGACTGACCCGGGGAACCGCTGTCAAAGCCCCGGCCGCGACTAATGCCAATGACCACGTTTGAGCGGGCATTTCCTGAAGAAGTAGTGATACTGTTGATTTACTGGACTTAATTATTGAAACTCTGAAGCCATCTCGTAACCTTGTCCTGTCCGCTTGTTTATCACAGTTCAACTGCACCTTTTAACATTTGGGACTTCGGGTGGATCGGGAGGCATGATCCGACCCACTCCCAGTTTGATCCGTTTGATCCACTGCGCGCTGCCGTTGCCGTTAGCATCTGTAGGTGACTCGGGACCAAAGATATGAAGGAGGGCGAAAAAACTGAATGCGCTAGGGTACATCCCGTTGGTGCAAGCGGGATCAGTATAGGCCTTTACTTTGGGATTCATTCTTACCGTGGTCTGATTTCGATGGTCGGGCCAAGATCATCATCGTGTTCGATCAATGCTCGGTAGACTAAGAATGGTTTACGAGTACTTATGTAATCGTTATTTTCTTGAAATCACACCGACGATTATCATATTTAGGGCCCACCCAGATGCAATTTGAACACCCAAGTGTCGAATTGCACATAGGTGGACCTGAATTTAATTTGCTTCTAGTACTTTTGGTCCCACTGATTTTGTAACCTAAAGTAATAGAATAAAATTATGATTCGGCTGCCCTGAAACCCATTCGAAAGCCTACGATTTAGATGACACGAAAGTCCAACTGAAATTGAAAACCAAAATCATACCAACAATATCATATTTTGGGTGAGCTGAAACTTTATTCGAAACGAGTCCGGCAAATTTTCCCATTGGTCCGGGAAATGTGCCCGACGCGCCAGAACTAAGAGAGAGATGTGATTTTGGGACGCGACGCGACGCAAACACGAAATGGGGAACTGAATGTGTGCACTCCCATCTTGGATGTCATGAGGCCATGCATGGTCAATCAAGGGACGGAGCGATCGGGATATGAGGAGAGTTGTTGCAATGAATCGGCCACGCCTTCCAATTTGAGTTAAAATATTCCCAGCAGATTTTTTTAAGAAGTAGTTTTAGGCGTCGCATTACCGTGCCGCCGCAGTGTCATGGAAGAGGACAAATTGAATGTGTGCTCGAGCGGACAGAGATCGGGCACACACGGCGGAAGAAATCCGGACTCCACTCCCGCTTTCGAGTTCAAAGTTCCCAGCAGATTTCAGAAGTTGTGTTTAAGGCAGTGTTCGTAGTAGCATTGCAGCGCAGTGTGCGCAGTACGTCGCGGGTTCATCGGAGGCTCGTCGAAGCTCCGAGCTGGCTAAAAGACTGTAATTGACCAATGGCCGAGGTCGATGAGTCAGGTTACCGCTGCGGTCGCAGTTGTGCTGCGTCGCTGTGGGGAGTTTCTTTGGGTGTCAATCGGTTGATAGTGCGTCAACCCGAGACGATTCCTACCAGCTGCGAGGGAAAAACTCTCGGGATATCTTTCGCTGTCAGGGGATGAACGGTGAAAAAGAGATCAGACATGCACATCATATGAGAAGAGTGTCGCAATTAATCGGGCGCTCCATTCCGGTGAAAATTTCCCAGCAGATTTTGGTATTTTGCGTTTGCTTTATTTTCTTTTGGCACGGTGGGTAGGCAGAATTCAGGTTCCACAGCCGGTACATAGCTAATTGACTCGGGGATTTTCCGTCTTCTGGGAAGCCTGAACCAATTTTTTACAACCTTCGTCTGCAGTCCTGGTTGCAGCCATCTCAACATCGTGTTCCAACCGCGAATCTTATGGCACAAATGAATTAGGTGCGGTTTCCTCACAACGATATTTGAGAGTGGAAATCGATTATACTATGTAAAGCGTTATAATCAAATTGTACGCCAATCAGGTAGTACCACGAGCGGAGCGAGTCGTAGGGCGGTGGCCTGGGCCGTGGAAGTTGATGAACCGGATGTCTAATCTCGGAGAGCAGTTGTCTGGGTAGCTGTGGTGGACGGCGTGCCAGTCGCTGGCGGAGGGGGTTGAGCTGGAGCAGAAGAGGAAGAGCTTGGCTGAGCCCCCGATGTAGCGACGTTCGGAGATGCAGGGGGGGCTCTGTACTGCAATTAGAGGTACATCTAACATCGTAAATGAAATGTGCGTACGTTGCAGACGATGGACTGTTGCAGCAGGCGAATATCAAAATGAGCAAGTTAAAAGAAAATGAGAACGACACACATCTGCATGATAGGGGACTACCCGATATGGGTCGGCAGCGGATCTGTTGAATGCGGAATCGCGGTCAGCGTTAACTGAAATGGACGGCACGAAGGGAATTATTGTCAGGGGAGGATGGGTTGAACTGTGCTCATCGTGTATACGCGGAGGCCTGCAGAAATGCTCGTATTGTTGGCGGTATCGTAGTGGGCGTAGTAGGTGAGATAGTGACTGTCAGGTCCTGGATCGATGTGCGACGACCTGATTTAAGCTGAAAAAAACCGAGGATACTGAAGCTAGACGTCCGGGGAACGGAAAGAGATGGGGAACGTCGCAGGTCACTCGGGTATAAATCGAAAGTAGTGAAAATGCTGCGTACGGATCTTGCGCCTTCATCGACTACAGCACAGTGCTATAAATTTAGTACTTTTGCGCCGCAGTGAGAAATGGGAACACGGTTTAGGAAATTGTGACGTAGCTTGGGAACACTGCACCTCGCCTGTGCTCAATGGTCTGAAATAGTTCAGTATTTTTGTAGTGCGCAGTTCGATTTAGCATGGAACCTGGTGGCGTCGGCCATTGTGGGAACGGAAGTCAGGAAATTTGCGGCACAGTCCGAATTCACAGTGAGAAGCTTTGGAGTCTAATGGAGCTAGAGACAGAGGCAGGGCTGAGATTGAGCAAAGGCGAAGAATAGATGGGGAAAGAGCACAGCCGAACGAGCATCTTAAAGAACAGTTAATCAGATCAGGGATCAGTCCGCATTGGGTTACGGCGGCGCGGTCACGCGACTGGAGTGCGACTCGAGAATCAGCGTGAATCGCGAGTCCAGAGTGTAGGAAATAGACCTGGTGGCGGATAGTCCCCGCGCACACACCGTAGTAATGTGAAGTTGCTATTGTCTGCGGGAACTCCTCGTTCGACTCGAGGTCAGGGTATGCAAGCAAGCTCGTGCTGGTATCTATTTTTTCTTTCATGCGTTTCAAGACGAGCTGCTACCTATATCAACCCTCGAATCCAACCGAGGAAACCCTGATAGTGGCAGTTCTGCGCCCACACACCCTGGTCCTGTAGATTTATCTGTGGGAGCCCTCGTTCGACTCGAGGCCAGGCTATGCATAGCAGCACAAGAAATTTTGTACTTCAAACCTGGGTTGAACCTGCTGCCTGAATAAAGGAAATGGAAGAGCAAGGAAAGCCTGGTGGCGGACGGTCCGCCCCCGTGCACTGTGGTGATGTTTGAGCTGCCATTATCTGCGGGAATTCCTCGTTCGACTCGAGGCCAGGCTATAATCTTGAAGGTGTTTCCTTTTCCCACCTACGCCGATGGGTATATAAATCGATACTGGGCTCAGTAATGCGTGGTCTTGTAGTAGTTTTATCTGCAGGAGAAGCCATTCGACGACACGGTCAAAGGCTTTGCTCTTTTGATGGCTGGTTGAGCTGCTACATAAACCAACCTCCGAATATACAGCCAGGAAAGCCTGGTAGCGGACGGTCCGCGCCCACACACCGTAATATCTTTAACATGGAGTTGACGTGTTCTGTGGGAGCCCTAGTTCGACTCGAGATCAGGCTATACCATGACCGCGCAGAATGTTTGCAATTCGACTCCGGGTTGACTGCCGCATATGTACAGCCCTCACTTTGGCACAGAATATTGACCAAACTCGCGGATGAAGGCATTATCACGTATAGAGGAATGAAAGTCTGATCTGCGTGCACGTTGCGTTGATCTCGCTAGCTAAAGCTTCAGTCAAATGCGCAAGCTATATTGATGTCTGTGCGAAGTCCTGTTAAAATTGTGATAGCAGACTGAACAGCTGCATAAATGAATTAATGCAGAATCCAGAGGAGAATTCTGCAAGCCTGGCTGCAAACTGTCTGTACTCTCGGTGTATCTTATGTACCCCGGAAGCCCTCGTTTAATACCATTCCGCGGCAACAACTCGTCTACCTAAGCTTTTTTATTTTCTACTGATGCGGAAGTGCGAGACTCGAAATGTATTACAATTCTGGCGCACATGAGTGCCGAGGCCGAGTAGATTCTTGAATTCCATCCGCCTATGCGTTCCTTGAACTCAAAAAGCTCGAGAACAAAAGGAGGGAAGCCTGCTGGAGTACGGACCGCGCCCACACCACTAACGCCAATAGCATGGTTCGGTGGAAGGTCCCGTTCGGCTCGGATGAGTTCAGCGGGAGGTCTTTATTGGCGCTGCTTACAAGATCATACATGCTTTTATTTCCATTGAAAGTCTAAGCCGAGTGTATTTGTGGGTGCGGGAGCCCTCAATTTCGGGAATGGAGTGTGCCACAATTGAAGATTCGAACTGCCGCCGATTTGCCGAGATTCGGCGGCCGGGCTATCCCGGACGGAGTTCGATTCGGCTTCGATGACGTACACGTCCTTCTTCCACACTCGTGAGGTCGAAATGGAAGTGCTACATCTGTCTAAGTTGCGATCTCAGTGTAGAGGACTACAAAATCGTCGCCCCCGCACAAACTCCCCAGAAGATCGCCCAGCTGAGCCCAGTCGCTGCCTCGCACAGGCCCCTCCGAGTCGTCCGCTCCGCCGAAAGAGGCCGAAAGCTATCACAGGAAGTGCCAGGGACCCTTGATCTAAAAATGCACCTTGCGGTGTGTTATCTTGTGTCATCTGTCAAGCTCTGAGCTTTACTGGACCATCTCAGAACGTCTGCAGTTTCTTTTCCCAATGCTGTCCGACCTACGAAAAGAATCTCCACCACATTGTCCAAACACGTGGTGTATTATATCGTTCGCAAGCCATTTCCAAAGCGGTGGATCGACGCGGAATTGATCACGGGGGGTGCCGTCTCTTCTTGTTTCTCGTTGTCACTTTATTATTAGGAAAATTGTCCTACTACTGGTCTCACGTACAGTAAATGCCCACCCGTCGAAACACCGCCCTGAAGGTTCTTATCTCCTTGCCCTCACCTTCCCCTCCGTATCTACTATGTTCCACCACTGCAGCAACGTCACCATCGCCGGCGGGATCTTCAACGTCTGGGAGCGACCTCGCTCCCCGCCATCTGGTGTGATCTGTCCAGCTCCTTGATTACAGCGCTGATTACGCCGACCAGATTTCCGCACGATTCGCCTGGGGGACCTGAATCTCCTGACGCAGATGGGCAACGAGGAGGCGCTGACCTCCGATGTGGTCGAACGGCGCGGAGCTGCTCTTGTACAGCGAAAGGTCACCGCCGGAACCCGCAAAATCTATCGTGCGCGCATCTTTGGCAACCAGGACCCCATGACGGCGGTTGTCTATGAAGGATCCCAGTTCGGGAAGGTCTCCAACCTCTGTGCTACGATTAATTTGGACCAATTTTGCTCTCTCCAGTGGCAGGCTGAAGCCGAAAGGCGCCAATCAGTGCGGTATGTCGACCAATTTATAAATTCAGCGGCGTGTAAAAGAAAACCCGATAAGGCTCCCCTTCGTGCTTCAACTATTTGGTGTAGCAGAGTCGCGCGGTGTAAATGCGCTGATCTATCACGATGGTAGTGTGCACCCTCCTGTTTCTAACCAAGCACAATTTACATCGATCATCACAGAGTTAATAAGTGTCACCGAATTCCGACAATTACACTGTGGATCACTCTTAGTTTCAGAATATATCGAATACCAGATGGTGCGTGTTTCCCTCCAACCCATCGAGTGCTACTCAACCGAATCAAAAAAAGTCCCGACATAACTCTGTAAGCCACCAGAAATTTCTCTCCCCTTTTCCCTTCGAAGATGCCCATCTGTTCCATGTGCAGGCTATAAAAAGAGGGCCCGGTAGCGGATGGTCCGTCTCTGCATCCAATGTCGCGAATCCACTTGTCCTGCAGGAGTCACTCGTTCGAATCGAGCCCGGGTCATATCTCGGTTCTAGTAAGTTTTTTGCCCTCCTTTCCTGTGCAATAATTCTCGCATAATTTCGTGCGCAGGTTATAGTTCAAAGGCCTGGTAGTGGGTGGTCCGTCCCTTCATACAATTCATGCACCATTCTGAAGACATCGCTCGTTCGAATCGAGCCCGATCATATTTGTCCCTTTTTCAGTGAAATCATGTCCATCTAATTTCATGTGTAGGCAATACCAAAAAGGCTCGGTGACGGATAGTCCGCACCTGCATCCCATCATTTCGACACCACAGTCCGCGGGAGTCGCTCGTTCGAATCGAGCCCGGGTCATGGTGTAGGTCGGTCCGCGTGATTTCGTCGCTTCTTTTCCTGCCAAATAATCTCGTGCGCCGGTCATGCAGGGGGGCCCGGTAGCGAATGATCCGCGCCTGCATTTCATGCATGTGTTTTGAAAGTTGCGTTTCCGCCGAGTCGCTCGTTCGATTCGAGCCCGGGTCATATCTTGGTCCATCCGCGTGATTTCTTTCGCCACTCTTTCCTGCCAAATAATGATCATCCATCTCGTGCGCAGGCTGCAACACGAAGGCCTGGTAGCGGATGGTCCGTGCCCGCATTGCATATTCTGGGGCTTCGGAGTTCTGCGGGAGCCGCTCGTTCGAATCGAGCCCGAGTCATTCGGTCGGGCCTGTTATTTTTCGCCCTCCTCTCCCGTAGAACAATGCCCATCCAATCTCGTGTGCACGTAATACCAGAAAGGTCCGGTAGCGGGTGGTCCGCGCCTGCATTCTATGCATGGTTTTTTGACAGTTCGCTACAGTGACAAACCCCCTAGCGAAACGCCCAACTTGCCAAGAAAGGCGGCGCTTGCTACTGTTGTGTAGGTCGTAATTGGCCGGGATCTTTATCTGTAATTATAGGCCTGCTTCCGGCATACCTGGATATATAAAGAGGTCTGTGATTCGATAGGGCTTTGGTGGAGAACGAGCGTGCTTTGCCCAAGAGGCCAAATTTGGCCAAATAACGAGCGAGCGAAACACTAGAAAATACCGGCCGGAGCCTCAAATGGCCGGATTGAAGCCGCGGAATGGTGATATTCGGCGTCCCAGCCCCTGAAAACCCTTGTGTGACATGTTGGAGAGCCAACAACGGGCGACACGATGATGCGCCAGTGCTCGGGGAATTTACGGGAAAATGGGCCAAATAATGGCCCAAACAAAATTAAATCCTGAGCACGCCACAGGATCGTTTGACCCAATTCCTTTTGCGGATGGGAGTTTTATACCGAGGAATTTCACCTCACAAAATTTCGGAGCTGTCGGAAACCTCTAAGTATATAAACAATCCAGTGTTTCGCTCGCTCGTGGCGTTTCGCTAGGGGGTTTGTTACTGTATTCTGCAGGAGTCGCTCGTTCGACTGGAGCCCGGGTTGGCATATTCGAGTGTCCACGTGATTCTTTCTCCTGTTTCCTTGAAACGGTGCCCATCTACTTTCATGCGCAGGTAACGAGAGAAAGGTCCGGTAGCGGATGGTCTGCGCCTGCATCCTATCATGGGGGCACCATAAGTCCCGCGGGAGTCGCTCGTTCGACTCGAGCCCGGGCCGTGAATCTGTTTGCACCTTTTCTCTTTTTCCTGCCCAACAATGCTCATCTATTACATGCATAGGGGATACCAAACAGGTCCGGTAGCGGATGGTCCGTTCCTGCATTCCATGTTTGGATCCCTTGGTGTTCGCAGGAGTCGCTCGTTCAAATCGAGCCCGGGCCATCGTCGTGGTATACTGTAAATCTTTTTGTCCCTCTTTCCTGTGAAACAATTCCATGCGCAGGTGATATCAGAAGGCCCGGTAGCGGATGCGCCGCGCCTGCGTTCCATAGAGTGGAAATCGTTCGTTCTGCAGGAGTTGCTCGTTCGAATCGAGCCCGGGCCTTGGTCTCGTACGAAGACAATTTCTTTCTCATTTTTTCCACACGAGGATGCCCATCTAATCTCATGCCAGGCGATACCAGAAAGGTCCGGTAGCGGATGATCTGCGCCTGCATTCCATAACTGGCATATTCCTGGGTTCTGCAAGTGTGCTCGTTCGATCCGTGCCCGGGTCATGTGTACGTCGCACTGATTTTTTCGCTCTTTCCTGCGAAATGATGCCCATCCAATTTCATGCCCAGGCAATACAGGGAAGGCCCGGTCGCGGATGGTCCGCGCTTGCATCCCATAATTCACAAATTTCGGGGTTCGCAGGAGTCACTCGTTCGAATCGAGCCCGGGCCTTGTGGCGTTCGGAAGGTTGTTTCTCCCTCTACAGGTGAACAATGCATATGTAATTTCGTCGCGGGGGATACAAGATAGAGCCAGTGTCGGATGGTCCGCGCCTGCATTCCATAACTGGGATAATTCCATGTCGCAGGTGTTGCTCGTTCAATTCGACCCCGGGCCTTGGGCGAGTCACCTTCATTTTCCCCCTCCTTTCCTGTGCAATAATCTTTGTCTCATTTGGAGTGCAAGGAGCCGCTAGAAGGCCCGGTAGCGGATGGTCCGCGCCTGCATTCCATATTTTGGGCATTTCGTTCTGCAGGGGTCGCTCGTTCGATTCGAGCCCGGGCCTTAGTCGTAGTGCTGAGAATCTCTTTCTCCTTTTCCACACGAGAATGCCCGTTTGATCTTGTGCGTGGGCGATACACGGAGGCCCGGTGGGGATGGTCCATCTCTGCATTCCGTGTTGAGAAAGCGGGATGTTCTGTAGGAGTCGCTCGTTCGATTCGAGCCCGGGTCATATTTGGGTGTGTCCGCATCATTTTTCTCCCTTCTCTCCTGCGAAAGAATGCTGATCTAATTCCATGCGTAGGTAATCCAAGAAAGGCCTGGTAGCGGATGGTCCGCGCCCGCGTCGAATTGGCCGATGGTCGCGCCGGGGATGAATTCCCTCGATGTAATGTTGATTCATTCAATCTCCGCTCGGCAGATGCCGGAACGAGCTTCTATTGTTGATACGAACAGTCAAGACAAAAAGACAGTGTAACGTGGGTCCAAGAAAAGCCACTTCGACGATCATTCACTGGACATTGCTCTTTATTGTTCTCGTCGAGCCGTGCCGCAGAGTGTAAGCACTCGCCTCCTCACAGCCAACCTCAACCAACACCCCACCTTCCCGCATTCTCCATCATACCTCGAGATTTACTTCTCTTTGAACCAAGATCGCTGCCAGGAAATTGCTTCTCACAGATGGTGAGCTGCTCCCCCGGATATCCAATTTGGCAGGCTCACCATCGACGAATCATAGCTACAGTCCATCAGCGTCAAGGAGGGAGTCAAGCGCGTCCCTGGAATCGTCTTACGCTCACACGACCGCACTTTGTTGCTCCCAGTATGCTTTCCCGATGCCGGTCATTTCGTGTCCTCATTGCGGTTTCAGCAGCTCAGTGCCGAACCCATAGCCGAGGACTCCCCGGACGAGTTCAGCACTTCGCATTACAGGACATGCAGATGTCTAGCGATGTGCGCCAATTTTCCAGTCGGGACTTCCCAGTCTCAGGTGTGTTTCTATGGCACACATACTGTCCGAAAAATAAAAAGCAACAATGCATCAACTTTTCGATTTTTTGCGACAATGAGTCCTGTTTTTCTGCGGAAAAGACACGATGGAAACATCAGGTGAGAGGAAATGACAATGGATGGACTTCGGGAAATGACAATGCATAGAGTCTCCTGAAAAAAACACAATGAGCAGTGCTTCAACAAATAAAACGCATTGATATGCAGTTGGGAAAAATGACAATCGGGACATCGAGAAATAAAAACACGTTGTGATTTCAGGTGTACCGCCACTGATGTTAATCAGTGATCGACCGGATCACGGGCCTCATGTTATCGCAATCAATCCCACAACACTTCGACACTCTTGCTTCCTGCCGCAATGGACGACCCTGGACGCCACGACGAGGCCCACCATTTCTTTATGGAGTGCCACAACATTTCGAACGAGGCTCAATTCCTGGTGGACTCACTACCCAACGTGGAAACTGCGGCTGTTGAGCGAGCATCTAGGCAGCTCAACGCCGTCCGAGTGATCTTAATGGCTCTAAATGACCCACATTCTGACCCTGCGGACCTCCAACATCTCATTGGCTATGTGGACAGCCTAATTCATCCACTTGATAGCTTCCTAGCCAATCCCCCACTTCCTCCTCATACCCATATCCCACGACGTCGTACTGGTGCACGAGGTCGCCCAGCATATGAACTGGATCTCGACAGAGCCATTTTACTTCATGACTTGGGCAACACTTGGCAGGATATTGCTGTTGCCATAGGAGTTTCACGCTCTACGCTGTATAAACACATGGAGGACCGCGGGCTCCCGACGGCACGCCGAGAATGGTCGGATCTGACGGATGATGAGATTGATGAACTTGTCTCCGAAATTTCCCTGGCCCACCCATTTGTCGGAACTACCATTATCCTCGGCCATCTCGAAGCACGCGAGGTTCATCTTCCGCGGGAGCGAGTCCAGGAAAGTTTGCGCAGGGTGGATCGTATCGGAGTTCTTGTCCGGTGCGCCGCCATGTTGTACTCTGTTTCCAGTCCCTGAGCTTAATTTCAGATGGCTGGTATTATAAAGCGCCGTGTGTACCGAGTGCGCGGAGCGAACGCCTTGTGGCATAACGACGGAAACGAGAAGCTCCGCCCATGGGGTTTTTGGGTGCATGGTTGTATCGATGGACATTCGAGACTCATCATATATCTCGAGTGTCGGTCGAACAAACGAGCAAAAACAGTGTCCGGAATTTTTTTGAAAGCGGTGGGGGAGTTCGGTTGGCCAAGCCGAGGACGGGGAGATTTTGGACGAGAGAACAACGAGATGGAACGGTTGTTGATACAGCACTGGGGTGTGGATCATTGTGCATACCTTCGTGGACGGTCGGTTTCTGTTCCTGTTATCATGCATAATCTGACTTTCTTCCAGATCTTTACATAATGTACGGATCGAGCGATTATGGCGCGATGTACGGAAGGACAGTCTAGAGTCCTACCGCCAAATTTTCACCTATCTTGGCAACACCGGGCTCTTGGACATGGAGAACGAAATTCATCGTTCTTGCTTGTTCCTCGTCTTCCAGCCGAGAATTCAGGCCTCCTTGGATCGCACCCGGGACGCCTGGAACCACCACAAAGTTCGGACGGCTCGCAACAAAACTCCAATCGCCATGTTCGAGCTGAGCCGCGAGACAGCCATCCGTCGAGGATATTGGACAGGCGACATGGGCGATGATTTGAACACTGCCGCAGATCCTCTCTACGGGTATGATGGAGAGGCACCACTTCCACCAATCACTGAACAGCATGGCGAACCGGAAATTGTTTCGCAGGAGCCGGTGGGGATCGATGCCGAACGGGAGGCAGGTATTTGTGTTAACGATGATGATGAGTTGCGGGAGGTCCAAGAACTAATGCCAGACTTTGATTTCGGTCGCAATGACGAAAATTGGGGGATAGATGTTTATTGCGAGGCGGTACTACTGCTAAAATCTCGAATGTAACCCTGATTCATGTCGTTTTATCCACTGTTCTTTGCCAGCTCTGACCGATTTGAACACGGAAAGTGGAAGTATCTTCCCGACTTGATTAGATCGCCGTGCAGTACCGACAATTTGCGATTCAATTACTGGTGGTCATAATACCACACACCGGAAGACGCTTCCCAGCCTCCTTGTACGCACTGCCTACCTGTGTGGAGCGTCCCTCATTTATTCAAAACTGTGGGCCACGGGGAGAGCTGGATATGAAACACGAAGAGCTGTCTGCAAATCGTAACATTTCGCGGTCCGAATCAGAGTAATAGGCCGCACAGGAGTAAGTAAGTACGGCGGGTAAATCTGACTGGACGGAGTGTAAATCTGAATTTGAAGGTTGACGAGAATAGTAGTTAACGATAGGAAGGTTCTGCCCAGAGCTCATGTTCCCCCACATTTTATGGCATTTAATCCGAACCAGCGACAAGTACCGTCTAGTAATTTATGGGCGCCGCTTCCCGTTTACAGCCGTCATTATTTTGGCGGTGATTTCCCGCCATTTCTCGCTCTGTGTCACGTTACGGTCCGGATGGTAAACCTAAAGCGAATTTTGAACCAGTGAGATGTGTCCAGGATAGAAAACGAACCGTGCTAATGCGTTTATACTGATTTGAGGTTGCGAGATTATTGAGGTTGTTCAACGAGTCTCGCTGCTTGGCATCAGGATGAGGGAAACGGAGGAGGATGCGACGGCGCAATTGAAACCATCCTGGAAGCCCAAGTAAAAGGTCCGCATCTGCCAAGTCTTTTTTATGTTTGTCCTTTTCTGTAAACTGTTCGGGCGGCGGAGAGGGAGGGGGTGTTTCGATCTCCACGTATTCGGGCCTGGAACGGGCCTTCCGCTTAGACTTCGGTGGAGCGTAATCGTCACTATCCGAGGCTGCGGAATGCCAAGAACGTCAAACCCAAATTATTGAGAGAGTGTTAGCAGGACTTACACGAGACATGATCAGTTGTGTGTCTTCTCCTCCTACGCGTCTTGATACCTGGGCCAGGTTTTAGGTCACGATACCAGTCTTCAGCAGCGGACTCAGTCCGTGTCATATCTGGGTGTCGGAGATCAGCAGAGGTGCGTGGATTCTAAATATATACCTTCGGCGGTGTCGCTGTACAACTCGTCTGCGTACTCAAATTGATCATTCTCTTCACGAGGCGTTTTGAAATGACCACTCCTATTGAACGCGCAGAAAAATTTATTCACAAGCATGCAACAGAGGTCATAATAATCCTACTTTGTGTTACGAGGGGCAGATGTACCATTAGCTTGCGCTTGCGCTCGTGTGCGTGGTCCCTGGATATTTGGGGTCAAACAGCTCTTGAACTGCCAGATGCGACACTTACAGATGGATCATCTTCACCAGACGTAGGCGATGACTTCGGTTTCGCCCCGTGGCCTGGCTTGGTCTGATTTGCTGTGAGGGGGCATCTCCAAATCGAGGATCTAAAAATGATTCACCTTAATATAATTGGCGCATTTCCGGGCTAGAGCGCGAGAGCAGTCGTTGAGAAGTTTCAAAACATCGTCGTAGTCGGGCCTATTGATCTTGTCCAGAAAGGGTTCAACAATGATTTCGTAAAACCGGCGAAGACCGTATTCGCCTCCCACAACAGCAGTGTGCTGCATGTGCCCAGGGTCAGTGGCGGATCCGAAGGCGTCCTCGAGAGAGTGGCGAAGGGTATTAACGGAGTCCTGCTGAAGGTTCATTCCATCAAGATGGGTGTGCATGGGGCTTTGCATGTCCCCGACCTGTTGTGGCGATCGTAATTGAGCTATGTGCCGGCACAGAATAGCATGGAATAAAATACCGGCAGCTGGTCGTCATGTCTGGCAAGAATTTGGGCGAGCTCGCGGAAGCCGTTCTTCGGATCCCAGAGAGATCGATCGTAGATGGAACGAAAGTGAGTAAGACAGGTCAACAAGGCCGTCGAAGTCTCATCAAGAAGATACTCTGTCCTGAGCGACTCGCGGTTCATGACGAATCTCTGCTCCCTGATTCGTCGGAGACCCTCGTAAAGCGACGAGAGGACGGGTATAACGATGGAGATTCCCCCTGGACCAACACCGAATAGCTTTGTGAACTCGTCACGGAGCGCTGCCAAACTCTTGGTGTCGTCCGCAACAATGTCAATGTTGAGGGCCAAATCGGACATGGGTTCCAGGCGCTTAACGACGTACTTCTGGATTTTGGTGAAGAAAACATCGACATGCATCTGCCCCGTCGCCGTCGAATCAATTAGATCCGCGAGAAGCGGGGAAATCATGTTAAATTCAGTGAGGTGAGGCAGCGGTGTGCTCTTCCACTGAAATAAATATGTGAGCATGGCATCGTTTTTATGCATGTATCAAACTTATTTACTCACCCATCGCTGCTGATTCGCGGAGTCTGGCTTTGTTATATTTCTTAATCCCCTTAGCAGGCTGATGTGCGCAGCAGGGAACGGGTCCCACGCGGAGGTATCCGGGGATTCGAACAATCCAAAGTGGTTGTCCTTTTGACGCCGTTAAAATTTGGCTACAGTAGCTCGTGCAAAGGCGCACCTGATCATCGAGTTTCATATCGTCGTCGGTTTCGGAATTTCCCTGCAAAATGGTGATGACCATCTGTGCGGCGGGCTTAGGCAAGGATAACATACAGAGAACCCAGTAAACGGCGGTGATTCTGAAGCTCCTTGAGAATGAGTCTTCTCGTTCTCAGGTCCGTTGCCAGTGCTCTGCGGGAAGTGTATGAGAGCGCCGAAATTTTACGAATGTAGAATCACAAACTGGTCCGTGGTCCTTGTTGCTGGTATCTGTGTCCATGTGCGCGGCACTGAAGCGCTGCAAACACTTGAATATCGGACGACGTGGAAGCGCAAAATTGTGCGTACCTCGTTGTCCCCACCGGTTTTATCAGCGCGGTTGCTTTCCACACCTGTCGCGACACTAGTACTTTCGTCCTCGGAGCACTCAGAGTCAGTTCCCAGGTCGCGATCCGGTTCGTCCAAGGTTAGATCGATGCCAGGGAATCTTAGGTTGGGAGCGGCGGGAGAGAGTGCAATAAAAATAGTGTTTCTATAGCCTGCTCCGGCACCCCTCACGGTGCTCAAAGCGAGCGCCCTTTTCAGGTCATCAGATATTGCAGCATATAGACTGGGAAACGAGTACCGTGTCCATGCATCCATCCCGAGTTCGCCTTCAATGGGTTTCAAACCAAACACCTGCTTCTTGCTTAAGCGGCCCGCCGCGGTCTTTACCGCTCTCGTTTCGACTTCAAGGACACGGAAACCATAGGTCTCCATCTCTGGAACGCTCGCAAAAGCCGTTTCGACTGCTTCAGTGATCTCCGGCCAAGTATTACCGCCGTGTAAATTGACGTTCTTAACGTAGCCTTCGCGGTTGAGTTGTATGAGCCTGAGTTCGTGGTTAGATGTGCAAATTGGAATAGATTGATCTTTACTTCGCTGCACTGGGTTTGAGATATTTGCGCTTAGCCACAGCCTTTGTGTCCGCAGCCAGTACAACAGTGAAGGCCTTGCTGGCCGGTGTTTTCACACCCTTGGCTGGCATGCGGCGTTTTTCGGCCCGATCGGTGTCGCTGTCGGGGACGGTTTTGTGTTTACGCTTCTTGCCCTTGGAGTCGTTCGGGTTCAAGTCGCCATTGAGCTGGGACTGGGGGGAATTATTTTCATGGCATGTTCTAGCACCAAATCCTCGCACCTGTTCTGCTGGATAAAACTTTCTACCGCCTTTGGACGCTGTTCCAGGCACTGAATTCGAATCCTGGAGTTTGCCCTCAATTGATTCTTGGCGATCCTGTGCATGCCCTCGGAATGGACTGCCGGTGAATGGCCCCTTTGGTGGTGCGGCAAAACCTCGCGACCCATTCATGGTGGTGGACGTAGCAGAAGGTGCTGGGGCAACCGGTGGTGGCGGGTGCGGTTTCGATGGGCCTGAGTACAATAAAGATGTGGCCGGATTGGTGGATACCATCCACGTACCTGGGGAGGCGGCTCGTGCTGAGCTACCACACACCCATCGCAGACGGCACATTGCGCAAGGCCTGGATGAGAGTCCGGCGAGGGGCCGGATTTGGGGATGAAAACAGTGCAGCCGGCGGTGCAGCCCCCTTTCAGGCACTTTCCGCGGTTATCGAAGTCCATTCCGCGGGATGTGGGGCGAGGACGGGAAGAGACGTGCCAGCGAAGCAACTATGTAATCAGTTAAATCATATGCAAATTGTAATCATTGCGATGGCGTGATCATGCGCTCCGGGCTCATATTGGGTCCGCGCACCTGTGGAAAGGACCAAGTCCGCATTGTGTATTTTTCCTCTCAGCTGTAGAACCAAGGTGTCTTTTTGACGTGTTGTCACACATCGCGTTTTTTTTGGCTCACGTGGGCGTGAACGATGATGGTGTCAAATTTCGGTATTTCCCATTGTGTTTTTTTTTGAACAGCCCTCATCAATGTGTTTCTTTTTGCCGTTGTATCCCTGATTTTTCGGACAGTATATCGCCCATATGTTTCCAGCAGCTTGGGACCGATCCAGCGCGCGACAACCCGCCGCGCCACCACAAACTCGCGTTGCGCGAATTCGAGATTCCGTCACTGGACAGTCTGATCTCACTGGAGGTGCGCAAGTCCCCTAGCTGGAGTCATTCTAGAACTTGACGATTATTCAGCTTGAATCCTTTTTGACGCAATGGGACCTTGGGGGCCCCTTGCGCGAGGATGACATTCTTTTGGCGAAAGGGTATTTACTGTTGGGGGAGGATTCCGCTTCCGAACTGGGTCTCCCTCAGGTCGTCTTCACGATATTCGGGGGGAAATGTTTCTGGACTGCCAGACAATACGAGCTCCTCCGGAAATTTCACGAAGCCAAGGGTGTCGACTCCAACATTTGAATCCACATCCTTTGTTGACTCCGTCTATGTTGTGTGGGATCAAAATTGCATCAATTACCTACTCAACGCCGTTCACAGATATACACAGTGGAGTCGTGTTAACGTAGGCTACGATTGAATTGAATCCTTCCGGCTCCTCGGCTTTGTCGAGATGGAGATACACACATTATATTAGACTCGAGATCGTCTCGCTCTGCACCCTTTTCGGTGCGCCGTTTCCGCGGCGTCGCATACTACTTAGTACATTCTGGTATTGAAGTACTTACGTATATTCGAACGACTCTCCGTTGCACACAGCACTACAAAACGGCACCAAGTAGATCGCCATGGAATATACATACATACGCCTAAGCAGCCAAGCAACAACTGGCCGGATCCCGGGGCACCGGGAAACACCACCGACTGCATTCCGTTCACACCCAACGGGAGTGGTGCGCACGTAGCAGCTCTCCGACCGGGCACCATCTCATCCGGACTCTGGCACGCGACAACAACGTGGGCGCGCGCGCTGCGCTTACATCGCGTCCGTGAAACGTGCAGTTTTCGCGGCACAGCGCATCTCCGACCCGATCCACGGATGCTGAAGAGCAACCACACACTCCGAGATGGAGACGCGCAGATGCCGCGCACCGCGTCACCCCCGGTCCGCTCCCGACGCAAACACCGCAAGGCGCGCTCCACGGACATCGAGCAGCCCCACTCCCGCGTCACCCCCCGCTCCCGTGTCGCAAGCCACCCTCTGCGCCCACGCCGCCAGGCGCCCTCCATGAGCTTCCGCGCCCTCCGCGCGCACGACACCGGCCCCAGCAATGTTCTTCCGCGCTGCGCGCCGCGGATACGCCCCGCCCGGCGACGACGCACGCTGACACCGACTCTCCGCGTACACCTCCCCCGCACCCCGCGCACGCCGCATTGCTCCCGCCCGGGGACTCGCGCCGCACCGTGCCAGCGGCGTATCATCCCCCACGTGCCGGATGCCCTCGTCCCAGCTCGCCTCGCCGCGTCCGTTCCGCGAGCCACATACACTGCGCAAATCATCCCAGTCCCTCATGCCACTCTCCCGCCCTCGAAAAAAAGAGAAGAAGCACGACGCACAGCTCCAAGCTTCGCAAACTTGCGCTCGACGGCCGCGGGGGTTTGCGGGGCACGAATCTGTGAACGGAGGAGTTAGTTACGACGAAAACATGTTGGCGAGACGGAAAGGACAGGAAAGAAATGCGGCACGCGGAAGGAGCTGACGAGGAGAGGCGCGGGGAAGGCGTAAGGCGCAAGGCGCAGAGCGGGGGTACAGCGTAGAATTCGGGGCAGGGGGTGCGGAGGAGGGGAGAAGGGAAGAGGCGGGGGACGCGGAGGGGCGTGCGAAGGGGCGGTGAAGAGGCGGACGGGATGCGGGGCGAGGACTCGGGGGCACGGCAAAGTGCGCCCATTTGCGACGCGCACGTAGGACGTGGCACGAGGCAGAGGCGGACGCGAACGCTGGCGAGAAAGAGCGGAAGATCAGGAAGATCGGGCAGGGACGCGGGGACTGGGGTGGGTGGATGGAGCAAGGAGTGGGTCGGGCGAAGACACGGAGAGACGGAATGGAGGGAAGAGCGTGGACGGGCTGGATGCGGAAGAGTATGACGGCGATGATGCGGGATGTGCGGAGACGCAGCAGACGAGGTGGAAAGAGACAGAGAGGGCGTACATGGGGAAGGAGATGGAACGCAGGGAAGAACATAACAAGAATCACAATCGATAGACACAAAGACGCTACCAAGGTTTTCCCCCACCTTCGCCGGGATGACCGTCTTCGCGCACCCGGCCTGGGAGCGCGCGCTTAATGCCGTGCAGAGGGAGCGAGGGGAGGCGCACGAGGACTTGGATCTGGAATGGAGTATTAGCGAGTAGGCGGAGGAAATAGGACGATCGAGTGAGAAGTGCGGGTGTAGGGAGATGCGCTGCGTACACCCTCGACGCTATAGAGACAGCAGGACGCGGACGCACGCGCTGCGGAAGCGTGGAGGATGGAGCCCGATGGAGGGGGTCCATGGCGTGGATAGATAACCTGAGACCTGTTGCCCTAATCGGTCACAGGAACTGATGGCTCCGACACGGATGGTAGGCCGAACTCAAGCCGAACCCACCGGTGTTACAGTGCCAGTCACCACTTCTCTGCACGTGTTTTTCGTGGTCATAGATATTTTTGATTGATTTCTGATTTTCTGAGCCACGAAACCCGCCAAAAGAATGCGATTGAGCACAAAAACTCATTTGTTCCCACGGTGTTTCAATTTTTCGAGGTCCGAGAAAAATAAAATGGTACCCACGGGCCTTTGTTTGCATAGAAACAGTCCACACTTCACTCCGGAGTGTTGAAATCATGTTTGTATGTTACTGTACCTCACCCTGAGGTCCCTTTGGCCTGGCAAAGAACATTCTTCTCGGCAGATCCCGACTTACACGTGATCGTCGGTTTCCCGATAAGGGGAATTGATCGGATCACTAACCCTAACCCTAGGTTTGTTTCACTTTTTCGTTGCTGAAAAAGTGAAACCTTTCCTGAACGACTAACCAAGCACAAGATGCACTCTTTACCATCCATTTGAGTGTTTCCCGCTGTTTTTAGAGCAACTGATGATGTACACATAATGTTATAAGCAAAACAAAATTTGGACTTGTTTACTGCCAAAAGCGGAACCGTGATGTGATGCCGTGCACTGTACACTTTTTTATACAGTGACATCGAACACGGTCCAGGTTTGCATTTCCATCGGTCCATTTGCCCGCGGCCCATTGACTTCGGTTAATGAAAGCGGTCTTCTTCTGATGAGCACAGAAGAAGTTTGGTAAGATTCACAAACGGGCTCTGTTTGTACTAATGAGGACCGAACATATCCCACCGGAGTGCAGTTGAATGACAGGGCAGTTGAGTGACAGGCGGCATTCAACGTGGCGCAAGCGCTCTTCCTTTCCACCACCATGGCCAATTGCACCATTCCCTCTAACCCTGATGTCTCGGGCATTGGCGTTCGTGCAGCCATCTACGCTCAAAATCTCGCATGCTTCTTGCCTGTCATCGTGCATCTCTGGGATAGAAAGATTTCCAGGGACGAGCTAAAGGGCATCAGAGACCAATCTATCGGCATGCTAGCTGTCGCCTTCGCCATCCTCATTACCACCGTCATCCTGGCTAAAGGCGCTGGAGGCGACCAGACGATCACCAATTACCATACCGCCGTCGTCCTGAATCTTAGTTGGATGAACAACACCAGCACGTGGATTTGGTTCATTCTCTTCGTCCACAATCGAAGCAAGCCGGATGATGATCAGCTGCCCACTCCCGCTAACTGGCGCGCATGGCGCGACGTTCTTCTTGAGCCCTCAAGAAGTTGCTGGGGACCGATGGGGCCAGTATCGACCAACGCGACGGGATCGACCAACGTGACGGGATCGACCAACGCGACGGGATCGTTCAACGCAGCTGGCGCATCGTCCGACGCATCTGGCGCTTGCTCTCCGAGCAGCCTGTCCTTACTCTCGGTTCCATCCACCTTTCGCTCATGGCCGCCGTTGGAATATGGCTTTGGATCGATCCATCCAAATTCGGCCAGCACATCGAGTGCGATCCCACGCTCACAGTTCTCGGAGCGCATGCGCGTTTTTCATCGAAACCTGTGAGTCTACGGGGTTTCTGGATAGAAAGTCGTAGAACACAAGAGACCGTTTGCGGAGTTGATAGTCGAGATTCAACGAGAGAACGATTGAGTCGAACAAATCCGCGTGTTTTCGGAACTGACTACTCGGTTTACATGGCAGACTATTTATACTAAACTACGAGACCCTTCGGGTCCGCTGAAATGACTACATACTGGTACAGAACAATAAGAAAACTGGGGCGTAGTGCCTGTGCACCGCGGCACAGTACGTGCGGACTCCGGCGTAGCTGATCGCAGTGAGCCGCAGATGCCGAACCCGTGCCGAGGCGCGTGCGTGATCCTTACACTCGCCCTCTGATGATCGCCTTTTGCGATCATCACCTTTACGCGCTCACGCCGAGATCTCCACCGGCGCGTCGTTGCTGAGCAAGGACCCAGCCGCCGCGTTGTCATCATCCTCATCCTTAAATTTGGTATAATCCGCCATGAAGATATCCTCCGGCGCTACCATTCCCTCTTCAATCTCCTCCGCCAACGGCGTCATCTCACGCCTCTGCCACCTCAGTGGTCTCCGTCTTGACCGCCGCGACACGAACACGACCCCATTTGGCCTTCCCCCGCTTCCCTTTGGCCTTGGCCTTGCCCTTGGCAACAGCCTTGGCCACATGGCCACGCTTCCAACCGCTCGCAGCCACCAGTCCTCCCTTCGGACCACGGAACTTAGCTCTAACGCCATAGTTCTTGGGCTGGTAATGCACCATAGCGCGCGGCGCGGTCGGAATGGCCTTGTGAGCATGAGCCAACTGGCCCACCTGGTGAGCCATCAAGGCCTGATGGTTGAGGAGGGTCGAGAACGCGTCGTTAGGCAGGAACACGCCGGTTCCTTCCCCACGTTGCACCGGACCTTCATAATCTTCAGCATCCGAGTTGTGTGCGGTAGCGCTGCATGACCAACACTCACCGGTAGCGTGCCTGTTGGCCCATTCGGCCTCCAACGCCGGGTACTTGGCCGGGTGCGGCGCCTTGGGGTGACGAAGCATATATGACTCGACGTAGCCCGGCGGAACCGGACCAGGGTGACCTTTCTCCTTCTTGGTGAACGCAATATAATCGTCGTCGTAGGTCTCCCAAGCGAGGGCTTCTTTAGCGGTATAGCGAGTATCGGTAGACATGTGGGGCGAAGACGAGATCTTTGCTGCTCGCTGGGCAGCTCTTCCTCCCCTATTTAACCAGCTGAGTCTCTTGTTCACAACTGAGAACACTGCTGACGCGTCGATGTCCTCCATTTTTCAGATAAACTCGCACCGCCGCTGAGCGCACATCCTCATCAAAATCTGGGCGCGTTCCTGAGCCTTTACTAGTTGAGTAATCTTATCGGCTCCCATTGCTTCCAGGTATGATTTCAAGGGCTCTAGATGCTTGACTTCTGCGTACCGAAGCCACGTAACATCCCCAGATTTCCACTTCACCTCAAACATTGCATCCCTGCCGCGACCGCTGTGAGATAAAATATTCTCCACTGCCCATTCGCTTGGTACCGCGCCAAAGCCCGGTAACTGACTTATTTGACGGCCTGGGAAGCGGCGATCGTCATTCGGTATGTGGATGCGCAGCAGTGATGCGTGAAAAGACGAGTTGATTCCTCTTTGTTTCAGTTCCTGAGACAATTCCAGCTGGTACGACGAGCCGGATTCAAGAATCTTTCTGATTGGAAAGGCCCAACATATTTCGGGGTCAGTTTCCTTGCTCGCCCTTTCGGCAGTTTCAAATTTTGCGTAGACAGGTACACCAAGTCCCCGACCACAAAATTCGCTGGCCTTCGCTTTTTTATTGGCCTGAATCGTCTGCTTCACGCGCTTCGTTATTATTGCATCGTGTCAGCCATTATTGATTCTTTTATCCGCTCTGCAAATTTTCTGACCCCAGGATACTCACTCTTGTCATCCCAGATCATCGGTCTTGGCAAGCGCCCATAATTCAAGAAGATGGGGGAGAATCCCGTGGTATCGGAGCGGCCGATTCATCGCAAACTCTATTGCAGGTAAGCGGAGAACCCAATCCTTCTGATTTAGATCCACGCACTGCCGTAGCATTGCGTCATCGTTCTGTTCGCGCTTCTGTCGCACCATCGGTCTGTGGATGATACGCCGATGACAACCGCAGCTCCGTGTTGATTAAGGTATGCCAATCTTTTGCCAAAATATGCTCGTGAACAGCGAGTCCCTGTCGCTCACGATGATTTCAGGTAGACCATGTTAATTTATACACCACCTCAAAAATCAATTCGGCCATATCCACTGCCTTGTATGTTTGCTTGGTCGGTTCAAGTGCACCATTGAAGTCAGATGATCGATCACGACACAAATCATATCAAAGGTACCGAGTCTATTAGCCGATGCGGGTAGCGGTCCCACGAAGTCAATCCCAATGGACTGCCAGGGACGTCGAGGCACTTCGAGCGTTCTCAGAAGGCCCCCGGGCTTCTGAGTTGAAGATTTACTCATCGCACACAAGCTACAGCTGTCGCAATAGGCCGCAACATCCCGGATCATGTCGTTCCACCATACATGATCGCGCAGGTAGGCTAGCGTCTACGAGCCCCCCAATGTGCTAATAAGGAATGTGCCTGCCCAATTACCATTGCCCGCATACCCACATTATCGACGACAATGTTCGGAATGCAAAGTAATTTTTCTTCGGCCCGTTTCATGTAAATAAGCCCATCCTCTACTGAAAAATCCTTATAGTGGGACGGCTTCAGTAGTATTTGCTTGAAGAACTCGTCGGCTGCGTACAGACCCTTCAAAACATCGGGAAATTCCACTCGTGCAACCGTTTTGACCAGTTCTACGATCCTGCGCCCTCTGACTCGGGCTCGGATTCAACACTTGAATTTTCCTTCGGCCGAGAATTTTGACTTTCGGGCCCGGATGTCGGTGCATCCGAGTCTTCTGGTGGATTCCGGGTTGCTTCTGCGATGATCGGCGACTGCGGAACCTCGTCAACTTGGGCGGGCACAACCTTCGTCTTAATCTGGTGAGTTGCATGATCAAACTCAACTCGAGGCTGGTCTCTTACCTTCCAGATCTTCTAGGGCCATCCACGGCACAAACCACAGTGCACTGCTACCGGTACGTACCGGCGCAGACATATTTACTGCCGCCAACCTGATATGATCAGGGAATTCGTCCGGATCAGCATCCTGGACGTATTCGCTCGTGGCACGGACCTCCCCTGTGGGTTCGTTCGCGTAAATTCTGGACAGTGCGTCGGCAAGGATGTTCGTTTCCCCAGGGATATAATGGATGGTAAATTCAAACTCATTCAAGACACCCATCCACCGATGCTGACGCGGTGACAGGTGACGCTGCTTCATGATATGTTCGAGTCCTCTGTGGTCCGTACATATCCTGAACTTGGCACCCAGCAACTCGGCTCTGAATCGCTTAAGGATTCAATTATCGCGAGCAGCTCCTGCTCATGGACGGGTAATTCTGTTGCGCGGAATTGAACTTGCCCGACCAAAAAGAGCAAATTTTTGCCGTTTCAAGGTCATTTCCTTGGCTCAGGTAACCACTAGCTCCCGTGAGACACGCATCCGTTACCAGGTTGATTATCTCTGCCTGCTCGGAATAATCTAGCGCGATGCGGTGATGATCACGCCACTCCTGGACAATTTGTTTCACGCTGTCGAAGGCTCTCTGGTGAGTCGGATGCCATCGCCAAACTGCCTCCGGTCCGCTGATTGATGATAGCACAGACATCGGAATTCGAATGGCATGACAGTCTGGTGCCAAGTATCCCACTGCGCCGATGAAACTGGACAATAATGATTTATTGGTGGGTGTTTTCCAGTTCACCACTTTGTCAACCTTGTCTGGGTCCATCCGAATGCCTTTTTCGTCAATTATGTGACCCAAAACGCTCAATTCGGAGGCGAACAGCTGCATTTTATCTGCACTGAGGTAGAGTTTTTCCTGTCTCAGCACCGCGAATACTTTACGGAGATGTTCCAGATGCTGTTCAACTGTGTCCGAATAGATCACAATGTCATCCAGGTAGACATCCATGAAAACTCCGATATATTCCGCGAAAATGTGGTTCATCAGAAGCTGACAGGTTGCGGGCCCATTGAGGTCGCCCTGCTGAAGTACGAGACTCTCCATTGTACCATCAGGTGTCACAAACAGGGTGTGAGCTACATGCTCGTCAATTATCCTGATCTGCTCATAGAAGTCCTTGCCGTCCAATAGCGATCTCATCGGATGCCGTACCACGTTTCGTAAAATGCCATCCATGTCCGGCAGCGGCGCTGTGAGCCGTTTGGTATTCGCATTGACTTCTCGTTTATCAAAAACAGTACGAATTCGCGGTGGGCCACCTTTTGCTACTCTGTTTCTTCAAAATCAACATGGGAATGGCATTGGTACCGGTCGCTAGACGCCAACGGCCCGATTTCAGGTAAACATTTTTCTTCTCCTGCCATAAAGGCTTCAAAGCTTCTGGACATTTAGACGGCCGCCAACTATACACTTTCTTTTCGTCTATCAACTGTATAGTATGGTTTACACTTCGAAATGGAGGAAGTCCAGTTCTGGCGGGATCCTGGCACAAATCTGCCGCCTCGGCACGTACTGTCCGTCGTAACTGTTCATACCGATCCTCCATCACCTCTGCGGCCGCTGATATTATTTTTACCATAGTATCGCCTTCTAGGGGAAGCGGTGATGTTGAGCCAATAATTACCCGGACTGGATTGAAACCTACCGCGACTTTATGTTGGAACATGAACGGAGTGCCCAGGACCACGTCGTGAGCGTCCAGATTGCACACATCAAAGGTCCGCCGACAATTGATGTCCTGATAGCAGAAATCCACGGTAGCTGAGTGCTTCACAACGGATCGTGATCCGGAGACCGCCATGTACAGTGGCACAGGTTTAACCAAGAGGTCGGTCTCTATCTTCAACTGTCCACCACTCTCGTTGAGATAAAGTCCATCATTGATCCAGTATCTAGTAGCGCCCGTACCGCCCGCCCATTCACCGTTGCTTCCACAACAGCCTGGCGTGGCAACACCCTGTCGCGATCCTTCTCACGCATCGCTGTGCGATACATGTGGTCCGTGTCTTCCTCGCGATATTCCGTCCTGCGCTTTTTCTTCTTCGGCTGTCGAGCTTGAACAGCGGCGCATCGCGGTTCATCATTATCTGACGGCGCCGTCGGATTCTGCTTATTGATTCCATGGACGGAGTATCTTCTGGTGGTGGCTTACTCAAGATATTACTCGCCGAGAACCCCGGCTCTCGGATTTCGCCGTGTGTGACAAAATAATGGTCTGCCGTTGCTTGGTCGAATATCAAGTACCCGCCCGTTGCTAGATCGACAATTAACCTATCCATAGCAACCTCCATTCCTACGGCATCGGAGTTCGGCTAAAGCCACCGCAAATCTGAAGAGCAACCAGTTCAATGCGGGATATTCGTGGTCGGGCTCATCCCCAACAAATACTCCTCGGGCGGTGATGATAAGTGATTATCCCATGCACCATTGACTACGTCTAGGACACTGAATCCGCTCGTGTCAAATCCTCACGATGCACCATGTACGGTACCTCGCACTTCAACCAATCAGTGACCTCAAACCCCGATCCGTATTCCATGACCGTAAATCGCTCCTCGGGTACCATGCCCTCGGCAATTGCCTCATCTGGAGGGTACGCGGTCATCCAGAGCTTCTTTATATATGAACAAACTTCACTCGGTGGTGCGCGCAACCACACTTTGTCCGTGCCTTTATCCATGGTAGCGGGATCCGGCAATGTCTCTGGATCATCAATGCGAACTGAATCAAAGTGTATTGATGCGTCCTTCCTTTCTTTCGCAAGCTGATCCATATCAAGTGACTTCAAATAGTCGTATCGCGCCGCGCCAACCGAGACTTTCTGATGGGGAGCTTTGGCCTGATGCTTTTTCGGGCAATTCCTGCTCTGGTGCCCAACCTCCTTGCAGTTAAAGCATCTATCCTCTGCCCTCATTTGTCCATTTCTTCTGGCGACAGCTTAGGCCCATCTTTGGACTTTCCTTTGGATTTCTCCGAGCCCTGCTTTCCCCAAGCCTGGTTTTTCACAGGTTTCTCGGCACCCTTTTTGCCGCTAGGTTCAGCTTTCCCATTGCGCTTCTCCGGCTCGTTATCAGATGGGGGCACCCAGGGATCATTCCCGCTGGTTCGGTTCTTGAAACGACCCCAGGTGCGTCCCTCCGGTTTAGGCTTCCAATCAGACTTTTCCCTGTCAAGTGCTTCTTTGGACTTCTCGAAGCGCAAAGCCCACTTCACAAGCTTCTCCAGGGACGATTCCTCAGGGCTCATGCCACGCTCCAGCCATTTGACCCGTATGTATTGTTCTACCCCATCCCAGAATATTGCACTAAGTGCCGCTCAGTTATATCCGGGAACCGCTTTGCCAGGGATTTAATGTCCCGAACGAAGTCTCGGACTGTCTTCTTGCCCTGGTACGCATTCATTAGTCGCTTCCGCAGCCGAAGTTTAAAATCAGCCGGGAAACAGTAGTCGAATAGCGCTTTATAGACGTCTTTGACAGTCCATTGCTTCAGGTCCGTTGCAACATGATCCATGAAGAATTTACTGGCGGTGCCGCTCATGAAGTTGACCACTAATTTTAAGGCCAATTTATCGCTCAGCGCCGTGAGCTCAATCCAAGTGTCAACCTCGTAAGTCCATTGGTCGAATGTATCCATGACAGGTTTCCCATCCCACACAAAAGGAGATTTGATCTTTATCCCCGCCATGGCCTTTTTCATTCGCTTCATTTCTTCCAGCTTGCGACGGCCTCGCTCCTTCTTACGCAATGCCGCCTTCTTCGGTTTCACATCGCTGTCTGAGCTTGAGGAACTGTTACTCGAGCTAGAGTCGGAGTCTTCGGAACTCGAATCCTCCGAGCTAGAACGAGAACTTTCGGAGCTCGAGGAACTGTCACTGCTGCTGGGAATACTGGGAGTATTCGGTGGCACAGGTGGACTACCCGACTTGCTAGTCATAGCTCTGAACCACCCGCCCTCTGGTACTTGCGAATCGGGCCTGATGAACGTCGATTTCTTGTCCTTGCCCTCCTTCTTCGCACTCGGTACCTTCTTCCCTTTCTGACCTTTCTTAGATTTGCCCGTGGCTTCCGCCTGCATTTCTCGGAGATAGGCTGCGAATCCCGCGCTACGTTCCCCGGCGCCGATTCCCTTGCCTTTCGCCTCAAAAGTGCTCCTTGGCGGGCTTATCCGGGACTTCAACTATTACGGCCATGCTGCGTGCCGGTTCCGTTGTTCCGATCCGTCCGCCCTCTGTCACGGAGGCAAGGATTGCATCCTGAAGGTCAGCATCTTCTTGTTTCAACCATTCCTGTGGAATGGGGCCAAGCTGATCCTCATCGTCGCTCAGGTCAAACCAAGAAGGAAAAAATTTATTACTCGTATATTAAGCAGATGGTTCGTATCAGTATGCACATGTTTCCCATCACCCCAATTCAACTTTTCTTTCTCAGCCACGTTCCCTGATCCAGGGCATCGGATCCGCCCTTCCTCTCTTTTCCCGCCAAATGAGATGGCCGATCAGCATTTAACTCTTTTGAGCTCTGGGCGTCCGGCACATTGCGTGCCGCTAGTAATCAGAAGACCTACGCTCTTGCGCTCAATTTCCGCTCAAAAGGAAAACCTGGAAGATCTTCCTTCGTTCTTTCCCCCCACCATCTTCCCGCCATCCAGCAGCTTTACCCCGCTTTTCTGTAACGGCCGCCCTTCTATCCACCTTCCGTGCAGCAACCGAGAACAGCACCTGATCACTCTACTGGTCCTCTGCGCCCGTTCTGAGCATCAAGCCCGATCGTGGGGGGCAACGCACTCATTCCTGACTCCCCAAAAATTCCTGCGTGTCTCCCCTGTTGTCACACACTCCGACAGCTGGTCTTGAGCTTCAATTCCTCGGCAATACCTTCAACGCATCAAGACGCAACACCCTCCGATTCACAGCTCAACGCGCCTTGGCTGGTAGCAAGACCGACATGGTGCTTCGAGACATCAAGCCGTCAAGTGCTCTAACTCTTCCAAGCTGTGCAAGATACGTAACCACGTCCCCAGACTTTGGTGAACCCCAATATTGCAATTCCGCTGGCTCATCGGTCGTGTCCCTGATATCTCCTTTCTGGCTCGTCGCGCTTCTGGTCGCCACCGATTAGCCTCGTCGAGGTGGGTTCTCACCACTACATCTCTACTACATGTACTGAGCGCTGTCGTCTCGCAGCTGGTGCGATGTGCATCTCCTTATGTGTGTTTTTTCGTTCAGCCTGGCGTTCGCCTCCCTCATCCCACACTGACACCCCTAGGCATTTTCGTTGCGCGCGATGCCCATCGACCACTCGCAGTTCGCCGAGCATCCACTGCCGTTCATCTTAAGTTCCATGGCTGATTGAGTTCGCAGCGTGGACATTGTTGTGCTCGAGCCGCTATCCGAGTCCTGGTGTGTGTTCCTCCCCCACGTCGCCGCGTCCCTCCCTCATCTAACGCTCACGAGCCGCAGGGATATCGAGTGCAAGCTCGAGCGCGTCCCTCTCATTCGCCATCCGAAGTTCAGCAATTACTTACTACCGTTTTCTTCAGGTCTGACTGACTGAGTTTGTAGCTGTTCCACACTGCTCTCGTCAATCCCACGGCCTCGCCGCGAGGCTCATCATCGAGACCGCCACATCCCTTATGCCCCCTTCTTTCCCTTCAAGGTGTGCTCTTTTCCTCCCAGTGCGCACCAACACTGATCTGAATATTGAATGAAGGTTTCCACTTCCAAGCATGCGGACTGCGTGCGCGCCGTTCTGCAGCGTGTTCTCCGCAGATGTGCGTGCCGGCGTGACCTCTCAGATTAACAAAGTGTAGTGTCACTAATCTATTCGCCCCAGTCCCACAACCTACAGGCAGTTCATTTTTGTAATTTGACAATCTCACTGCTGTTACTATTAGTTACTCATATCCCATATTATGTGCGGCAAATCTGCGATGCGCAATTCATCATGGATATGTTCGTTTTCCAATCCCTTTGTGTACTTTATGTAGTTCATGAGACGTGAGGATTAAAACAGACAACTTGCACCAGCGAGCGGAAGACTATAGTCCGGACTTGGTTGAACTTACAAAGGACAGAAACTCGTCTGAGTATCGATCTCTTTTGAAACAGCTTAGATTACGAAAATGAGCACACGCCGGAGCGAAGCGACGGCATATCTTGTACTTGGTATCCATCCTATCGGACACCAACCAACGACAATCATTCTTGGCTACAACACGAGGTATGATAAATCCATCCGCCTCATTGTCCCAATCTACGTCGTTCTGCATGCAGATGTCACTCAAACTTTCGTCCTGTTTGTCGGACGAGGCCTTAGAATCATTGTTCTGTGAGTCTGCCTCTACTACCTCTTCACCGCCGCCATTCTGATACGAATATAGGTATTCGTCGAGATCAGATGCGCGTATGCGAGGGCTCTTAGCAACGCTCAAGGCGTGCTGATCGACAGCGGGCAGAGTCCCAGCTTGGAGCTCGCCCTCTGCTGTCAAGACTTCGGCCCCGTTCTGTATGTCGAGCGAGGCCCCAACTTCGGCCGCCTCCTGCAGGAGAGATTTCCGCGAGGTCCGAGCTGGCATGGCGACCGAAGCATAAGTCTTCGTGCGCGTAGCTACCATCTTGTATGATAACACTGGTGTATAACCGGTTTGCAATTTAATGCGCGCTATGTGGCAATCGGGTGATCAATCCGATTGTTTGTGTAAAACACGGTAGAAAAAAATGAACTCAAAAAAAATGTGAGTCTACGGGGTTTCTGGATAGAAAGTCGTAGAACACAAGAGACCGTTTGCGGAGTTGATAGTCGAGATTCAACGAGAGAACGATTGAGTCGAACAAATCCGCGTGTTTTCGGAACTGACTACTCGGTTTACATGGCAGACTATTTATACTAAACTACGAGACCCTTCGGGTCCGCTGAAATGACTACATACTGGTACAGAACAATAAGAAAACTGGGGCGTAGTGCCTGTGCACCGCGGCACAGTACGTGCGGACTCCGGCGTAGCTGATCGCAGTGAGCCGCAGATGCCGAACCCGTGCCGAGGCGCGTGCGTGATCCTTACAAAACCATGGCAAATCACTTCATTGCTGATGTACTCGCTTGTTCTCATCCCCGGCTTCAACCTCATTCCTCCATTTCTCTTCTTCCTCACTCTTCACATCTCATATAACTGGTCCCGGGGACGCCACGGAACGTTCTGGAAATGGGGGGACAAGGCTCTTGGCCCGATTCTAAAAGTCTGCACGCTGCGCGGGAGCCAGCCATCATCAGATGCAGAGAAAGGCAACCCTTCTCAATTGTCCGCAGATCCAGCTGTCGCCCCGTCAGGTGATTGTGATAACCAGTGTTACGTCACCACAACTTACCCCCGACACAGATGGTTCACACCCACCCCCTAAATCCCCCCCTCGCAACGCCTGTCTCATCGTTGGCCTAATCTTCCTTGTCGCCTTCAACATCCTCTTCATTGTTGATATTGAACTCACCCTTCGTCGTAACAAGGGCGGTCAAAATGGCGATGCGGAATGGGGGTTTGGACAGGTTCTTGCCCTCTTGCTCCTCGTTATTCCGCTCCGCGATACGTGGGGTGCATTGAAAGAGATTCGAGAAAATCTGAAAAGCATTCAGGGGCAGTTTGAGGAGTTATTTCTACGCGAATGTCAGGCGACGCCAGCTGTGAAGGAACTTGAACATTTAATCAAGCGGGGGGCCAATGTGAACATACGGACTGCTGACCCGACATTCGGCAGCCCTCTCCAGCTGGCTGCATACTATGGGAAGATAGAACTGGTGGAAGTCCTGTTGAACGAGCGAGACGTAATCGGAGACAAAGCTGGTAAGATTTTAACCGCTAATCCCATATATGTATATATAACCCAAATTATCTCTAGATGGAGGTTATGGAACACCACTACAAGCAGCGTCAGCGAGGGGGCATGTCGCCGTTGTAGAAAAATTACTTGCGGATGAGAAATACAAGGAGGGCCTAAATAAAATAGGTGAGTGTTGTGAGGCTAATAACATGGATAATTGATGACATGTATTTAGGAGGACGGTACGGGACCGCACTTTGCGCCGCTTGTGCAAATGAACAGGTTGAAGTGGTCAAAGTTCTGTTGCAGGCAGGGGCGCTTCTGAATGTCAACGGTGAGCAAATGGGGACTAATGTACCATGAAGATGCTAAGTTGGAATCAGGGAAACACATTGGAACTCCACTTCACGTTGCTGTACTGATGGGAAGCGAGCGGATAGTAAACATGCTGCTGGACCATGACCCAGATGACCCAGAAGACACCAATTATGAATGTGAATGTGATTTTTTGTACTCCAATTAAAGCACTCACGTTGCAATTTGGGGGAAGATGTTGCAAATGCAATTGATCTTGCCGCGCTCGTAGGAAATGAAGAATTGGTTGAGCTACTGAGACGCAGGGGTTTGACAGGAGTCAGTACCACTGTGTTCACATCCTTAGCACATGCTGACAGCTGACTGATCTCCTCCCTGCTCCTCGTTCCAACAGGCTGTAAGTGCTGCTGCCTCCATCATGCTTGCTGACGGCTGACCAATCCCCTCCCCACTGCTTGTTCCAACAGCGTGTAAGTGCCGCTGCCTCCGTCGTGCTTCCCACCGCTGATCGATCCCCTCCCTGCTGCTCGGTCCAACAGCGTGTAAGTGCCACTGCCTCCGTCGTGCTTCCTGACCGCTGATCGATCCCCTCCCTGCTGCTCGGTCCAACAGCGTGTAAGTGCCGCTGCCTCCGACATGCTCACTGAAGGCTGATCGATCCCCTCCCTGCTCTTTTTTCCATCAGCGTGTAAGTGCCGCTGCCTCTGACATACTCGCCAAAGGCTGACCGATCCCCTCCCCGCTCCTTTTTCCAACAGCATGTAAGTGCTGCTGCCTCCGACGTGCTCGCCGAAGGCTGACCGATTCCCTCCCCGCTCCTTTTTCCAACAGGCTGTAAGTGCCACTGCCTCCGATGTGCTCGCCAAAGGCTGACCAATTCACTCCCCGCTGCTTGTTCCAACAGGCTGTAAGTGCCGCTGCCTCCGATGTGCTCGCCAAAGGCTGATCGATTCACTCCCCGCTGCTTGTTTCAATAGCGTGTAAGTGCCGCTGCCTCCGACGTGCTCACCAAAGGCTGACCGATTCCCTCCCTGCTCCTTGTTACAACAGTTTGTAAGTGCTGCTGCCTCCGACGTGCTCGCTGCCGGCTGATCGATCCCCTCCCCGCTCCTCGTTACAACAGATCGTAAGTGTTGCTGCCTCTGTCGTGCTCACGGAAGGCTGACTGATTCCCTCCCTGCTGCTCGGTCCAACAGGATGTAAGTGCCGCTGCCTCCGTCATGCTTGCTGAAGGTTGACCGATCCCCTCTCTGCTCCTTTTTCCACAGGTTGTGAGTACCGCCGCCTCCGACGTGCTCGCCGAAGGCTGATCGATCCCCTCCTCGCTCTCCTTGTTCCAACAGCATGTAAGTGCTGCTGCCTCCGACGTGCTCGCCGAAGGCTGACCGATCCCCTCCCCGCTGCTTGTTTCAACAGCATGTAAGTGCTGCTGCCTCCGACGTGCTCGCTGATGGCTAACCGATTCCCTCCCTGCTCCTCATTCCAACAGATCGTAAGTGTCCCTGCCTCTGTCGTGCTTGCCAATGGCTGATCGATCCCCTCTTTGCTCCTCATTCCAACAGGCTGTAAGTGCTGCTGCCTCCGTCGCGGGCGCCAATGGCTGACCGATCCCTCCTCGTTCCAACAGCGCGTAAGTGTTGCTGCCTCCGTCCCGCTTACCGAAGGCTGACCGAGCCCCTTAAACACTCCTTGTTCCAACAGGCTGTAAGTGCTGCTGCCTCTGTCATGCTTGCCAAGAGCCAACCGATCCCTCTCTGCTTTCGTTCCAATAGGCTGTAAGTGCTGCTGCCTCCGTCGTGCTTGCCAATGGTTGACTGCTCCCCTCCTCGGTCCAATAGGATGTAAGTGCTTTCTGACCACATGCAGGAGATGCTTAATGTAAGCCTATCATCGCAGCTGCAGATTACCCTGCGTGGATATGTACAACAGGATAGAGCCGCGAAATAGGCGCCAGAGTGTGCTTGCAAGGGTGTTTGGGCGACCTCCACGTAGATTGCCAAGAAGCAATATGTCATCGTTGAGCTAGCATCAGGTGCCGGAGGTAGAAAAGATTGCCCTAGTTTTAATATTACCTACCATCAGGGAGCCGTACGTAGGGAGCTATATGTAGGCAGCCACCAAAACAATTTGGATGAGGACTACTCATATCCTAAGCATGTTGCCTCCTTCCCAATTTATTCACTTTTTCTGCGAACCTCGGCGCCGCACAGGAGCTATATAAGCGCCTACAGCATTGCAACGCAACCTGGTCAGTTCAAATATGCAACTTGAAGCCAGTCTTGCTTGTATTTTCAACACAATTTCAACACCATTCCTTTAGGCGCTGCTCATCCCCTTCTGAAAACGGCTGATTTACTCCAATACTGAGTTATGCTCTCCACTCGGGACTGGTACACGTGGTGCTGAAGTTTTCATTACGCCGTGAGTGTTCTCACAGCTTTCAATCCAATTGCCCAACGGGGTTTGACTCCCCACACCCCAATAGGCATCGAAGAGGGTATCATCTTTTTTGTTTCGGTGCTTCACTGAGATCCACATAAATTACCCGCGTTCCCAGGTAGGCGGATATCTCGGGTGTGGTGCATGGCAAAAGGTAGCCGAGAGGAATACAACGGTACATGCTGCCTGAATCCCACGGCCGAACGCAACCTGCCATGCCGCCTTTTTTTTCTGGAACCACAAACCACGCTCCGCCGAGTTTCACGTACGATTTCAACTCCAGTGGGATCTCCAGCTTTCCTTTACATGATTTCCTCAACTAATAATGTCCAGGATGCAGATCTTCCCGTACTCGAATGATTTGTTCGTTTTTGCTATCCTATCTCTTGGATCGCTCGTACTCTCCGAATGGTTGAATTTTCATTACTTTATTTCTTGCTGGGGCCCATTTCGCATGTCCATTGCGCTTCGCGCTCACTAATCTCCTCTCCGAATTATATGTATGTCGGATGTGCCTGATCCGGGGCTGACGGCGCCTGAATACCAGTCTTGATCAGGCTGTCCGGGATCTCATATCAGGTCTCATCAGAGTCCGTCAGATACCCCCCTCACAACGGCATCATAGACCTGCCAAAGACGAGTATAATGTGTGCTTAACATTCAGCAGGCTTCCTTTCGTCCATTCTCGATATCTGCTTCCTGCACGAATTTTGGACTCCGTAAACTTGAGATGGTGAGTGCAGTTCAGGTGGTCCCTCGCAGGGAATCGTGTCTCGTAACGCTAGGGTATCGCCTGCGAATGAAGCTGAAGGTTGGAGAAGCGGTAAAATCACGGCGGCCAGCCATCAGTCGAGTGCGGAATTCTCACAGCTACGGAGTGTATAACCATACGTGGAGTGGGCGCTTCAGTTCCTGGTTCTGGAATCGGATATATGTGCGTGTAGCAGCTCGGTGTTTTTTTAGAAATGAAAGAGAAAAAATACCCGAAGACCGTGACCGATTTGCAATGGCCTGGCCCCAAGTCAAGCGAGGAGTTCCCACAGACAACTTGTGGTCGATACATACAAGGTGTGGGGGTGCGGACCATCCGCCACCAGGCTCTCTTTCTGCCTGTGGCGAGGCATGATTTATGTGGCAGTTCAACCCAGCGTCGAACAAACACATTTTGCGCTGCTCCATTGCCAAAGCCCGGCCTCGAGTCGAACGAGGAAGTCCCACAGAAGAAGATACCCCTATGATACAGAGTGTGCGCGGACCGTTCTTAACCCAGCATCGAGGCGTGACTGATATGTGCGTAGGTGAAAAGGATGAAGGGAAACGCGCCAAATCAAAGCCTGACCCCAGAGTTGAACGAGGAAATTGGACCGCCACAGAAAGAATACATATTCATTTGCACACAGACTGTGGGTGCGGACTGTACGCGACCAGGATTTTCTTGCCTTGCACTCGATGGTTACTTTATGCAGCAGTTCGACCCGACGACCAAATAAAATTTCAACGAATATCACACGAACACAGCGTAGCCCCGAGGCAAACCAAGCATCCCGACAGAGAACAGGCGCAAGCATTTCCCCGTGTTCTCGCCCAATCTTCCCGATCTCCCATCCTGATCATCCTCCGCGCCCGCCTTGTGCCACGTCCGACGTACGCGCCGCAAATGAAGGCAGTCCTTCCCTCCCCGTCCTTCGTCTGCATCCCGTCCGCGTCTTCATCACCCCCTCTCATCCTTTCCTCCCTTCTCCGTCCCCGCACTCCCAAGCCGATGCCTGCCCCTCCCCGCACATTGTCCCCGCCCGCCTGTTCCTTTCTCCATACCCACCCCCGCCCCGCATTCTGCGCTATAACCCCGCCTGCCCGCGCGTCTCATCGCCGGCTCTTTCCGCGTCCTAATTCCCGCATCCCCCCGCGTGCCATATTCCTTTCCATTCCTTTTTCCGTCTCGCCATCTCGTCATAGCGTCGCAGTTGACTAATGCATTTACAGCTTCGTCCCACTCCAATTTCCAAACTCCCCGGTCTGCCAGCGGCTCGTCGTGCCGCCTCGAGAGCTCGAGAGCGCACGTGCGTTTGTGAAGCTCGGGACATCAGATGTACGTTTTTCTCCGCTTGCGCGCTTATTTGTATTGCCTTTTTTTTGGGGGGGGGAGAGGCGCGGGCTGGGACGACGGCGTCCGCCGCGCGATGATCGGGCACGGGTGGAGTGTATCCACAGCAGTGTGGTACAGCCGAAGACCTGCGTTGACGCGTCGCGGAGCGCGTGGAGGCGGGCGACGCGGCGTGCGCGAGGGGGATGACGCGTGTGGACCCGCGGGATGAAATAAAGGTCATAAGCAGTCTAACACAGTCGCGTATGCGGTAACCAGTAGTATTGAGAAAATTACAAGGGTTAGCACAGCCAATATGACTTTGCTTATTGCAAAGCCCCGAAGGAGAGGAGAGACTACAGGGAAACTCGAGTTCGTGTCGGAAAAATCGAATTTTCCTTATAAGGGGCTGATGAGCCCTGATAGCCTTATAAGCCCCGATCAGCCCGTGTCAGGTCAAACGGGCAAGCATATCAGCCATGGTCAGGTATTATAAAAAGCAGCCAGAGCTCAATACATAAAAGAATATAATTTGGGCCTAGTATTGGTCGGCGCGGAGGAACGTGTCGGGATCAACTGTGTCTACCAGAAAATGGAGATTTCCCTTGCCAACAACTGGGGCCCGCGTCAATAAAGCACCACGAATCACGTAGTCCATGAGCAGTAACGAATACTCCTTCGCCTCCTCGTGCACTTGACAACCGGCCCAGGCTGTTCTCGGTTTCCATTTGTTCTGCCGAAATTCGTGAACCAGGGCAACATCGAATTGTCGCTTGCTTTCCAGCGTGCAGCGCAAGAGGGCCGAGATCCGGGCAAACGACATCCCGGGAGAGTCGGAATTGAAAAGGACGCTGTCGTATCGCTCAGATCCGTGGAAAGATGGGTTGCAACGAACGATATCTTCAAGACCTCTCCAATCTTCGAACGATTGATAGGTAAGATGGGCGCATTTGAAGGGTTGGATCTGGGATAAGGTGAGACCCATCATAAACGAAAATCTATCCCGCCTACCTGAATGCGCTGTTCGTAGCTCACACGATCATCCGGGAAATGCTCTGCGATGAAATCGCGCAGCATCAAATTGAAATTTTGAACCGTACAGCCGGCGGGCTTCAAGACTCCGAAAGCGTTGGAATTAACGATTCTGCCAGCGGCACCGAACCTCCAAGATGCAGAGGTAACTCTGCTGAATTTTGGGGTCGAATCCACGTCGCCCTCCTCACACTGCTGGTCGTGCTGGTCAATGGCCATTCGAATTCTTGCAATAGCCTCTTGCGTCTCATTGATTCGATTCATCTGTAATGTGTCGTAGCAGTCCGATAGTTGAATCAGTCCCGATACACACCTGAGATGCAACATTTTTGAAATTGGTTTGATTATACGCTTCAGCCGCTTCTTGCTGGAAGCCCTCGCCGGGTCGAGTCGAGCCATGATTTGTGGTTCCTTTGCTGCGTATATCTTGCACAAGATGACTGGCTGCGTGCTGCTTGAAGAAATCGAAGTTCTTGCCATATTCTTTGGACACGCGCTAGGAATCCAAGTTGGACAAGAACAAAAAAATGAGATGTGAGCCGCACCGTGCACCAATGCTCGTAATCTTTGATAAATTCATTGAGCTGCGCCAGACGGCGCGCGGGCATGCAGTACATTCCTGCCATTAGCCGATAGCGCTGATAGGCGCGAATACAATGAACGAGTGGATTGTTCGACGGCAGTATCTGCACAATGCAGGGAAGGACCGACTGGCTGAAGTCTGATCAAACCGAACTGCGACAAAATATTGGGCGCGTACCTTCAGGATATCATAAAAAGTCTGACCGTCTGTGAAATGTATTGTTGTAACCTGATTGCAATGCTTAAGCCCCGGCCACCGTGAAAATTCGCGCATGCTATATCCCAGTAATTAGTTATCACAAGTATCAATACGCCAGAACAAAAACTGACTTTGTCGCAAACATCCCCTTGCCACCGAATCTTGTTTCCGAATGCTGAGGTCAGCCATGCGGATCTTCAGAGGAAGCAGCGCCACGGGAAAAGTGATGGGTTCCAGCGCGCCATCGAAGCCATGAAGGCCGAAGTATAGGCCCGAGACAAGGAGGCGGAGGACGAGCACGAGAGCCAGAGACAAGGCCCGCAGGACGATCAGGAAGCCGCCTCTGACGCGTGACGTCGACACGACTAATTGGTCTATATGTACTTGTTTGTCGGTACCCTTAGATTCCAGGGCCTTATCGGTCTCAAACTCTCGGGATTCGCTTTCCAGGTCCATTTCACAGAGATCTGCAGATAAGGGCATGTCAGTGCATGTCAGGGCATATAAGGCAAGAAAACGGCGGTATCTAGCAGACATATTTCCCACTTGCGTTAAGTCTCTGCTGGCAAAGTGGTTATTGCGTATGTTTTTATATTGTTTACCTTAGGTCGTGCGTTCGACTCTCAGTAGTACCCTTAATTCCTAACAGTTAGAACCTTGACTTAGAACTAACCTAGGATAGTGAAGCAAGTCAGCGGCCATTAGAGTTACCAATAACCCACCACATTGGCGAAATTACATTTTTTCCCTGCTTCCACCCCAACCCCTGATCAGGCGCATCAGGCTGATAAGCCTCCTCAGCCTGATCAGGTCTGTCAGCCTGATATGCCCTTTTCCGGTGATTTCTGCGCCTTATAAGTGCCGCCCCACCCTGACGGCCTGACTTGACCTGATATGCCCATGTCCGGGCTCATCAGGTGTTTTCGATTTTTCCGACATCGGAAACGACTCCGGCAGTCAGTTGGACCTGACTAGTCTTCAAGTATGGTTCAATTCGCTCCGCCAACTCAAGATTTGGCCACGCGCTGCCGCGGAAGTTTGGACAGGTCCACAGAGAGGGCAAAGCGATTCACGAAGTTCAACCAAAACGCACGATGGGGCAGCTCCGTCTCCGCGAAGTCAAGGGAATGGAACAAAAAAATACAATCAATATTCTGAAACAACTCAGAACCTATGAATTTATGAGTGAGAAGGAGGTTAAAAGGGAGGGTAATCGTTGACTTGCGATATAGTCGGTAAAAGGTCCTGGTGTGAAATGCTAATTGACGCCCTTGAGCTCGTGGACTTTCCGGAGGAGATCGTACTGGGCCGTGGTCCATGAACGACCACAGGCATAGACTTTGAAGGCTACTTGGGGAAGGGAGAGCTGACCAGCGAGATCCTCTTCCAACTGTTCTTCTCCCGAGGGATCAAAAGACCAGTAATATCGTTGATCTGGGGGTAGAATCTCGATCCAAACCGTCCCATCCTCTTTGATACGAGTTGCTGGCGAGGATACAAACAGATATGGCATATTCGAAGGAGGATCCGTGTTCTGCTCAGGGTAGTGGAGTCGCATCGATAGGTAAACGTGATCGATAAGAAGCAGGTCGTCCAGCTTCACGCCGGTGGCTATCGGTTGTCAATTCGAGAAATACAAGGAGAGAATCAACAGACCAATCCCAGAGTGCAGGAGGCGAGGTGCCTGAGAGATCCAGGATTTCCTCGTGTACGGGGTATTATCTATGGCGCTGTCGCTGGAGAAATGCATATTGGTTCTGGATGCCGCCGGCACTACTATCCTGGTGCTGTGTGTCAGCGCAGTGCAGCGAACAAACCAGAAACATACCGCGTCCATTGCGTGTCCAGAGCAGTAATATAAATGGAGGTGCTCAGCCTGTAGTCCCTCCAAGGCCGAATGCGAGGTTCGACCTTTGAACGTTCTGAATCCGGGAAATAGACTTGGAAGTCCAAGAGGTCTCCACCGACAGTCGCAAGTTTCCCAAGGGGAATATGATCGTGGACGGAGAGCTCAATGCACCTATTTGAGGAAAAGGCCATCAGCATGGCATGGATATCGCACACGTCCATCCGTGAAAATAGCTGCTGTTCGATCTCTCTGGTGTTGGGCGTTACTGACATCTCCCACGGAATCAAATCCACCGATATGAGCCATGAAGGACTACTGTCTGATTGAAGTCGCAGATCATGGTAGCACAAACGACCTGTCGAGAGTCGTATTGAGGGGGTAAGATGAGTATAGGGGCGAGCGTAGAAGGGAGCACGCTTCCAAGGTGGTCAACGTTATAGCGTCGAGGTTGATTGATAGCTTACATCCTGATCCCGAGCCTGTTGCGTTCGGCTGAGTAGTACTCAAAGAGTGGAGAGCGGCACGCACCATTTGATATTCAATAAATTCTGAAGTTAAGGGTGATTCACGATGCAATTGCCGGAAATGGGTGATGGTTATCAGCTTTGTGGTGGTTGATGTAAATTGTGCTTGGTTACAAAGAGGGGAGCGCACGCTACCATCGTGATAGATGAGCGCGTTTACGCCACGCGACTCTGTGACACCAAATAGTTGAAGTACAAAGGGCAGCCTTATCGGGGTCTTCTCTTAAACCCCGCAGAATTTATAAATGGGTGGACGTACCGCCCTGATTGGCGCCTTTCAGCTTCATGTTTCCACTGGGGAGAGCAAAATCAGTCCAAATTAATCGTAGCGCAGAGGTTTATTACCTTCTCGAACTGGGATCCTTCATAGACAACCGCCGTCATGGGGTCCTGGCTGCCGAAGATGCGCGCGCGATAGACTTTACGGCTTCCCACGATAACCTTTCGCCGTACAAGGCGAGGTCCGCGCCGTTTGACCACACTAGAGATCAGCTCCTCCTCGTTGCCCATCTGCGTGAGGAGATTAAGATCCCCCAGTCGAATCGAACGGAAATCTGCCCGGCACGGTCAGGTTTGCAATCGTGTAAGATCTGAGCAGCTCGTACCAGATGGCCGTCGCTCCAAGACGTTGAAGTTACCGTCGGTGATAGTGATGTTGCTGCAGTGGTCAAACATTGCGCTCGATATGGGGGGGAAGGTGGGGGTGAAAAGACAAGAAACCTACAGGGCGGCGGTCCGCATTTGCTGTGCGTAAGAGTGGCAGAACTTAAGGAAATTTTTACAGCAAGAATGCAAGAAGAGGCAGCGCCCCGCGAGATCTATTCCGGACCAATTCAGAGCTGTGAAGATGGCTTGCGAAGGAAATAAAACGCCGCGTGCTGAAGATGCTGTAGCCCGTGGCTTCGTATGAACAGCAGATAAGGAACCGCGGTAGTTTGGGCAGCAAAACCACTGCAATGAAGCACAGACTTTGGGTGAAATATCACACGTAGCTCTTCCAGAACTAGTGTGGCTTTCTACGAAGCGGGTGAGAGGAGGCTTGAGCTGCGAGCATTGCTTGATCTGAGGAGCTTCAGATCATATTGCAGTGCTCTCCACAACTGAGACACAGAGCTGTAGTCCTGCCATCCAACTTTAAGACTGCATCGAAGGGTGTACGTCATCGAGGCCGAATCAAACTCCGCCCGGGATCAGCCGGCCGGCGGTCCTCGGCATGGTTCGGTTCAAGCTCAAGTTGGGCTGTGCAAGCAGTTGACGGGAAGGAAATCCAGCTGCCCCGCTGCGTACGGGTTCGGCCGTTCCCGTTCGGATTTTCCCGCCGCCTATCGCGCTGCCTGGAACCCCCTGTCCGACGGGTCGGCCGAACCCCCCGCAAACCCCCACAACTCCTAGCCTACTTCCCCATACCGGTGAGCCAATAACTTTACGAGTACTTACGTAATCGTTTATAATCAATCGAAATGAGGTTTTGGAGACCTAGTCGAAAAGTGTCCCAGATCTATTCGTGTAACGGATTTAGTGGCAGTGCTAGTCTTCCTAGTGGCTGTGTTGAAACGAATTTAAAGGACAGCCACTACTTTCCCTTCATTCTTTGTGATTGCTTAGTGGCTGTCCGTTGTCTTATGTAATCATTTTTGGCGCTCGCTGCGGTTCGAATCAGGTGCTACGTATTTTTCTATTCCCGACGGTTTGGTGTCTTTCTTTGTTCATCCTCGACGTATTTAGTCTCCTACAACTGACTATTAAAACAGCTTCAATACTCTGCTTTGATAGTTACTAATATGTACACAAATAAAAGCGGGAGGAATTCTTTGATCTTGCTTCGTTAGCCCTTATTTCACTTGTCACATCCATGAAACACATCTTCCATCACCATCACCATCACCATCACGGTGGTCGTCGCCATCACTGCCCGCGCGCATCGCGGGCCGCGGCATCAACTTCGCGTCAAACGGGTGCTGCCATCACCGCGCCGTCATCTGCATCAACGCTCTGCCACCGCTGACCTCGCCATCCCAGGACCCCTGATTATCCCGCTAAGGCCTGGTTTTTCCCGGGCTCAAATGTCAGGACGGATTTGATAATTTTCGGAGCGTTTTGTCAGGACCTGGTACAGGCCTAAAAAAAATTCCGCCGAATGTCAGGACTATGAATCAGACCTCAAATCGGCCCCAAAATGTCAGTTTTTCGCCCCCAGGCCTTAAAAATCGGTTCAAAATGTCAGGATTGGCTTTAAAATTAACGTAAAGGCCTGCCGCTGACCCCCAAACAGAGTGTGGAAGGGTTTACAACAATGTAATTAGGCTTCCTCGTCCATCTCTGCGTCAATCTCGGCGGCCTTCTTGCGTTTCCGAGAGGCTTTAACAGCCGCGTTGAAGCGACCGAAGCTAGAATTGAGGTCTTTGAATAAGCTCGCATCTCCAGGAGTGAGTTTGATTCCGGGTGCTTTAATGGTCGGCACTCCGGGCAAACAAGTCAGGAATGTGAACGGCGGCAGCTGGTGATACTGGTATGTTTGCAAGAATGCTGTCGCCTGTGGAACCGCGCGAAATTTGCGGGTATGTACGAGTTCGTAGACCTGAGTGCGTACAGCTTCATAAAGCGGACAGTAGCCGGGATCGAACGGGCAACTAAAAAAATGAAATTACAAATCAGAAACGGGTACCAAAGCTTCAACCTCTACGCCAGCCAACCCATATGTCAGGATGAGAGACCAGGCCATTCAGTCCAGCTCCCGTATGTCAGGATTGCCGACCAGGCCTTCTCCCTCCCGAAGTGCATTTTGTCAGGATTTTGACCAGGCCTGGACCTCAAAATTGCCCAGGAATGTCAGGATTTGAACCAGGCTTTAGCGGGATAATCAGGGGTCCTGCCATCCCCCTCCCTGTGACCATAGAATCACCAAAATAATAGGGTGTGTAGTCACAGCACCCCACAGTCGATGCACCGCCAAGATCGCGTGCGCACGCGGCGCCATCAGGGCGCGCACTGATACCATCAACGCCGCCGCCGCCGCTGCGGCTTCGTGCTGTCTCGAATAATACACCATAAATCACGAAAAAATAGGGACGGATGGGTGAGGTCCCCCAGTCGATGCATTCCCAAGATCACGTGCGCGCCCTGATTCCATCAACACCGCTGCCGCCGCATGCTCATGATGCTGCGGGCTCCGCGCTGTCTCGAATAATAAGTATAGTAATGCCGCGAGGTGGAGCTGAATCGAGCTGATTACCAGCTCGCCTCGGCCCCTTACCATATTCGGCACCTCGAGCTGATGGGAACTCAGCTCGGCTCGAGCTACCTCGAGCTCCATTGATGGCTTTTCTTTTCAGGGAACAAGTGCCGCTGGTGTCCCACTTACTTACAGATATCCTATGGGACCACAATCCTCACTCATGCTCATCTTCCGTGTATTTTTATTGCTCAAACTGCCCAATTATCAGCTTCGAGAGAAATAAATTCCGGCTGAGGTCGCCTGGCGGGCCGTTTAATGACTGCAGTTTACTGTACTCTTTCCAACTCATTCGTACAAGATGAGGGACTTAACACACAGGGGACACTAGTCTATGCATTCAAACTATTTTCCCGAGCCACACCCATTTTTTCTGGTAAGCTGGGCAAGTTTCTGCTTGACTCGGCAGTATGTGAGCGTGGATAGAGATTGCTGCAAATTTGACCAGTTCTTGTTGATTTAAAATCGGGGAAAAGAACCACAAGCAATTTTGATAGACTCTGAGTCGATATAGCAAGAAATGTTGATAACGGACAAGGAATGCCCTCGTCGACGCGACGCAGAGGCGTGGGAAACCAGATTTCCGCTTATGGCAATCAGCTCGAGCTAACTCGAGCCGAGCTTGTGGCACCTCGAGCCTCGGGGCAATTTGAAATCCCGTCACCTCGCTCGGACTCAGCTCGCGGCATCAGTACACCGAAAATCACGACAAAATCGGGACGGGCGGTCTCAGATAACCGTTGATAAAGACGCTATCAGGCGTGAAAGTCATCAGTTGTCCTGGCGCTGCAGCGTAAGTCGGCGCTCCCGCCCGCAATAATGCACCATAAATCGAGAGAAAAATAAGTTATGTTCCCCCCTATTATTAGGGCCTACGGCAGATGCCGTTTTCCGGATCTTGCCGAGCCGTGCATCCGATGGTATCCGATCATTTGGCGCTGTTTGGCCTTTCTCCCAAATGCCCCAAATGTCCCATTTCTCCCATATTGTGCCGCCACACTGTAGATACACAGCCCGGGCACTAAAACACAGTGGTGATGTTACTTGCCCATCATATATGATAGCGCGAGATAACCGCTGATAACGAACCTATCAGCGCGCCATGATCAGTGCCATCAAAGCTATCAGTTGTCCCGCCGCTGCGTGCAATAATACACCGTAAATCGGGGGGGAAATGGATTGCCTTCCACCCCATCATTAGGGGGTCTTGCCGGGTTCTCCACCCAAAGAACGAAGACTTTGATAGTGAGAAATAACAGATACCAAGGTTATCAGCATGTCATGATCAGTGCCGTCAGCCCGCCATCAACCCATTGGCTGTCCCGCCGCATCAAGTCGCTGCTGCCCTGCTTAATAATGCCCATAAAAAATACAGCACCCTCTAGCTTCCTTGGGACCACGGGGCCGTCGTGCGTGATGCGCAAGACGTTTGCGAAGGTGTTCACGATCTCATCAACATCGCTGTCCCATCGCCGTCGCCGTTGTGCCACACACTCTCCCGCAATCTTGCTTAGCTTCCCACTATCGCTTCCCGCTGGCCGCAACCCATCAGCTGTGTAGTGCCTACATGCCTCGACAAATATACCGTGTATCCATCTCGTAAATGTGTCGGGGAGTGTGGTCCAGATCGGAAGGATTGGACCTCTACTCTGATTGGCTGGATCACTTGGACCGGCCTCGGTATCTGCCGGAATGCGCATCGAAAGTCATTACTGAGAAGCAGCAGGGGATGTAAGGCATATGTGAAGTTACAGAATGAATTTTGATGGTTCCAATACCATTATGACAGAGCTAGATGTAGAACCAAGTGCTGGAATTTAGAGTACTTCAATTACCAAACCTGTCTGCCAAAATGGATGCCACTCAGGGATGAAGGTGGGATATGACTTGGGGAGTTGGATTGAGGTTAACTCAAAGTGCGAGGACTACAATATCGCACAGTCAGTTGGTTTTTTGACTGATTTCGAGTCTAATATTCATTCAGAGCTCCCTATGGACTAAATACCCCGGATCTTTGACAGTTTTCAGTCCCGTGGACCCAGCCAATGCCCTTTAGGGAAGCAGAATTATTTTCTACTTCTCGTGGCTCGCAAACTGGCCAAAGACCCGAAAAACAATCCAAATTTCAAATGTCTACAGCACCTCCGGAAATATCATATATTATAGAAGGCATCTAAAAGTGGGATTCCTCCATGGCCGATGCATTTGCTCGCCGGATAGCCCTACAGTGAGGATGAATATCTACGGACTCATGTGTAACAGACAGATTGTAGAGAACATATAAAGTCTCAGTTATATTTTTCCCTGGCTCTTGAGACCATCTAACATAGTCTGAACCAGCCTATTGCAGAGTTGAATCAAAAAACAAAAATTAAACATTACAATGGCGGGAGGCCGGTGTTTACTATCAATTACTGGGTAGTCGACCACCTTAGCATTTGTGGTGTATCTCTGAAGCCATCAGTGGACTGTCGGGGTCCGCCGGGGTTCATAATGATGGCTTTCATCCTAGGAGTCTGTAAAATACATTTGGCGGAATTTAGATGCTGTTCCGAGTAGCGAGCAATTTTTTTCTAGGCAGCATTCCAAAAACAGCCAAAACAGGGTAGTTGACCACTGCCTTGAAGACGCCGTTGAGGACGGAATTGACACTGCCTAGTGTCTGGGTGGTCTTTGGAGGTTCTAGGCTACCATTTAGCGTACCTTACATTGGACTCCAAGACATGGGTGTGCATACAAATTTTATTCTGAAGTGCAAGCCAATAGGGGTAATAAAGTCCTTTGACTAACTGATTGCCATGCAACCAACAGATGCCACAGGGGATAAAATTTGTTTGCAGTCAGTGGCATAGAATGTAAATGAACATCTTTGGCTCCAAGTTTCAGCCCCATACTATTGAGAGCGCCTAGAACAAATCCGGGAGTCGAAACCCCAAAACTCGTGTGATTTGATGTATTGGACGGTGGGGAGAGAGGAATAAAATGTAGAAAATATCGATGGACCACCAAATTTGAAACATAGTGCCCCAATATGGATCATACCAAGTTTCAGACCGGTAGTGCTAACGGTTCTCTTAGGAACGGGTGGTCAACTTATGCCGCTTGATATTGGATTTAACTATTCTGGGGGGTCCTGTAAGTGTTGATGCCAATTTCGGGGGATACATTATATTCTGGCTGAAAGCCCCGACCCAGAGCTCCAGAACGACCCCCAAATGTCGTGGATTGACCAAGGATTGGTCGAGAGCGGAACATCGATGCCGTTGATGGCCAAGAAATGATGTTCTCGCGCATCGTATCGTGATTAAACGCGGCACCGCTGCCGATCCACCCATCACTTCGCCTCCAAATTTGGTCCAAACCTTCGTCAGACATCCTATTCCCTCCCCCGAGGTCAATCCACCGTCAGTTCTTCATGTATATCCAGCCATTGTCCAAGTGGTCAACTGCCTAGTGTGGTCAACTACCCAGTCGGCAATAGTAGCTGTAAGCACCCTGTGTAAATTAGCAACATGTGTAAATACTTCTCAAAAAGTCCAGGAGAGTATAATAACTGGTCTAGACTAGACATTATGCATCAGGGGAGCTTTCAAGGCACTATAGATTCAAAAGTACAGCCTGTTCGCCGTGCCGATCCCGATTGGAATGTGCGATCAGGTATCAATCACCGTGAGAAATATATGTTGCTCGCGCGACTCTGTACATCTTTCCCCCTCCCGGTGTCTACTCAACCACCCGACCACACAATAACATTGCACCAGCGCCAGACGAAGTATCCTCCCACCAAGATGAGTTTATGATTTGTGTGCGTACCTTGGCTAATCACTGAAGTATGAAGAGTGAAAGGCAAAAAATTTGCAAGGCCCGGAAAAAAAAAAGTACATAAGTGCGAGTTTGCCGGGCCATGCCACGGCCATCACCCCCAAGTAAATTATCTGATTATAACAGATAATTATATCTATTGGCTCCCTTGTCCTCCCCTCTCGTAAATCCGCCTACTAAATGACCACCTACCTTGTTAGGGTGTGTGGGCGCGGACCGTCTGCTACCAGGCTTCCCTTGAACTTGAACTTGAACTTGAGTTCTATTTGTAGCTGTACCTGGCCGTAAGGGCTACGCAGCTGTACATACTAGTGTAACTAGTATGAGGGTACTCGACAATAACTGTAAGTGGGTTTGTACGGTGTCGTATGTGTACGTGAGAGAGAGCAAAGTAAAAGGAGAGAACGGATGGGGAAACATCAGTCGCGTAGTAACATCGAGGGATTGGGTGGGGGGGCGAACGGGAGTGGCATGTAAGCTGAAATGGGTATGTTGTGACGGGTATTATATGTAAGTAAAGTAGTATGAAAAGGAGATAAGACGAGAGGTGATAGGGAAAAGAGAGGGAACTCAGCAGAAGCAACGGGACTTGGTGACAAAGACGACGAGGGGTTTTAAGAGTTTTGGGTAATTCAAAAAGTTGCGGACACTAACGGCGCCGAGTATGCCTGCCGCGTATGATGCGAGTCGAAGCGGTGGGCGCAGATGCTCCCAGGCCGGGCAGTGCAGCAGGAAGTGAGCGCGAGACTCCTTCGCGGCACCGCACGCATCACAGGTTGCGGAAGGGGATAGGCAGCAGCGAAAGCGATGGGCGTTCAGCGATGAAAAGTCGGTGCGAAGCTGGGATAATATGGAGATATCGCTGCGGGAGGCAGACGACGTGTACGGTGAACGGAGGATAAGCGAGGGCGAAGTATCGTCGATTTCGCGGAGACCACGGCCCGGCGTAGCAACTTTCCACATGGCCTGCCAACGGTCGAGGATGAGGGTGTGGATGGCACGCTTGCAGGTGGTCAGGGAGATGGGTATCGAGGGAGACGGGGAAAGGAGGGTAGCAGCCTTCGCTGCGTCGTCTGCGAGTTCATTGCCCGTGGTGCCGATATGCGCAGGCGTCCAGAGGTTGATAATCCGCAGTCCAGGAAGCTTCTCCATCGCCGACCGGACAAGGATGTCGTATTGGATTCCCATATATAGCAGCTCAAGTTGAAAGACAAGAAAGAAAAGAAACAGACACTAGGCAACACCATTCCCTGACCTCGAGTCGAACGAGGAATTCCGGCAGACAATGGCAATTCCACCTTGCACAGTGTGTAGGAGCGGTCCGTTCGCCACGAGGCTCTCCTCACTGTGGCCGTGATGGTTCATTTATATGGCAGTTCAATCCGGCGTTGAAATACAAAAGTATTCTGCGCAGTTATGCATAGCCTGGCTTCGAGTCAAACGAGGAGTTCCTGCAGACACGGACACCGTAAATTTCCACTGTGTGGTCGCAGACCGTCCGCCTAGGCTTGCGTATCCCAGTATCGAGGCATGCTTTATCTACCATCTACGTAGATAAAAAAGGAAGCAGTCGAAACCATAGCCTAGCCCCGAGTCGAACCAGGAAATTGAATTGCCACAGAAAAATTGAACGCTTATTTCGCACAGGATGTCCGTCTGCCACCAGGCTTATTCTCCCCAGTCTGGACTCACAATTCATGTACGCGTTCAAGTCGCGTGACCGCGCGTAACCCCGGGCCAATCCCGGTCCGGATTCCATTATCTGATCATCATCTCCCTCTCACCACAAACATCCAAGATGCCCGCCCCCACCGAGCTGCTGAGCTATATCGACGCGCACACCGCCTTCATCGCGCGGCTCGCCGAGGCCGTCGCGATCCCGTCCATGTCCGGCGGCCCCGTCTTCCGGCCCTCCGGGCTCCAGATGCCCCAGTGGCTCGACACGCAGCTGCAAACCGTGGCGCCACCAGAAGCGCGTCGAGCTCCGCATGCACTGCTTGGACGGGCAGGCGCTCCCGCTCCCCAACGCTATCCTCGGCCGCAGTAAGACCGTCCGCTCTACGGGCACTTCGAAGTCCAGCCCGCCGCGCTGGGCGACCGGTGGGACTTGCGGGACGGCGATTGTGTTGAGTGCTGACAAGCATAAGATGTGTTATTCTCTCTATCTCTACTCTTCGTTCTTGTCCTTGGTCTCTCGCGCCTGTGTTTCCTGTCCGCGCCGCCTTATTTGTCCCATTGCACCCCTCCTTCCTCCACGCTTCCGCAGCGCGTGTGCGCGTCCTGCTGTCCGTACAGCGTCGAGACTGTATGCGGCGCATCTCCCTACACCCACCGTCCGCCGTATGCCCCGCGCTGCTTCCACTCAATCGTCCTTCCTTCTCCCCAAAACCCTCTTCTTTCACTTCCTCCTCCGCCAACTCGCTAACGCTCCCTCCCAGATTCAAGTCCTCATGCGGCGCATGCGCCTCCCCTCGCTCTCCCTGCACCGCATCGAGTGTACGTTCGCGGGCCCGGGTGCGCGAAGACGATGATTCCAGCGAAGGTGTGGGGAAACCTTGGTATTCGGTGCGTTCCCGTCTATCGATTTTATTTCTTGTTATGTTCCTCCCCGCGTTCCCTTACATCGATCCACACCGCACCCCATCCATCTCCTTTCCCATGCACGTCCTCTTCACCCTTGCACGTCGTCCGCACCTTGCTCCGCTGTGTCTCCACACATCCCACACCATCGCCGTCGTGCCCTTCTATTCCCTCTGCATCCCGCCCGTCCACGCTCTTCCCTCTATTCGCGTCGTGCCCCTTCGTCTCCCCATTGGTCGTTCCACCCATCCCCGTCCCGTGTCCTCGCCCAATCTTCCCGATCTCCCGTTATTCCCATCCTTATCATCCTCCGCGTCCGCCTTGTGCCACGTCCGACGTACGCGCCGCAAATGAAGGCAGTCCTTCCCTCCCCGTCTTCGTCCGCATCCCGTCCGCCTCTTCATCACCCCCTCTCGTCCTTTCCTGGCTTCTCCGTCCCCGCCCTCCCAAGCCGATGCCTGCCCCTCCCCGCACATTGTCCCGCCCGCCTGTTCCCTTCTCCGCACCCACCCCCGCCCCGCATTCTGCGCTATACCCCCGCCTGCCCCGCGCGTCTCATCGCCGGCTCTTTCCGCGTCCCACTTCCCGCATCCCCCCGCATGCCGCATTCCTTTCCATTCCTTTTTCCATCTCGCCATCTCGTCATAGCGTCGCAGCTGACTAATGCATTTACAGCCTCGTCCCACTCCAATTTCCAAACTCCCCGGTCTGCCAGCGGCTCGTCGTGCCGCCTCGAGAGCTCGAGAGCGCGTGTGCGTTTGTGAAGCTCGGGGCATCAGATGTACGTTTTTCTCCGCTTGCGTGCTTATTTGTATTGCCTTTTTGGGGGGTGGAGAGGCGCGGGCTGGGACGAGGGCGTCCGCCGTGCGATGATCGGGCGCGGGTGGAGTGTATCCGCAGTGGTGCAGCCGAGAGCTGCTTTGACGCGTCGCGGAGCGCGTGGAGGCGGCGACGCGGCGCGGGCGAGGGAGATGACGCGTGTGGACCCGCGGGGTGAAATAAAGCTCATAAACAGTCAACACAGTCGCGTATGCGGTAACCAGTAGTATGCAGAAAATTACAAGGGTTGCGTTAGCACAGCCAATATAAATTTGTTTATTGGCAAAGCCCGAAGGAAAGGAGAAACTACAGGTAAACTCGAGTTCGGAGACGACTCCGGCGGTCAGTTGGACCTGACTAGTCTTCAAGTATGGTTCAATTCGCTCCGCCAACTCAAGATTTGGCCACGTGCTGCCGCGGAAGTTTGGACAGGTCCACAGAGAGGGCAACGCGATTCACGAAGTTCAACCAAAACGCACGACGGGGCAGCTCCGTCTCCGCGAAGTCAAGGAATGGAACAAAGCAATACGATCGATATTCTGAAAATAACTCTACGATGACAGTACCTAGGATTTATGGATGAGACCGAGGTTGAGAGGGAGGGTAATCGTTGACTTGCGTTATAGTCGGAAACATGTCCGGCTTGTGAAGTGCTAATTGACACCCTTGAGCTCGTGGAATTTCCGGAGGAGCTCGTATTGAACCGTGGTCCATGAATAACCATAGGCTTCGACTGTGAAGGTTACCTCAGGAAGGGAGAGCTGGGAAGCGAGATCCTCTCCCAACTGTTCTTATCCCGAGGATCGAAAGACCAGTAATATCGTTGATCTGGGGGGTTGAATGTTGATCCAACCGGTCCCATCTTCTTCGGCACAAGCTACGAGCGAGGATACGAAGAGATAGGGCAGATTCGATGCAGAATCTGTGCTCTGCGCAGGGTAGTGGAGTCGCATCGATAGGTCAACGTTATAGATAAGAAGCAGGTCGTCCAGCTTCACGCCGGTGGCTATCGGTTGCCAATTCAAGAAACACACGCAGAGAATCAACACACCAATCCCGGATTCGAGTAGGCGAGGAGGTTGAGAGATCCAGGATTCCTTCATGTACCGGCTACCAGGTATTAAGCTATAGCTGACAAAATTCAAGTCTTTTTCGGATCCCGCCGGCACTGCTATCTTGGTGCTGTGTGTCAGCGCAGTGCAGCGAACGAACCAGAACATACCGTGTCCATTGCATGTCCAGAGCAGTAATATCAGTTCCAATGGGGGTGCTGTAAGCCCTCCAAGGATGAACACTGAGTTCAAACTTTGAACATTCGGAATCCGGGAAATGGATTTGGAAATCCAAGAGGTCTCCGCCGACAGTGGCCAGTTTTCCAAAGGCAATACAATTGTGACCGGAGAACTCGATGGAACGGGGAATTGAGTGATGGAAAAATAAAATGGCAGAGAGATCGCACACATCCATCCGTGAAATTAGCTGCTGTTCGATGTCTCGGGTGCCGGGTGTTACAGAAATTTCCCACGGAATCAAATCCGTCGATATGAGCAACCAAGGCCAACCGTCCGACTAAAGTCCCAGATCATGGTAGCACAGACGACCCGTAGAGACCCGCACCGAGACCGCGAACCCTTGGTATTTGATGTACGATCAAGCACGCTAGAAATGTGGACAAATTTCGTATAGTCTAATTTGAATGAGAGCTTGCACCAGCATTGCGCGCCTTTCGGACTCGACTTAGTACTCCTCAAAGTTCAGATAAAACACACACCATCTGATATTCAATATATTCTGAAATTAAGGGTGATCCACGATGCAATTGCCGGAATTGGCTGATGCTTATTAACTCTGGGGTGGGTGATATAAATCACTTGGTTACATAGAGGACAGTGCATGATACCATCGTGATAGATGAGCGCGTTTACACCACGTGACTCGGTGATACCGAATAGCTGAGGAAAAAAGGGAGACCTGACGGAGATTTCACCTTTACAATCATGCGGCCGAATTTGTAAACAGTGGACGTACCGCAGTGATTGGCGCCTTTTGACGTCAGCCTTCCACTAGCAAGGACAAAAAATGAGTCCAAGCTCATCAATCTCGAACTGCGATCCTTCGTAGACAACCGCCGTCATGACATCTTGGTTGCAGAAGATCCGGGCGCGATAGACGTTGCGGATTCCGATGATGACCTTTCGCCGTACAAGAGCAGGTCCGCGCCGTTCGATCACATCCGAGTCGGAGGTCAGCGCCTCTTCGTTGCCGATCTGCATAAGGAGATTGAGGTCCCCCAGTCGAATGGAGCGGAAATCTGCTCGGCGTGTCAGTCAGCACTATAATCAGTGTAAGATCTGAACAGATCGCACCCGATGGCGGTGAGTGAGGTCGCTCCCAGACGTTGAAGGTCCCGCCGGCGATGGTGAAGTTGTTGCAGTGGTAGAACATTGTGCTGGATATGGGGGAGAAGGTGGGGGTGAAAAGACAAGGAACCTACAGGGCGGTGTTTCGACGGATGCGCATTTACTGTGCGTGAGACTAGTAGAAGGACATCTTTGACAACAATAATGCAAGAAAAGGCAGCGGCCCGCGTGATCCATTCCGGACGGATCCAGAGCGACGAAGACGGCTTGTGAAGGAAGTAAAACGCCGCGTGTTGAACGATGCTGTGGCTCGTGGCTTCGTCTGAACAGCATCGGATATGAATAAGGAACCGCAATCACTGCATTCAGGCCCTGGGTAGCCCAGAGACGTGGGAGCGACCTAGCTGAGAGCTAGCCGAAGTGTGCCGGCGAGGCACGTGGAGCCGGCTCCACATGTGTGACTACTGTACTATTATGACCAAGTGTTCACAGGGTGTCAGGCATATGTGGGGATATGATACATCATTTGACCGGTAATGTTCGTGGCGCCGCGATAGATCAAAACCTCTAATAACAATTGTAGCGCGCTTTGCGGCAGAGCCCACTAACTCTGGGTGTACAATGGAAATTTTGCACGTTCAAAAATACATCTTGCAACATTAAATGAGATCAGACATAGGCACGAATTGAGGTCAAAATGCATGGGACTAACAACGGAACTATGCCGGACATTAGAAGAGTGACGAGTAAATCTTTTAGAAGCTTGTTAGAGGCACTGAAATTCCGTCAGCAGCACGAAGATGAAGAAGTTCAAACACACACCACAGACTGAAATCAATATTCGATCGTGTACACAGCCCTAGACCAAGGGCAGTGCACATTAGAACATCTATCTCCGAGCCTCCACTTCATGGCAACGTCTGTGTACGGGACACCAATAGTACCATTATCCGGCATTTTATTATCGATCCCGCCCCAACAAAACACCCCGACTCCACGAAGTCCCTGAATCCGGCGCCACACAAAAGGGCAATTCCAACCACATGATTGACTCCAACTCATTGTAGAGAGTGACCTACGAAATCCGCGCATCTCCATATTGATGCAGCTTGTTATGCTCGGTTGGGTCCATGCTTCCAGAGCACGCCGCTTGTCGATCAGATCCGGGTACAAAACATATGTAGTTGAACAAGTTGCAATGCTCATTCCTGACGGTTACCAAATCAGCATTCACGCATCAGAGGGAAACAAAGTAAAAAACCGAGAGTAGTAGAAGCGGCGGTGGCAGGTGTAAGGACACATGGGTTAATGCTTTCAGATACAGCGATATAATGGTCCTGAAGCGGGCAGTTTCAAGCGTCAGTAGGAGGTAGTCTGAGATAAATGAAATATGCACACACCACAATACGTGATTCATACTCTAAATGAGACTCGGTAACCACCCTGTAAGGAGGTGCTACACCCGGCTGGATCTGGTCGGCGCACGGGAGACATCGGATGCCTCGAAAGAATTCGCCCCAGGCAAGTGCTTGTCCCAGAGGTACGAATAAGTTAAGATTGGACGGAATCCAGTCGTCAATGCCGTCGACGGGTGGAGCGAGAACCCTGGGCAGAGTGGACCCTCCAATGGCAGACTCCGTCTGCTCCAGGACCAGAAAGAAGGATTCAACGTTTTCGTGTCCAATAAACTGCTCCACAATGTGGATCAGCCGAATGCGGTGAAGAGTCTTCACGAGCGAGCGGAAGAGGGTTGAAGTGTGACTCAATGTGATAAGAGTGGCCACAGTGCACGCCTCGAAGAAGTGGTAGAGCAGGAGTTCGTTGCAGGCCAGGAATGCTCGGGCCTGAACATGGCTTGAAGCAGATCGTAGATCATACTGGCGACCCAAGCGTGCACGCTTATTCTTCCGCTGAGTTTTCAGCTTTTTGTGAGACTGTCCGTTCGCCATCTACTGTGTTAAGATACGCTGAATAAGGATGCCGCACAAATTTGTACGAGAGACTTGCCAATTGAACGATTACAAATCTGGCGGACGAAATAGGGAGAGGAATCGCGAGCGGGGGGAGAGATGACGGGGGGGAGGTATCGCAAGAAGATTGGCTGGGGGGGAAGGGAGGGGCGAGATGCGAGATGCGAGATACGAGCAGGACTGGCAACATTTTGTAGAGTTTCAGATGACATGGGAAATATAGAGGACATCGAACAGAAGCGAGGAGCAATGGGATAGACGAAACACATTGCCCATCATAGGACAGTAAGCTGCGGTTGGGGTGGGAGTTCGCCACCCATAACAAGGCAGAAGAGCGGGACGAAAACGAATGTTAGACCAAAAATGGATCTTGACAAATAATCAATCACAAGCGACATGACGCTCAAAGCACCGGGAAGTGTCTGAATTGCTTCACCGATCGGATCTCTGTGAACAATATGGTGCAGTCTCCAGAGAAATAAGCCCGTTCACCATATTGGCCCCAAATTTGTCCGGATAATCCCGAGACGAGATTGGCGAGCAGAAGGGAAAGCCCGGCGGTCCAGATACCCGGATAATGGATGGGTTAGGCTCGCTTGGGTAGATTTACACAGAACTCTGAGTCCCAGGACCGTCAATGTTTCAGGGAGCAGGGCGCCGCTCACCTGATTAGTCCCAAATTTGTCCGGATAATCCCAAGATGAGATTGGCGAGCAGGAGGCCGATGAAGGGCAAACCCAGTCCAGATAACCGGATAATGGATGGGTTATGCTCGCTTGGGTAGATTCGCGTAGAACTCGGAGTCCCAGGACCATCAATGTTTCAAGGAGCAGGGCGCCGCCCACCCGAACAATCGCTCCTTTTGGGCAGTCACGTGGGGCAACCGTGTTTGTATGTCCGCTACCTTAGGAAATTTCTCTTGCGCACAACACCTCTTCAATGTCGAGAAAATCACATTTTCGGGGATTTAGGGCGGTCAAATGGTTCATATCATGACCTGGGCACCATGTTAGCTGATAAATCATTGATAATCCCAAGATCGAGCCCAAAAGCCCGACCAGATGCTCGTCAGCTTCTGTAGCCGAACAGGCTCTAAGGCATTTTGGGACTTCGTGCGAAAGCATATAGATGCTCGGCCAAAAAAGTCCAAGGTTACCCTGAATGACCTGTCTGCGGATTTCGAGGCACGGTTGAATCCCCCTGAGAACAGTCCTGTGTCTTTCAACCTGGCGTTCAACGCAAGGATGGCACGCGACCTGTCTGCACATGAACCGGTTGATTCCTCGCCCCGCCTCTCCTATACCCGGGATATTACCCTGGAAGACATCGAAGACATGAAAAAACATATCAATGAGCATGGCCTTGATACATCAGTGGGAGTTGACGGATTTTCGTACAAGGATTGCCTTGCCGTACCTAACGAGAAATTGCTTCAATTTTTCCGTGCCTGCCTCAAGAGTCAAGACATGCCTCGTCCTTGGCTAATGTCGCTTCTCATCGGAATCTTGAAAAGGATAAAGATGCATCCGATCCGTCAAGCTATCGTCTTATTGCACTGGAGTGCTGCATGCTTAAAAAATGCTCACCTTGATAATCGATCGGAGACTTCGGGAGGGCGCAGAAGACATCGAGGCGATTCCCAAGACACAGAACGGGTTCTAAGACCATCTTCGTACCAACAGCCATCCTTTTGTACTGTTGTGCCTGATTGATAAGGCCGAAGCGCTGGGTAAACCTCTTTATGTGGCGTATTTGGATCTAAAAAACGTGTTCCCGGGGACGGATAGATCAACACTGTGGGTTAAACTGGCAAAGCTTGGAATAACCGAACCCATGATTGAATGGCTTAAGCATCTGTACGACAGGATTCGCTGCATGGTGCGCCTGGATGGGTGATTGGCACCGGCCTTCAGATCCCTCCTGGGTATATTAACGGGTGACCCCGGCTCCCCTCATCTGTGGAACCTATTTATGTCGGATTTCATCTTGGCACACCACCCCGAAGATATTGAACTCAATGGCGTGCCAATTCCTAACATCGTGCATACTTGACGGCGTCTTCTGGATCGTCAGGTTTCCAGATTTACCTGAATGGCTCCCAGGCGTAGGCTGATGACAATGGCTGTGAAACGTCAATCCTTAAATGTCTGGGCCAGATATATGGTCCTTGCCAAAAGATCTACTCTTCGTTCCATCTTAGGGGGAAAGCCTATCACACAAGTTCAAAGGCCTGCTACCTAGGCATTTGGTTTGAAACCGGAACGAAGTGTCTCTGGCGAGAACAGTGTAAAGTCAAAGCCAAGAAAGCTTCCACAGCCGCGAACATATTATTGGGTCTGGATCGTTTCGTTGGGACCCTCCCCACATGGGATATGCGAACATTATATATGGCACGAGTGGACCCATACCTCATCGCTGGTTGCGAAGTCTGCCTGGATGTGCATGAGAAGGGTTTGGCCAAACTTGAAAAAGTTCAACGCAAATTCCTCCGTCGAATGCTTTGAGTTGGGTCTCGCTCTCTGGTTGCAGTTTTTCTCTCCGAGACGGGGATCTGGCCCATACGATACCGCCGCATATATCTCGCGCTTAAAAACCTTTGCCACCTGATCGGTTTGAAGTAGTCTGACCGACCTGCCTGGAACGCACTTCAAGAGTCGTTCGCGCTTGCACGAGCGAAGCATACTTCCTGGGCTAATGATTTGTGCATTGTCCTCTCTCGGCTGTACATTCCGGTCGAGCTCGATATCTCTGGCGACATTGATGTGGCCTCAGTGGAGTTTGTTATGAAGGCCGTGAAGCAATCGATGGAAGCGTGGATTGACCATGAAATTGAAACTTCCTCACGGACCAAGGACCTCTTAACCGGCCGGCTGGAGATGGACAAGGAGTCTGGTGATGCGCAGCAGCTCCCTCTGCATCCGGAATCCGCAACGCCGAGCCCGAATAAGTACCGAGTTCACACGGCTCATCAATTCCCCTTTCGGATACCGAGCTCGCACCACCGAGCAAGTACCGAGCACTACCGAGCACCAAGCACCAAGTGCTGACTCGACCAGCTTACGAAGCCTCGGGTATTCACCCTACTCGGCCTTACTCAGCCCATTCTGCCCAGTTACATATCCCCTTTGGAGCCTACCCATTTACTATAAAAGCCCTCGTAGTTTACCATGTACTTCAGTTTTGTTGCACCCCTGCAATAGATCTCATTCCTCCTTTCCACTGCACATTGCTATAAGCATATTGCCTCCATCCTCTATTATCCAAGTCCATCACACATTTGTGTTGAAGTCCCCGTTGCACGCCGAGCGCTGAAGTCCACCGCGCACACTGAGTGCTGAAGTCCCCCGTCGCGCACGCCGGGTGCTGAAGCCCCGTCGCGCCGTGTTAGCGCTGAAGACCGAGTCCCCGTCGCACACCGTTTGTGCTGAAGCCACGCCCACGTCCCCGACTAGGGCTGTACGCCGTCCCGTCGACGGAACCTGAACGGGAACGGTCTGTCACGCTACGGCCCTCATTTCGCCAGTTTAAACTCGCAAGTAAGTGAATAAGATGTGCCCTCAATTATGTATTGGGCTTACCTTTGCACAGAATATGCCTTACAAAAGACCTAGATGGCGTATTTAACCGTTTATGGCGCTTTTTCAGGACCCGTCGACCCGTCGACGGAAACGGCCGTCAAAAATGCAGCCAAAGAGCCCACGGAACGGGACGGCATGCCCGTCGCCGGACCCCGTAGAACCGGCGCGACGGGCACGGCGTGCAGCCCTATCCCCGAATCGTCCGCACTAGTCCTCCGTCGCCGCTGCCGCATCACCGGAGCCCCGTCACATACTTGATCGGTATCGGAGCGTGTTAGACCCACCTCGCACATCACATCTAGAAGATTATATAATAAGGTTCTACCCCAATCGGGACCCATCACTTACAGCTCTTTGCATATCTAATGACACTCAATCAAATTGATTAGATAAGAGCAAATTTGATCCGTCCATTTGCCGGACCCATATCTCACTCAATTCTGGGTGGATTTCCTCGGGAGGGGATCCGTTGGAAAGGGCGTAAGCAGCGCTTTCGAACCATGCCCAACTTGGTGCCTAGGAGAGCAAATTCAAAGGTGTCAAAATTCACCATGTTTGTTTTCAGCCGGACCTTCATTCTCTGATTACTCAGCCAAATATGATTCAATCAGGATGATCACAGGTTCTGTAGAGAGGTATAAGCGAGGCACAGGTAATTTACACATGAGATTGTGATTCTGTCCCGAAATGGGTGTTACTCAGGACATTCCGGACATCAATGCTTGACTGCCTGCCTCAATGTATGCCATGCAGCTGCAACAGAATCCAGTGTACACCACATGATTGCCATGATTGGGACTTTCAGAAACACCTGGACTGAAGAAAATCCGTCCAGAATTGGCTGAGAAGTGGCTGGCATAAGGTCTGGTTCGAAACATGCAGGCCGAATTTTTGTGCACCCATATTTTGGGTTCCAGGCCTCAGGTAAGGTATGATTCGAAAGCCCTTTCAAAACGGACCCCAGCGCACCTTGAACCATCCCAATCCGTCCAAAATTGAGCGAGCTACGAGGCCAGCAAGTAGGCAGATCAAATATCCTCTTATCTAATCAAATTTGATTGAGTGTCATTAGATAATATATGCAAAGAGCTGTAATAACAGACTTAAACACGATCGAGGTACAAAATCATACCGTGTTGAAGGCTGGCTGCGAGAGACTACATCCGCTCCGCACCAACCTACCGTAAGGCTGCTGGCCGTAACCGTAAGAGACGGTGCCCGTCAGACGGTTCCCGTACCGTTCCGTCGACCCCTTTTCTTGATTTTCGACGAGAGAAGTGCCAGGAACCCTTGATCTAGAAATGCAGCCGGCGGTGTGTCATCCGTTAAGCAGCGACTCAAGCTCTGAACTTTAATTTACTGCACCGGCTCGGTTTCTTTTCCGAGTTTGCTGTCCCAATCCCAATGCTCTCTGACCTGCGAAAAGAATCTCCATAACACTCGGTGTTTCATTTCCTTGGCAAGCTATGTTTAAAGCTCTGGATCGGCGCGGAATCGATCGCGCGAGGTGCTGTGACTGCTGTCTCTTCTTGCATTCTCGCTGTCACCTTATTATTAGGAAACACGTACAGTAAATGCGCACCCGTCGAAGCACTGCCCTGGGTTCCTTGTCTTTTCACCCCCACCTTCCCTCCGTATCGAGTACAATGCTTGACAACTGCAGCAAATTCACCATCGCCGGCGGGACCTTCAACCTCTGGAGCGACCTCGCTCCCCGCCATCTGGTGTGATCTGTTCAGCTCCTTGATTACAGCGCTGACTTCGCTGAGCAGATTTCCGCACGATTCGCCTGGGGGACCTCAATCTTCTGACGCAGATGACCAACGAGGAGGCGCTGACCTCCGATGTGGTCGAACGGCGTGGATCTGCTCTTGTACAGCGAAAGGTCACCGTCGGAACCCGCAAAGTCTATCGCGCGCGTATCTTTGGCAACCAGGACCCCATGACGGCGGTTGTATATGAAGGATCTCAGTTCCAAAAGGCAATCCACGCCTGCTCTGAGAGGACCTTGAACTCATTTTCTCCGCGCCAGTGGAAGGCTGAAGCCCAAAGGCGCCAATCAGTGCGGTATGTCGACCAATTTATAAACTCAGCGGCGTGTAAAGGAAAACCCGATAAGGCTGCCCTTTGTGCTTCAACTATTTGGTGTCACAGAGTCGCGCGGCGTACACGCGCTCATTTACCACGATGGTAGTGTGCACTCTCCTCTTTCTAACCAAGAACAATTTACATCAATCATCACAGAGTTGATAAGTGTCACCGAATTCCGACGATTGCATTGTGGATCATTCTTAGTTTCAGAATATATCGAATATCAGATGGTGCGTGTTCCTCTTCAACCCATTGAGTATGACTCAACGGAATAAAAAAACAGTCCCGGGATAATTCTGTAAGCTACCAGTCAACCCTGATGCTACAATGTTGACCGCCGTGGAAGCGTACTCGCTCCTACTCTCGCGCCTACACTCATCTTACCCCCTCAATACGAGTCTCGACAGGTCGTTTGTGCTACCATGATCTGGGACTTCAATCGGACGGTGCTCCTTCATGGCTTATATCGGCGGATTTGATTCCGGGGAGATGTCAGTAACGCCCAACACCAGAGACATCGAACAGCAGCTATTTTCACGCATGGACGTGTGCGATATCCATGCCATGTTGATGGCCTTTCCCTCCTTGAGGCACGTCAAGCTCTCCGTCCATGATTGTATTCCCTTTGGAAAACTGGCGACTGTCGGTGGGGACCTCTTGGACTTCCAAGTCCATTTCCCGGATTCAGAACTTTCAAAGGTCGAACTCGGTGTTGATCGTTCAAGTTGGAGGGGTAATGGTGCCTCCATTGTAACTAATATCACTGTCGGCGAGACTCAATGCAGACGGTATGTTATGGTTTGTTCCCCACACTGGGCTGACACAAAGCACTAGGATAGTAATACCAGCGGCATCAAAAACCGATCTGATTTTCTTCAGTAGCAGCAGCATACAGGGGGCATCGTACATGGAGAAGTCCTATATCTCTCAAGCGCCCCGCCTACTGGAATCTGGGATCGATGTATAAATTCTCCAGTCGTGTTCCGCAAGTTGACAACCTATAGCGACCGGGGTTAAGTGGACGACCTGCTTCTTATCCATCTCGCGCCTTGTCGATGCACCTCCACTACCCAGAGCAGAAACAGATCCTCCGTCGAATCTGCCTTATCTCTTTGTATGCAAGCCGGCAGTTCGTATCGAAGAGGATGGGATGGTTTGGCTCGATATTCAACCCCAGATCAACGATATTACGGGTCTTTCGATCCGTTGAGAGCGACCGGTTGCGAGAGGATTCGTTGAACAGCTCCCCCTTCCACAAGTAACCTTCACAGTCAAAGCCTATGGTTATTCATGGAGCACGGCCCAGTACGATCTCCTCCGCAAATTCCACGAGATCAAGGGTGCCGCTACTATAACATTGAAACCTACATCACTTGTTGACGGCACTCACTTCTAAAGAATAAAGTATATGCTGTGATTGGATCAACCATTGTCTCAATTTCCTCCTGAATTCACAGATCCCACCCCAGATTCGCGTCATCATAGCCACCCATTTCCCAAATTCCATTTGAGTTCTGCCGTCCTTCTCCTTGCATTCGTCGGCGCAGCTCGGCTCAATTATGAGTTTGAGTTGAGGCTGCAGTATCTCGAAACCACTAGTGCACCGGAACTGCTGGGGACTTTCTTCTCGAGATGCTCACCGTAGCCGACCGACTCATCGTGGCGGCTTGTTCTCGGCACCGAATCAATTTATTGGCCTCTCACCATGTATCCATTGAGATAATCGTGGCCCCTTGTTTTCATTATCAGGTGCATTCATTGGGCTCCATCTATCCACTATGATCGAGAAAAGTCGGGCTTTCACGAAAAGTTAGATATAATGACTGCTACTCCAGTATAGCGCCAGATTCTTAAGACCATCAGGAAACGGGCGCCTGGCCCGACATATTTCTGTTTCGGTTCCTCTCCTTGAACGGTATATTTCCTCGTGAAGTCGTGAGGCTGCGCCGTTTAAGTATTAAATTAACGAGCGGCAAGCTCCGCTCTGTCTGCGGCCTGCGGCATTTATGATTTCCCAGCTTTGGCGATACCTCCCTCCCGCTCCGAATCTCGCTAGCCAATCTTCAATTGGCGCATTCCTCCGCTGCGCGCACTACAGTATACTCCAATTGTCTTTATAAGGCCCTACTTCATGCCCCCCAACCAGCTCCACGCCTTCTCGCATGAGAAGCGTGAGCCAGAAAAAATGGTACTATAGGAAGTTAACATACAACCTGACTTGCAGATACTTTTTTGCATCCGTCGCTCTGAATGTTATGTCTTTTTCAGTACTTGAAGAAGAGAACGTTCAATCTTAGATAGGAATGAGCATTAACAGTCTAATATCATACCTGTTTCATTGCCGAGATAGCCTCGCCTTGTACAGCGAAGGGCCATCGTCGGAACCCGCAAAGTCTATCGCGCGCGCATCTTTGGCAGCCAAGATCCCATGACGGCGGTTGTCTACGAAGGATCTCAGCTCCAAAAGGCAATCTATAATGGCTCTGTGATTACCTTGGACTCATTTTGCACTCGCCAGTGGAAAGCTGAAATCGAAAGCCGCCAATCACTGCGGTATGTCTATCTATGTTCAACATTCAGCTGATTGATTGTCAAGGTGAAATCTCCGTCAGGTCTCCCTTTGTTCCTCAGCTATTTGGTGTCACCGAGTCGCGCGGAGTAAACGCGCTCATCTATCACGATGGTATTGTGCACTCCCCTGTTTTCAACAAAGGGGAGTTAACATCAACTACGACAGAGTTCATAACCATCGCCCAATTCCGGCAATTGCATCATGGATCACCTTTAGTTTCAGAATATATTGAATACCAGATGGTGCATATTTTTCTCCAACCCATTGAGTACTACTCAGCCGAATCCAACAGGCGCGGGATCAGTATGTAAGCTATCAGTCGACCTCGACACTACAACATTGACCGCCTTGGAGGCGTGCTTGCACCTACATTCATCTTACCCCCTCAATACGAGTCTCGACGGGGCGTCTTTGCTACCATGATCTGGGACTTCAATCAGACGGTCGTCCTTCACGGCTCATATCGGCGGATTTCATTCCGTGGGAGATGTCAGTAACACCCAACACCAGAGACATCGAACAGCAGCTATTTTCACGCACGGACGTGTGCGATATCCATGCCATGCTGATAGCCTTTTCCTCCCCCAGGATTGTCAAGCTCTCCATCCATGATCATATTCCCCTTGGAAGACTGGCGACTGTCGGTGGAGATTCTTGGCTTCCACGTCCATTTCCCGAATCTAGAACTTGAAAAGATCGAACTCGGCGTTGAGCCTTGGAGGGCTTACGGCGCCCCCATTGGAAGTGATATTACTGCTCTGGACACGCAATGGACACGGTAGGTTCTGGTTTGTTCGCTGCACTGCGCTGACACACAGCACCAGGATAGCAGTGCCGGCGGGATCCGAAGACGATCTGTATTTTTTGAGCTATACCTTTGTACCTGATACCCAGTACATGACAGAATCCTGGATCTCTCAAGCTCCTCGCCTACTCGAATCTGGGATCGGTCTGTTCATTCTCTGCTTGTATTTCTCGAATTGACAACCTATAGCCACCGGCGTGAAGCTGGACGACCTGCGTCTTATTGATGAAGTTTACCTATGGATACGACTCCACTACCCTGCACAGAACACGGATCCTGTATCGAATATGCCATATATGTTTGTATTCGAGTCCGCAGCTCGTATCGAGGAGGATGGGACGGTTTGGCTAGACATTCTACCCCCAGATCAGCGCTATTACTGGTCTTTCGATCCCTTGGGAGGCGACCGGTTGCGAGAGGATCTCCCTGGTCAGCTCTCCCTTCCCCAAGTAACCTTTGAAGTCGACGTCTATGGTTGTTCATGGACCACGGCCCATACGATCTCCTCCGGAAATTCCACGAAATCAAGGGCGTCGATTAGCATTTCACACCGGGACCTTGTACCGAGTATATTGCAAGTCAACGATTACCCTCCCTTTCAACTTCCTCACTTATAAATTCATAGGTTCTGTCATCGTAGAGTCGTTTTCAGAATATCGATCGTATTGCTTTGTTCCCTTGAATTCGTGGAGACGGAGCTGCCCCTACTCTGCGTTTTGGTTGAACTTCATCAATCACGCTGCCCTCTCTGAACCGTTACCTGATGTCCCAACTTCCGCGGCAGCCCCCACCCGCTAGTCCAACAAACTCCCGGAGTCATTTCCGATTGAACTCCAGCTTACTTTTAGTCTCTATTTCCCTTTGGGGCTTTGTGAATAAGCAAAGTTATATTAATATTGCCTGTGCTAACGCAGCCCTTGTACACTCGTACCACCCAGGGCACGCAGCCCCGCCTACGCCCGTCCGGGTCCGCAACAATCGTCCCCGCTCGTACACGCCGCCGCCCGTTCATGCGTGCCGACGCTAACCCCCCGTTTACGCGTTACCCCCTGCTTACGCGTCACCCCCACGCCCACGCCGCCAGGCGCCCTCCACGAGCTCCGCGCCCTCCACGTGTTCGTACACGCCCCCGCACCCCGATGAGAACGATGTTCTCCCGCGCTTCGCGCACCACACCGCGCCAACGCCGCATCATCCCGTGTGCCGAAAGCCTTCGCCGCGTCCGTTCCGCGAGCCACAACGCTTCCGCAAGCCACAACGCGCCTCGCGGCTCGCACAGCGCCGCACCCCACGCATCACACCCACATCGAGATAAAACGAGTCCAGAAACTCGCGCAAACGAGAAACGAATGAGGAAGGGGAAACGGGACGCACGTCCGATGCTTTGCAAACACGTTCTCGAGCGCTTGGGGTAGGCGACGAGCCGCTGGACGCGGGGCAACACGAGTCTGCGAACGGAGGAAGGGTTAGTTGCGACGAAGTGAGGAAGGGGCGAAACGGAACAAGGAATGGAAAGAAAAGGCGTGTTATGTGAAGGAAGGAGCGGAACGTGGAAGAGTCCGCGATGAGAGGCGCGGGGAAGAGTATATAGCATAGAATGCGGGGCGGGGTGGGTAGGTCGAAGGACAGGAGAAGGGGGAAGGGAAGCGGGGGGACGTGGAAGGAGCCGGCGAGGAGAGGCACAGGAGGACGGGTCCGGAGAAGGGAGGAAGGCACGAGAGGGGGGAGGTGATGAAGCGGCGGAAGGGATGCGGGCGAGGACTCGGAGGCACGGGAAGGATGGTGTTGATTTGCGACGCGCACATCGGACGTGCCACGAGGCACGCGGATGCGGACGAGGAAGATTGGAAGATGAGGAAGATCGGGCGCAGGCGCGGGGACGGGGGTGGGTGGAACGAGCAAGGAGGCTCGGAAAACACAGAGAGACGAAGCGGCACGACGCGAATAGAGAGAACGTGGACGGGCGGGATGATGATGAGCATGACAGCGCAGGAAGGCGCGGACAGCGCGGAAAGGATCTGCATGGGAAGGGATGGATGAGGTGCGGTGTAGACCGATGTAAGGGAACGCGGGAAAGAACATAACAAGAAATAAAATCGATAGACGGGAAGACGCACCGAATAGGAAGGTTTCCCTCACTCTTCCGGAATCACCGTCTTCGCGCAACCGAGCCGCGAACGCGCGCTCGATGCCGTGCAGGGAGAGCGTGGGACATGTATCTGAGAGGGAGCGTCAGCGAGTGGGCGGAGGGAATGAAGGACGGGGGTATGGGGAGAGGGAAGGGCGAGTGAGGGGAAGAAGAAGCGTGGGGATACGACGGCGGCGGGGCACCGCCCCTTACACTGGCGACGCAGGACAGCAGGACGCGCACGCACGTGCTGCGGAAGGAAGGAGGGGTACCATGGCGCGGATAAGGCGGCGCGGGCAGGAAACAACAGGAAACGCAGGCGCGAAAGACGAAGGACAAGAACGAACGAGTAGGAATAGACAGAGAACACACCTGACACTTCTCAGCACTCAACACAATCGCCGGGCTTGCAAGTCCCACCCGTGGTCGCCCAGCGCCGCGGGCTGGACGTCGAAGCGCCCATAGAGCAGGACTGTCTTCTTCTGATGCGGTCCAGGATGAGTGGCAGCGCCTGCCCGTCCATGACTTGCGGCGGCGTCGCCCTCCCAGTCGTCGCGCAGGGAGATGGTGACGCGGCGTGCGAAGGTCTGCGAACAAACGAGGTGGCGCTCAATAAGCGTGCCCGGATGCGGAGGGAGGGACGCACAGATTGCACGGGTTGGTCCCAGGTCATATTGTGAGCGGCGGGTTAGTGAAGCGGCGAGCGACGAGGACTCACTGGCAGGAGGACAGGGAGGAGCCGAGGTGTTTGGTCGTATTGGGCGCGCAGGGCACGTGGTGGACAACAACCCCAACCGCAAAAGCCCTTTAAAGGCTTTGAAAAGCTACCGCAAACCACGTTGACCGTGAACTCAGACTAGCCTTATCGAACGTGGAAATCTTGGGGGATAACCTCGAGCTCGTTGTCCAACTGCGTCACTCTCTTCGGCTCCAAGGACCAACTTGTCAATGGACCATCATGATCATGATGGTCCTTGGATTCATATCTCCCCTCGAGGCTCCGAGTCGTACAATGTCAAGTGCCCACAGGAAACGCAAGCCACTCCTCCACACCGCAATTTCTACATCAGCTCAAATGTCTGCAGGAGTCGCTCGTTCGAATCGAGCCCGGGCCTTGGGGGCTCTTGAGTCAAAATTTTGTTGTCATGTTCGGGTCTGCTTAATTTTTTCTTCCTGTTTCATGGAGACCACGCTCACTTACATATGTTCACAGGTGATACCAGAAAGGCCCGGTAGCGGATGGTCCGCGCCTGCGTTCCATAGTTTGACCACCTCGTGGTTCTGCAGGAGTCGCTTGTTCGATTCCAGCCCGGGTCCTGATCCAGTTGTGTCTGTATGATTTTTTCGCCCCTCTTTCTTTGAAACAATGCCCATCTAATTTCATGCACAGGTCATGCAAAGAAGACCCGGTAGAGGATGGTCCGTGCCTGTCCATGTTCGAGCGCTTCTTCGTTCTGCAGGTGTTGCTCGTTCGAATCGAGCCCGGGTCATATTTGGGTGCATCCGTGTGATTTTTCTCCCTCCTTTCTTGTGAAATAATGCTCATCTAATTTGGTGCGCAGGCAATACCCGGGAGCAGATGGTCCGCACCTGCATCCCATAATTTGGTTAATTTAATTTAATGTTACAGGTGTTGTTTGTTCGAATCGAGCCTGGGCCCTTCCACGTTGAGGAGTTTTTGCTTGTTTTCATTTCCCCCAAAGTGATGCTCATGTATTCAATCCGTAGGCAATATGAGAAAGGCCCGGTAGCGGATGGTCCGTCCCTGCATTTAATTTTGAGCACGTCATTGTTCTGCAGGAGTCGCTCGTTCGAATCGAGCCCGCTTTGTACGTACGTCGAAGACAAAGATTTGTTTCTCCTTTTTCGGATGTGAATCGATCACAGCGTTTTCTTCCGCGTTGACAGACGAGAAGAAGTATGTAATATTGAGAAGCAAGCGTCGTACACAGAGGCTCATGGATTGGCAAGGCATAATGACTCTATTGTCTCTTTCTCAACTCCACCAGTCGAGTCGGTCTCAGTTCAGAACTTCAAAACTTCGTGCCCTGAACCGATCTTTCTTCAAGTGGATGGACGCAATGGTGGGTGCAATGGGTCCAGTAGGTTTATTGTTTGCTGACAATGCAATAGGATATTCACAGGGCGTACAAGGATTGTTAACGCGGGTAGCGTATACACTTAAGTTGTGCGAGACTTAAGTTGTGCGGAACTCAAGTCGTGGAGCTTAAGTGGGATGGAACTCAGGTGGTACGAAACTCAAGTTCGCGCGGAACTCAAGTCGTGGTGGAACTCAGGTCGGACGTAACTCAGGTCGTACGGAACTGAAGTCGTACGGAACTCAAGTTCGCACGGAACTAAAGTTCGGAGTGGGGGGGGTGTAATCATTATTTGCGCACGTATATGAATACAACGGGGACTTGAGATCTACTGGCGGGACTTAAGTTCGGGGGGGGACCATGTATAGGTGCCCATGCGTGGCCGAGGGATGTGCGCGGAACTCAAGTTCCGCGCGAACTTAAGCCCGGGATTAGGTCTAACCGCCCCGGACTTAAGTTGCGGCACCAGAGACATCGAACAGCAGCTGGGCTCAAACCTGGAAATGCGTGATATATATGCCATGATGCGGGCCCTTCCCTCATTAAACGGTTCGATCATGCTCGTCCACGATCGTGTCCCCCGTGGGAAACTGGCGACTGTCGACGGAGACCTCTTGGATTTCCAAGTCCATTTCCTAGATTCAGAACTGTCAAAGGTTAACCCCGCGTTAGGCCTCGGAGGGCCTACGGCATCCCCATTGGGGCTGATATTACCGCCGTGGACACGCGATGGACACGGTACGTTTCTGGTTTGTTCACCGCCCTGCGCTGACACGCAGCACCAGAATAGTGGTGCCGGCTGCGGCATCCGAAACTGATCTGAATTTCCTCAGCTTCAACTGCATAGATGAAACCAGTTACCTGGAAAATTCCTAGATCTCTCAAGCACCTCGCCTCCTGGACTCTGGAGTCGGTGTGTTGATTCTCTGCTTGTATTTCTCGAATTAACAACCAATAGCCACCGGCGCTAAGCTGAACGACCTTATTCTTATCAATAAGGTTCTCCTATCAATGCGAATCCATTAACCTTATAAGTGACATTCAAACCTGACGGCTTGATTTGACCTGATATGCTCATGTCTAGCCTTATTCGGCGTTTTCGATTTTTCCGACACACTACCCCGAGCAGAACACGGATCCTCCATCGAAGCTGCCATATCTCTTTGTATTCTCTCCGGCAGCTCGTTTCGAGGAGGATAGGACGGTTTGGATCAACATTTATCTCCCAGATCAACGCTTTTACTGGTCTTTCGATCCCTCGGGAGAAGAACAGTTGGGAGAGGATCTTGCTGCCCAGTTCTCCCTTCCCCAAGTAGCCTTTGCAGTCAATGCCTTTGGTTATTCATCGACCACGGCCCAGTACGATCGCCGGAAATTCTACGAAGCCAAGGGTGTCAACTACAGCATTTTAACCCACATCTTTTGTTGATGCTGTGAGTGTGGGGGAAAAAATCGTCGCAATTAAACTCAACGCCATTCACAGATATTATACACAGTCGAGTCGCGTCATCGTAGCCCCATATTTTCAGAATATCAATTGAATTCATTGGTCTCTCTCTTTATATAAATGTGACGAACTGGATTCTCGGCATTTATGAAATTACATGTGGAACGGCTTGCCATTACGCATAGTGCTTCAAATCAAAATTGTACGCTGAATTTACCTCTTCAGCGCCGTTCACAGATCGGAGTCACTTCAATTGATCCTTAGACTTTGTTGTCGAGATTAAGCTAAAAACATTACAGTATATTATATGTTCGAGCCGAGTGTCGCTCTCCATCCTCTTCGCTGCGCCATTTCCGCGGTACCAGTAAATTCTGGCATTCATGGATCCATGGAACTGCAGTATGTACGTACATTTGGAACGACTCTTGAACACAGCGCTTCAAGACAACCAAGCCGGCCCCCGCAGAACATGCAACCGCGCGAGCAGCTTCAAGTAAAACCGTAAACTGGTCCCCTTCCCGCAGTGGGAGGCGTCCATGTGAGCGCTTATGAGCCGTGCGCCGCACACCCCTCACGCCCGTTCTCTCGGGCTCCTCAAGCTCCTCGGATCAACAGCGCGCAGCCCCTCCCCATAGGCGTCACCCGCGCTCCCGCGCGACATCCCGCTGCGTGCCAGCCGCGTGCACCCCCGCCCGTACACGCGTTACGAGCAAACTGCGCACGGTGCGCCCCAACAACACCGCCGACGCCCGCCCATGCTCGGCGCCTGAAGCCCCAGCAGCACGTCCGGCCTGTCAGCGCTGCCTTGACGTTCGCGAGCTCCTTGTGCACGCACCCTCACACGCTCCACGAGCTCGATGGCCTCTCGGCTTGCTCGACAGCGCTCAGACTGTGGCTACGTCCGCATCCGCGCGCTCCACGAGCTCGCCTCCTGGACTCCCCGCGCAGCAACGCAGCGCCCCAGCAGCATTCCGCTCGGGCACAAACGCCTACCCCCCAGCTGCGACTCGCACCCCATCCGCTGCGACAAACTGGTCGCCCGCGCCCACAAAACGCGGACGCCACGACACCACATACCCACCGCCCGTGCCCGCATACCGAGGACAACAGAAGAGAGAAAATCCCTGCCAATGAATAAGGATGAAGAAGCGCATATCTGGTTCCTGCCCCATCCTTCGCAAACAAGCTCTGAGGCGGGATACGACGGGCTTGACGGCGTCGGGGGTCTGCGGGGGGACGAGACTGTAAACAGAGATGAATCAGTAAGGTGTAATTAAACGGAAAATACCAGAACGGAACCAAATAAGATAAGGCAGGAGCACGGGGATGGGCGTGCGGGAGTCTGGGGAGCTCATACGCGGTACGCGCCCGAGGCCGAGGAGGACGGCAGCGAGCGGTGAAGAACCCGACTCTTCACAAGCTCGGGCTCCTCGACAGCACACAACCCCTCCGCGTACGCGAACCCCGCTCCTATGCGACACCCCGCTCCTGGGCGACACCCGTCCGCATCCGCGCGCCCCAGCCCGTACACGCACACCCCACTCTCCATCTCGACGCAAGGCCCGCCGCGCGCCCTTACGTCTGCGTCCGCGCCAGCCGCCTCCACGCGCCGCCACTCGGCATGTCTGCAGCTGCCGATACACCGCGAATACATTTCACCCGCGCCCGAGATCATCGTGCCGGACGCCCCCGTCCCAGCCCGCGCCTCTCCTCTCACCCCTCGACCCCAAAAGGCAATAGAAATAAGGGCCCAAGCAGCGAGAAACGCACGTCCGGTGCTTCTCCAACTCCGCACGCGCTCTCGAGCGTTCGAGGTAGGCGACGGCCGTGGGGGATTTGCGGCGAAGGTGGGACGACGCTGTAAACGCGTCAATCAGCTGCGACGCAATGAAAGGGAAAAAGGAATGAAAAGGAATGCGGCACACGAGGGATGCGGGAAGTGGGACGCGGAAGGAGTCGGCGATGAGACGCGCGGGGACGCGCGTAAGGTGCAACGCGCAGAGCGGGGGTGTAGCGCAGAATGTGGGGCGGGGTGGGTGGGTCAAAGGAAAGGAGGGGGAGAAGGAGACGATGTGCGTGGACCGGGGCGAACATCGGCACGGGAGGACGGGAAGGAGAGGATGGGAGGGGGAGCGTGCGAAGGGGCGATGAAGAGGCGGACGGGAGGCGGACGAAGGGGAGGGAAACTCTACGTGTATTTGTGACACGGGCGTCAGACGTGGCACGCGGCAGAGGCGGACGCGGGATGCAGAAGTTCTATCGTGCATGGAAGGAGATCGATGGGGTGCGGTGTGAATCGATGCCAGGGAACGCGGGGAAAAACATAACAAGATAGAAAATCGATTATAGACGCAAAGACGTACCGAATACCAGGAGTTTCCCTCACCCTTCGCCGCAATCACCGTCTTCGCACACCCGGGCCCGCGAGCGCGCACTCGAGGCCGTGCAGGGAGAGCGGCAGGAGGCGCATGTAGCGCATAGGGACTTCGGTCTGTGAGAGCGAGTGGGCGGAAGGAATGAAGGAAGGGGTGCCAGGGAGAAGGAAGGATGCTTGAGGGGAGGAAGAAGCGCGGGGATACGGCGGAGGGGAATAAATATGCGCCGCGTACAGCCCCGACGCTGTACAGACAGCAGGACGCGCACGCACCCGCTGTAGAAGCGTGGAAGCAGAAGGGGATCCGATGGCAGGAAACCAGAAATAGCTTCAGATTGCCGAGGTTTCCCGCCCGGCCGGGTCGGTTATACTCGGTCTGGCGACCGGATTTGTTATCGCCCTCGGAATGGCCGACATATTGACGTTAGCACGTTGCAGAACTTCTGAGCTTCGACCGCATCCACATTCTTCTTGATCATCCCATTTTTAACTGATGGCTCCGACACGTTCAAACTTCACAGTGGACTTTCGGGATAAATGGTAGGCCGCACTCACCGGTGTTACACTTTTCATACAGTGACGTCGAACACGGTCCAGGTTTGCATTTCCATCGATCCTTTTGCGCGTGGCCCATTGAGTTCGGGTAATGAAGGCGGTGTTCTTCTGATGAGCACAGAAGTTTGGTAAGATTCGTAAACGGGCTATGTTTGTGCTGTGCTAATGAGGTTGAGTGACATGACAGGCGGCGTTCAACATGGCGCAAGCGCTCTTCCTTTCCACCACCATGGCCAATTGCACCATTCCCTCTAACCCGGATGTCTCGGGCATTGGCGTTCGCGCAGCCATCTACGCTCAAAATCTCGCATGCTTTTTGCCAGTCATCGTGCATCTCTGGGATAGAAAGATTTCCAGGGACGAGCTAAAGGGCATCAGAGATCAATCTATCGGCATGCTAGCAGTCGCCTTCGCCATCCTCATTACCACCGTCATCCTGGCCAAAGGCGCTGGAGGCGACCAGACGATCACCAATTACCATACCGCCGTCGTCCTGAATCTTAGTTGGATGAACAACACCAGCACGTGGATTTGGTTCATTCTCTTCGTCCACAATCGAAGCAAGCCGGATGATGACCAGCTGCCCACTCCAGCTCACTTGCGCGCATGGCGCGACGTTCTTCTTGAGCCCCTCAAGAAGTTGCTGGGGACCGATGGGGCCAGTATCGACCAACGCGACGGGATCGTTCAACGCAGCTGGCGCATCGTCCAACGTATCTGGCGCTTGCTCTCCGAGCAACCTGTCCTCACTCTCGGTTCCATCCACCTTTCGCTCATGGCCGCCGTTGGAATATGGCTTTGGGTCGATCCATCCAAATTCGGCCAGCACATCGAGTGCGATCCCACGCTCACAGTTCTCGGAGCGCCTGCGCGTTTTTCATCGAAACCATGGCAAATCACTTCACTGCTGATGTATTCGCTTGTTCTCATCCCCGGCCTCAACCTCATTCCTCCATTCCTCTTCTTCCTCATTCTTCACATCTCATATAACTGGTCCCGGGGACGCCACGGAACGTTCTGGACATGGTGGGACAAGGCTCTCGGCCACATTCTAAAAGTCTGCACGCTAGATGCAGAGCAAGGCGACCCTTCTCAATTGCCCGCAGATCCAGCTGTCGCCCCCAGCTCGTCTTCAGGTGATTGTTATAACCAGTGTTACGTCACCACAACTTACCCCCGACACAGATCGTTCACGCTCACCCCTGAAATCCCCCCCTCGCACTGCCTGTCTCATCGTTGGCCTAGTGTTCCTTGTCGCCTTCAACACCTTCTTCATTGTTGATATTGAACTCACCCTTCGTCGTAACAAGGGCGGTCAAAATCTCGATGCCGAATGGGGGTTTGGACAGGTTCTTGCCCTCTTTCTCCTCGTTATTCCGCTCCGCGATGCGTGGGGTGCATTGAAAGAGATTCGAGAAAATCTGAAAGGCATTCAGCGGCAGTTTGAGGAGTTATTTCTACGCGAATGTCAGGCGACGCCAGCTGTGAAGGAACTTGAACATTTAATCAAGCAACGGGCCAATGTGAACATATGGACTGCTGACCCGATATTCGGCAGCACTCTCCAGCTGGCTGCATACTATGGGAAGACAGAACTGGTGGAATTCCTGTTGAACGAGCCAGACGTAATCGGAGACAAAGCTGGTAAGATTTTAACCGCTAATCCCATATATGGATATATAACCCAAATTATCTCTAGATGGAGGTTATGGAACACCACTACAAGCGGCGTCAGCGAGGGGGCATGTCCCCATTGTAGAAAAATTACTTGCGAATGAGAAATATAAGGAAGGCCTGAACAGAGTCGGTGAGTGTTGTGATGCTAATAACACGGATAATTGATGACATGCAATTAGGAGGACGGTACGGGGCCGCACTTTGCGCCGCTTGTGCAAATGAACGGATTGAAGTGGTCAAAGTTCTGTTGCAGGCGGGGACGCTTCTGAATGTCAATGGTGAGCAAATGGGGACTAATGAACAGGGAAGATGCTAAGTTGGAATCAGGGAAACACTTTGGAACTCCACTTCACGTTGCTGTACTGATAGGAAGCAAGCGGATAGTAAACATGCTGCTGGACCATAACCCACATGATCCAAAGGACACCACTTATGAATGTGAGTGCAAGTGTTGTACTCCAATTAAAGCACTCACGTTGCAATTTAGGGGAAGATGGAAATGCAGCTGATCTTGCCACGCTCGTAGGAAATGAAAAATTGGTTGAGCTACTGAGACGCAGGGGTTTGACAAGAGTCAGTACCACTGTGTTCACGTCCTTAGCACATGCCGACAGCTGACTGATCTCCTCCCCGCTCCTTGTTCCAACAGTCTGTAAGTGCCACTGCCTGTCGTGCTCACTGAAGGCTGAGCGATCCCCTCCCCGCTCCTTGTTCCAACAGGATGTAAGTGCTGCTTCCTCCGTCGTGCTTGCTGACGGCTGACCGATCCCTCCCCGCTCCTTGTTCCAAAAGCGTGTAAGTGCCGCTGCCTCCATCGTGCTCACTGAAGGCTGACCGATCCCCTCCCCGGTCCTTGTTCCAACAGCATGTAAGTGCCGCTGCCTCCATCGTGCTTGTCGATGGCTGACCGATCCCCTCCCCGCTCCTTGTTCCAACAGGATGTAAGTGCTGCTTCCTCCGTCGTGCTTGCTGACGGCTGACCGATCCCTCCCCGCTCCTTGTTCCAAAAGCGTGTAAGTGCCGCTGCCTCCATCGTGCTTGCCGACGGCTGACCGATCCCCTCCCCGCTCCTTGTTCCAACAGGATGTAAGTGCTGCTTCCTCCGTTGTGCTTGCTGACAGCTGACCGATCACCTCCCCGCTCCTTGTTCCAACAGGATGTAAGTGCTGCTTCCTCTGTCGTGCTTGCTGACAGCTGACCGATCCCCTCCCCGCTGCTTGTTCCAACAGCGTGTAAGTGCTGCTGCCTCCATTGTGCTTGCCGACGGCTGACCGATCCCTCTCTGCTCCTTGGTCCAACAGTCTGTAAGTGCCGCTGCCTCAGACATGGGTGCCGAAGGCTGACCGATCCCCTCCCCGCTCCTTGTTCCAACAGTCTGTAAGTGCCGCTGCCTCCAACATGCTTGTCGAAGGCTGACCGATCCCCTTTTCTGCTCCTTGTTCCAACAGTTTGTAAGTGCTGCTTCCTCCGTCGTGCTTGCTGACGGCTGACCGATCCCTCCCCGCTCCTTGTTCTAAAAGCGTGTAAGTGCCGCTGCCTCCATCGTGCTTGCCGACGGCTGACCAATTCCCTCCCCGCTCCTTGTTCCAACAGGATGTAAGTGCCGCTGCCTCCATCGTGCTTGCCGACGGCTGACCGATCCCCTCCCCGGTCCTTGTTCCAACAGTTTGTAAGTGCTGCTGCCTCCATCGTGCTTGCCGGCGGCTGACTGATCCCCTCCCCGGTCCTTGTTCCAACAGCGTGTAAGTGCTGCTGCCTCCATCGTGCTTGCCGACGGCTGACCAATCCCCTCCCTGCTCGCTCCAACAGCGTGTAAGTGCTGCTGCCTCTGTTGCACTTGCTGAGGGCTGACTGATCCCCTCTCCGCTCCTTGTTCAACCAGGCTGTAAGTGCTGCTGCCTCTGTCGCACTCGCCGAAGGCTGACCGATCTTCTCCCCACTCCTCGTTCCAACAGATCGTAAGTGCCGCCGGCTCTGTCGTGCTTACCGAAGGCTAACTGACCCCCTCCCCACTCCTCGTTCCAACAGGACGTAAGTATCGATGGCTCTGTCGCGCTTGCCGAACACTGACCGATCCCCGCTTCTCGTTCCAACAGCGTGTAAGTGCCGCTGCCTCCATCGCGCTCGCCGAGGGCTGACCGATCTTCACCCCACTCCTCGTTCCAACAGATCGTAAGTGCTGCTGGCTCTGTTGTGCTCACCGAAGGCTAACCAATCCCCTCCCCACTCCTCGTTCCAACAGGACGTAAGTATCGCTGGCTCTGTCGCGCTTGCCGAACACTGACCGATCCCCGCTTTTTGTTCCAACAGCGTGTAAGTGCCGCTGCTTCCATCGCGCTTGCCGAGGGCTGATCGATCCCCTCCTCACTCCTCGTTCCAACAGGCTGTAAGTGCTGCTGCCTTTATAATACTTGCCGAGGGCTGACCGATCCCTCTCTGCTCTTCGTTCCAACAGGCTGTAAGTGCTGCTGCCTCTGTTGTGCTCGCCAATAGCTGACTGATCCCCTCCTCGGTCCAATAGGACGTAAGTGCTTTCTGACCACATGCAGAAGATACTTAATGTAAACCTATCATCGCAGCTGCAGATTACCCTCCGTGGATATGTACAACAGGATGGAGCCGCGAAATAGGCGCCAAAGTGTGCTTGCAAGGGCGTTTGGGCGACCTCCACGTAGATCGCCAAGAAGCAATATGTCATCGTTGACCTAGCATCAGGTGCCGGAGGTATAAAATATTGCCCCAGTCCATCAGGGAGCCGTACGTAGGGAGCTATATGTAGGCAGCCACCGAAACCATTTGGATGAAGAGTACTCATATCTCAAGCATGTTTGCCTCTTTCCCAATTTATTCACTTTTTCTGCGAACCTCGGCGTCGCGCAGGAGCTATAGGCGCACAGCCGTTCTGTGCGCGAATCATGAGCTTTTGTCTCTGTTTCTAATCGCGTCTTTCCAGTGTTCACAAGCGCCTGCAGCGTTGCAACATAACGTGGTCAGTACAGATATGCAACTTGAAGCCAGCCTTGCTTGCATTTTCAACACAATTTCAACATAATTCCTTTAAGCGCTGCTCATCCCCTTCTGAAACGGCTGATTTACTCCAACACTGGGTTATGCTCTCAATTCGGGACTGGTGCATGCGGTACTAAAGTTTTCATTACGCCGTGAGTGTGCTCACAGCTTTCAATCCAATTGCCCAACGGGGTTTGACTCCCACACCCCAATAGGCATCGAAGAGGGTATCATCTTTTTTGTTTTGGTGCTTCACTCAGATCCACATAAATTACCCACGTTCCCAGGTAGGCAGATATCTCGGGTGTAGTGCACAGCAGAAGGTAGTCCTTCATTCAAGGGGAATACAACGGTACGCGTTGCCTGACTCCCGCGCTCGAATGCAACTTGCCATGCCACCTTTTTTTTCTAGCACCACAACCCACACTCCGCCGAGTTTCACGTACGATTTCAACTCCGGTGGGATTTTCCTTTCCATGATTTTCTCCACTAATAATGTCCAGGATTCAGATCTTCCCGTACTCGAATGATTTGTCCATTTTTGCTATCCTATCTCTTGGATCGCTTGTACTCTCCGAATGGTTGGATTTTCATCACTTTATTTCTTGCTCCGGCCCATGTCGCATATCCATTGCGCTTCGCGCTCACTAATCCCATTTCCGAATTATATGTATGTCGGAAAAATCGGATTTGCCTGATCCGGGGCTGACCGCGCCTGGCGAACATACCAGTCCTGATCAGGCTGTCCGGGGTCTCATATCAGTTCTGATCAGAGTCCGTCAGATACCCCCTCACAACGATGCAAGAACACACATCATAGACCTGCCAAAGACGAGTATAATGCGTGCTTAACATTCAGCAGGCTTCCTTTCGTCCATGCTCGGTCTCTGCTTCCTGCACGAATTTTGGACTCCGTAAACCTGAGATACTGAGTGCAGTTCAGGTGGTCCCTCGCAGGGAATTGTGTCTCGTAACGCTAGGGTATCGCAATTTAAATGCCTACTGCGGATGAAGCTGAAGGTTGGAGAAGCGGTAAAAATGACAGTGGCCAGCCATCAGTCGAGCGCGGAATTCACACAGCTACGGGGCGTATAATCATACGTAAAGTAGGCACTGCAGGTCCTGGCCCTGGAATCGGATATATGTGCGTGTAGCGGCTCGGTGTTTTGGTGAAATGGCAGAGAAAAAATGCACAAAGACTGTGACCGATTTGCAATAGCCTGGCCTCGAGTCAAACGAGGAGTTCCCGCAGACAACTTGTGATTGATACATATACGGTGTGGGGGTGCGGACCATCCACTACCAGGCTTTCCTTCTGCTCGTGGCGAGGCGTGATTTATGCGGGATTTCAACCCAGCGTCGAACAAAAACATTTTGTACTGCTCTATTGCCATAGCCCGGCCTCGAGTCGAACGAGGAGGTCCTACAGAAGAAGATACCGCTATGATACAGTGTGTGTGCGCGGACCGTTCTTAACCCAGTATCGAGGCGTGATTGATATGTGCGTAGGTGAAAATGATGAAGGGAAACACGCTCAAATCATAGCTTGACTCCGAGTTGAACGAGGAAATTAGATTGCCGCAGAAAGAATACACAGTCATTTGCACACACAGACTGTGGGTGCGTACTGTACGCGACCAGGACTTGCCTTGCATTCGATGGTCGCTTTATGCAGCAGTTCGACCCGACGACCAAATAAAATTACAACGAATGGTGTCGAAGTTATAACAATTGAGCGGATGACGAATAGTTATAGCCTGCCCCCGAATTGGCTGGGAATTTAGCGACGAAAGGAAATAGTGTCACATTCTCACAGTATATAGGCCCGACGGTCCGCTACCAGGCTTGATTAATGTGGAATCGATGGTTGGTTTATGTAAGAGGTCAACTCAGTGTCGAAAATAATGAAAAAGCTGCTAAGGCACCAAACTTCAATAGCCTGGCCCGGCCCGGGTCGAACGGGGGATCCCAGCGAGCCATCCGAGAGCACATATGTATCGGTAAATATTGGTGCGGACGATCCGCTACCAGGCTTGACTATAATATAGATAATCTGGCATTGAGACGTGATTCATGTTCTCGGTGTCAACATGAAAGAAAAGCTTTTGAACAAGCACCATAGCCCGACCCGAGTCGAACGGGGAGCTCCACAGTAAACAGCTCAAGGATACAAGGTATGTGGGCACGGACCGTCCGCTACCAGGCCTTCTTTGCTCTGGTAGCGATGGTCGATTACGTACCAGCCCAACTCGGTGTCGAAATAAAAAAGAACGTATCAAGGACGCATAACCTGGCCTCGAGTCGAACGAGGAGCTCCCGGAGACACCTTACCAAATTTGTAGATAGGGTGAGCGCGGAACTTCCGCCACTAGGCCTTGCATTTCGTGCTCTCCACCCGTGGTATATGTACGATTTTTCGCGACTCGCGTTCAGGTCGCGTGACCGCGCTAGCCGAGTTCCCAATGGGGCATGCGTTTCTGATCCTATCTCTACCAAGGCTACGGTCACACTTACATAGTACCACTGCGCGACGCAGACGGCGCGGCCGCGTTTCTACTGTGAGGATGGAGGAGAATGAGAGCGGGGCTGGATGCGCTCTTGGAGAAGTCCGAGCACGAGCGGCATCGGTGCTTCAAGGCCGTGGATTGCGTTTGTACTGTGCGTCGTGTTTCTCATTCCGAGTCTGCACTCAAGTATCACCCGCATACAGGCATCCTCGGCCGCACGATGCACGAACCCATGTCGGAACTCGCTGGCTCGTGAGCCGCATCGTCTACAGAGTGGCAACATCATCGTCCCCGGCTTAGACACGATCTACGAGAAGCTCGAGTATAGCATCGCGGACGGAGAGACCGCGGGCGGGGGCGGCAACTGCGTTGAGTGCTGATAAGGTGCGTTCTTGCTCCCTCGCGCATTGTCCCTTGTATTCTACTCCCTCGTATTCTGCCCTCGCGGGCCTCTCGTAGTCGTCACCTCACCTCCGATTCCCTCCCATGCATGAATCCTCGGTGGATTCCCGATTCCGCGCGTCATCCCCGCCGCCCCGCGTCCTCCACGCTACTCTCCTTCCGCGGCGCCGGCGCCTGCATCCTTCACGCCTCTCCGCGTCGCTGGTGTACGTGGCACGTCTCTCTGAATCGCGGAACTAGAGTCGTGTCATCCCCTTCCCGCTCGCATCCTCGTTACCCACGTCAACCCCTCTGCTCCCTTCTCCACGCTCGGACCCCAACGCTCGCTCGCCCTTTCCTCGCAGATCCAAATCCTCATGGACCACATGCTGCTTTCGCTCTTGCTGCAAGCACGGTATCGAGGGCGCGTTTGCGGCCCGAGCGCAAGACGGTGATTCCGGCGGTGGTGGGGAGTTTGGTATTCCGTGGGTATCTTAATTCTGCGTACACCGATCCTCTCCCATTCCACCTTGCACGTCGCCGTTCCTGATCCCATTCACCTTTCATTCCCTCCACTCCGCTCCATTCCATTCTCGCCGTCCATATTCTCCTCGTCCCCGCTGTTTACTCCCCCGCCACCCTCCTTCGCTTCCCCCCTCCCCGATTCATCCCGATCTTACTATCCCCTTCCTCTGTCTTTCCGCCGCCTTTCATTCTGATCAGCGGCGACTTCGTCCTCTGCGTGCCCGTCTTATCACCCTCCCACCCATCGCGCCCCGTTACCCCCCTGTCCATCCCTCATAGGCCTCCACACCCGTCCCCGTCCCCGCCCCTCCCCGCCCCTCCCTTCCTCTGCGCCCCGTGCTCCTTTCCTACGCATCTCGTGCACCCTCCCCGCTTCCGCGTCATCATCCACCCCACCCATCCCCTTCTTTTGTCTTCTGCTAACGTGTAATTTCACCACCGCTAACTCATCTCTTCTCACAGCTTCGTTCCGTCCCAGCCGCACACGAACCCCTGCGGCCGTCGAGCCCCCGCCTCGAGCGCGCGCTTGCGCGGGTCGGAGTAGGAATCGGATGTATATTTTTCTCTGATGAGGCGTGTGGGCATTGGCGGGCCAGACTGGACGCCCGCAGAACTGGAGCCCCGGGGTGCCGTTTACGTGCACAGTATTTGTGAGCGTCCGGGGGGGCGTATCGGTGGCGCGCTCGAGCTCGTTGCGGCTGCGGCATGCCGTTTGCGTGCGTGCGCTCGCCAGTTGACGAGGGCGGCTCGGGACGTGGGCGCGGGGAATGACGCGTACACGGACATAACCGGGACTGCGCGCTATCGAGGAGCCCGAGTGAAGAGCAGGGTCCTTCGCATGCTACCCTTCTCGTCGTCGTGGGCGTACCGCGTACGAGCTCCCCAGACTCCCCGCACTCCCATCTTCTTGTTCCTTACACCCCTCATCTTCCCTTGTTCCGTTCCCGTGTACCCCGCTTACACCTTACTAAATCATCTCTGTTTACAGTCTCGTCCCGCCACAGCCCGCGGCCGTCGAGCCCGTCGCGCCCTGCCTCGAGAGCAGGTTTGCAAAGCTCGAGGCAGGAACTGGATATGCGCTTCTCGATCCTTATTCATTTGCGGGGGTTTTCTCTATTCTGTGTTCCTCGATGTGCCCGGTGTGCGGCGTGCGGGCACGGGCGGTGGGGAATGTAATGTCGTGCGCGTTTTCGGGACCCAGCTGAAGGAGGGCGAGTGCTTGCTCGAATGGGCGGCGAAGGGCGCAACTGAGGCAATGTAAGGCATTGAAACAGCGGGGGGGAGACGACGAACATGTGAGGGAGGGGGTGAGCACTGCCCAGTTGACCCTGGGTAGATTCGGCCGAGGGATGATGGCGGCATTCATAGTGGTACAGAGAAGAGGATGAGTGTAAGAAAGGAGGATGGTTTGAGGGTGTGGCTGCGCTGCCTGGTGAGATGATGATGGTAAGAGGCAGGAAGAAACTTTGATGTCATCGAAAGAACTGGACTTATATGGGGGAGGGTGTGGCTGTGCTGCCTGGTTTAGAGGATGACGGGAAATTGAATATATTCACCACTACCTACAATCAAGTGTGAAGAGGGCGAGTTGGAGGGAGGCAGAGGAGCGTTCCGCCCGCGGACATGTCCCCAGCCGCGCCCCCACCCCGAGACGCGTCCCGAGAGGCGCCCCCGCTCCGAGACGCATCCCCAAATGCGCCCCCGCTCCAAGGCACGTTGTGGCTGCTATTTCCTTCCCGCCAGACAACGAGGCATTATCCACACCAACTGTCCCAGCTATCACACCTGCTCCCTTCCCTCCCCTTCCTCCACACAGCGCTCAAAAGGAGAATGAGACAGTACAAGACTTCTTCGCTCGACGTACAGCGAGAAACCAACGAAAGATGGAGAAGAGAATTCCGTTGACCGGCAGCGACGCACGCAGTGCACAACACACGCGGAAAAGGGCGGAATCCCATCAAAAGCTCGGGTTTTCTTCTGGGAGGAACAGGATGGACACTACATCCGCCAACCCGGAGGTCAGGGCAGCTACGCAGACCTCTGGCATGAATACCCACATCAACAGCGTCGTTTTGATCAATTTTCCAATGAATGGGATCTTTGCTAGCTCTTCGAGGGCAACAACCCAATATTTGGGGAAAGTCCTGCCAAAGTTTCAGCTCGCGACGACGACAATGATGACGACAACAACAACAACGATCTACAAGAATTTGCATACCTCACACCCCTGGCAACACAGTTAACTCGGGGGGGTGGGCCCATGGAAGTTGTACAAAAGCAGCACCCTCACGACGTCGAGATGGCGCCAATTGAGGAAGTACCCAAGGAATATGATCTCAGCCTAGACTTCAAAGAATCCGAGCTACTGAAGTGCAATCTCGCCGAAGCCTCGCAGAAATGCGTCAACTTGGTGTACCGCAAGTTCGGTCTTCCCAGAACGGAGGAGCCAGTTTATGAGTTGAGCGCTCAGAATCTCCTAACCACGCTCGAGAAGCGGTTTGGGTTTGTTATGCAGGCATCCCCCAACGGGTTCATTCCTCTCAATCTCCCTCAAGAAACTTTGGTGCCGCAGCACCTGGCCAATGTCGTCGGCATGACAGATATTGGCGCGCAATTGGCCTCACCGAAAGGCCTGGAGAATACACTGGGCATCTTTTTCGGACAGTGTATTGCAGCGTGTTCCGTCAATGATATCGACAAGGCCCTCTTCGACTATCATCAGCCTGAGCGTTTCACCCGACCACTGTCGTCCTTCGAGTTTCAACAGGAGCTTCTCAAAAGCATGCGCAACCCGTTAAAGCACATACACTACTATGTGCTTCGCAAGATCAGCAGTGGGATCGGAAGCGAGGTTATCTTGATCCCATGAGCAACAGACCTTTTAGAGGTCCTTCGGCAAGGGTGGGGTCCAGATATCAGAGACTTTGCAACCCACTTTCTCGCCTGAGGTATACCATTCTGGCTTGCCTATATCAGCACCCAAATCATGCCCGAGAGATCAGCCGAGCCCATGCTAGTTCATCGCACTAAGGGCTTCAAACGCGATATCCCTTCGTTGCTAGGCTTTCGCCCCAACAACGCAAACCCACGGCTCGAATCGAACGCGCGAACCTCGGTTACGTAATATATCCGCGGGATGACATACAAGTTATGCCACGCAGGCGACAAGAAGTCTCAAGAAGGCGAAGCGAGGCGTGTTCCGAGCACAAATAACTCGAACTTACAAGCGGACCGAGCACCCTTCACTCAACACCGAGGCTGTGCCGACCTATCGGAGAAGATTAAAAGGTGCTGGGACGAGGAAAAGAGACGCCGAACCGTCCGAGTGCACCAATCAAGACACCAAGCGACGGGAAGACCGTCCGAGTGTACCAATCCAGACACCGAGGGGGGGAAAATGTGTACCAAGCATAGGGAACGGGTTACTGAGCGGGAAGAAGGAGCATTTGGGGAAAGACCGACCGGTTATTATGAAGGTTGGATGAGTAGACACCGAGCGGAGAAGGAGCCGAGCGAGGAGGGCTGCGGAAGGGCGTAGGGAAGGAGTAGCATGAGGACAGGCAGCGTTATCCGGATAGGCGGGAGAGGGGAGCCGGCTGCGGAACTGGGGAGTATAAATACAGCATGTATGCTGATAGAAAATCATATCGGTTTTGGACCCACATCCTCTAAAGCTGTAAAAGGCTCTATAGTACCACTCGGTCTCACCCAAAACAAACTGTTGTCACCAGAAAACACTCTCTTGCTCCTCGGAGACACTTTCCTTCCTACACCGAGCCTTCTGTTGGCGAAGTCAGGTTATTATCGAAACCCAGCTCTACACTTCCCTATCCAATCCAACTCTCTTCCTCAACAAAAGAGGGTAGTTGAAAAACCCTCACATAAAGCGACGCAGCCAAGTTCGGTGTGTAGCCGCTAGCCTAGATCGGATTATTTTGCCCTCGGTGAGCAGATAGGAGAAGAAGAGAAGGAAACAATTGGTCGGGGCATTATTACAGAGAGGTTGAAAGAAGGGAACACTCGGCTGAGGAACCGAGCTTGTTAAAACAATCTCCGCCCCAGCCAAACGACCTGCACATCAAAACACCTTCGGAGTCGGACTATACGACCGAGGAGGCCCGCTAAAAACACATATATTCACCTCGGCGTCCTCGATTCGGAGCCAGCATCGCGCTCAATTGTCCCTTCTTGACAAGCTGTAGAGCTCGGTCCGACGGCGCACACTGAGAAGACTGTTCTATCTGCATTAAAACGTGCTATCCAGTTGTAAATTACACCTTCTTTACTGAAGAAACACACTCCTACATAAAAACCACACTCCGATTTAAATAAACCTAGCACCGAGGTGCACTGTTCACAGCGACAGGAGATATTCCCCCTAGGAGACATACACTTCTAAACTAGTCCGGGTTACCACCTCGCTCGGCAGTTTACAAAACCGCAGTCCACATCACAACGACTATAAGGCATACACCACTCAGCGCAATTTTCAGCTCCTACATATTCTGCGTGGTCGCGTTGCGTTGCAGTACGGCGGGATAATAGCGCGGCTGGCAAGGTCAGAAGTCTTAGACAACGACTTCTTCCACGGGTTCAGCGATCTCGGCGACTGCGTTTGGGATGAAAAGTCGCCACATGCATATTGGCACGACATACTTTCCGATCGCGAAATCGATCTCCTCTGCGGTGTTTATCACCTCGGCACTGGTATGTAACATTGTCCGTTTCGCTCATTTCATGCTTATTGATTTGTCGATTCAGGCCAAAAAAAATGAGGGAAAGAGAAGGGAAAAGAATGTATGTATCGTCTACCCGGCGCCTCTTATCCTTACAAACATACGGATTTAGCAGGTGAACCAGAGCAAATTGATGATCAGACCGGTATCGTCTCATGGTGGCCTAAACCGAGTGCATGGGCACGCGGAAGTCTCGAAAAAATGTGGTGGACGCCGCAATGCGAAACCGATTTCTTTCAGAAACGTCTCGGCCACTTCGCGAAAGGTGTTTATAAATTACCGCACCAAAGCTGCTGGAGGCACAATCTCAAGTACCGCAAGGAAGTTAAGGAATGTTGGGAGGGTTACGAGAGGGTTGCTGTCAGCCTTGTTGAATGCCTATCTCGGCGCTCATGATGTCCATGTCGTTTTTGTCCTCATTCGTCGTCCGCCGTCTTGAAGCTGTTGCTGTATTATATCTACTGCATGTACCGCCATGAATACATTACTTCTCTATCATTTGTACGCGGGCAAGCACATCTTGAATCTGGTCCGCGAGGTCTGTATATTTATCATGTTCGTTGGAAGCTTAAGGGATGAGGTGGTAGCGGGCAATCAGAATTAGGTGTAATAATTAGACAACATATTAGATTATGTCGTACAGGTCATAAAACACAAAAAAAAACAATGAAATGCAGAGAACGAAAGAAACCCTCTGGCGTACTCCTCCGCCAGCTACCTGCGCCTGTTTGTCTTCATCGTCCTCCCTCCCGCTATTTGTCGCCATGAGTATCTTGTTGCATGCATACTTACACAATTGCACGTGGCACTTGGCGGTGGAATGAAATCAACGGAATGGAGGGGAATTTCTCTATGTAAGTCTGCTCCGAGGTTTGCGCCAGGTCGATGATGCGAAGCTCCTGGAGGCTACATTCCCAGCTGTCAACAAGTACGTGCAAGTCGTCACATGAGGGGTGGCGGAGGTAGGTCTCGGGTATTTCCAGGATGCGGAGGGCAGGGAGTTCCATCATGGAGATGGGGAAAATGTGATGAATTGGATTTTTGTCGGGCACATAGAGCAAGAAAACCAGCGACTCCAAGTGAGGGAGCGTGATGGATGTTTTGCCGCTTGTCGGCCCACGCAGCATGTCATCGATCATGCAATGATCGATTTCGGACACGATTTTGCTCAGGAGAGTGAGGACTGTGTATTTGCAGAGGTCGAGCTGTGCGGTCAAAGACCCTCTCTCACACTCGAGTTGTTGGATGGTAGCGTCGATCCGGAAAAGACGAGCACGCTGTACGAATGCATGGGCCGTTTGGTCGAGGTCCTACAGAAAGACAAAAGGTGTGCGATTTATCCTGCTGCTCAATTTGCTGCTTACCCTTGCCCGTTCCCCATCTAGCTCCATCTCTTCCTCTTCCTCCCGCTCAGTGCGTCGTTTCTTCGATGGCTAACGACGGGCTGTCTGTTCGCTGGCAGGGATTGAGCGGGTCATTTGTTCGAAGACGGGTGTTGAAAGCGCCAGTGGTCGGAATGCAGGGGCTGGGATCGCCGTGTGTGGGAGCGTGTCACGCGCGACTGGCACTGGGGTCGCCGCGTTTGGGAGCATGTGGCGTATCTCATTGGGGCCATCGAGAGTGAGGATAAAAATTGCAGTAGCCTTTCACTAAGGGAGAAGGTCAGTAACCTGGTGTTCTTAGATGATTGACGCCACTGATGCTGAGGACGTGCAAAGGAGCAACCACGAGATGAAACGCGTTGGAAGAAGGGAAAGAGGAGAGGTAGGGTAGCACCCGCACATTCCCGTCCTTATATACGACCTCGACAAAGCAGAAGCCCATTCGCAAAGGGTTCTTTGTTGGCAATTTTGTTTGTACTAAGGGATCAAAAATTTCGGATCCTTTTACTGAGTTTAGCATTTGTAGAGCGACTTGTACCCAAGCTAAATGCGCACCAGCAGTTGGCCCTGCACCCAAGACACTCGGCTAAGCAACGGAACTTGAGAATACAAGTCGCAGTGAGATACAATACAATGTACCATGGGGAATGAGTTCTGTCTCAGCAAGTGAAGAACCCGCGCATATGTGGAGCAAATTACACTCAAGAAACGTGTCAAGGGGTGACCCTGCATCGGCGCAGTGCAGCCAAGAAACGCGGCGGGAGGTAGCGTCAGTGCGGCATTTATTGAGCGCCCTGAGGCATTTGTTGGGCGACTTGCGCCCAAGAAACTGCCACAAGGGTTGCATAAAAGCGGGTCCATAAGGTGTTTGTTTAGTGACCTTGCACTCAAGAAACGCGCGCCAAAAGTTGACCCTATGCAGCGGGGTAGGTCAAGAGATATGTCAGCGCGGCATTTGTTGGGCCCAAAAAACGGCTGCGAGCGCTGTATGAAAAGGAGGTTTGTAAGGCGATTCTTGGGTGACGTGCACCCAAGAAACGCACCCCCGACCATGGTGGTCAGAGGCAGAGTTCGACTTAACGAAATTGAAATCACCGCGACACGTGATCTGCGATCCGTGACCTGATCAGTCCCAATTCACCAAGTTGACCACCACCACCCTCTGCCCTCGGTGTAAATCACCGAGCGCAGGAGGCGGCCAGCATCCCCTCAGTGTAAATTGCTGAGCGGATGTGTCCCCTCGGCGTAGATTGCTGAGCGGACGCACGGTTCCCTCACAAATTGCTGAGTCTAAATCACTCGGCGTGAATCCCACTCGCTTCTCAAGCTGCGAAATCCATCCTGCTAGCCTTCCAAACCTCCGGCTAGTTGCGCACTCGTTGACGCCCCTGACTTACGCTCAGACCTTTGACCTTAACTTCGACCCTCCCCGAATGTAAATCACTTAGCGGGTGTCTCAGACTCTCTTCGAACTCGCAAACCGAAGCCGTTGCTCCGGGTCCGCCCTGCACTGCGAGAGATTCTCTGAGGGTAAAAATTTTATGACCCTATTTAGCATCTCTTGACCCTCCCTCCGCTTCCAGTTCTATCAACTCTGATCAGAGGGACTCAAGGCTCTCGGGAGCGGGGTATAACAACCATCACATGCTTTTTTTAAGTCCCCTGAAGTTCTCGGCCACTGCAAACCAAGCTGATGCTTGCATTTTCAGTTTCTCATAATATGGGTCATTTTTTTCGAATTCCGCGGCACTAGGCCGTTAATTGAGCATCAATAATAACCAAATCGTTCATCGCCTCCGTGCTGAGCTGCGTGAAATTGCCCGAGGTTAGTTTTTTCATCACCCAATTTTGACCCTTTTTGACCCTCCGCATCCAGTTCTATCAAATCTTATCAGCGCGACTCAAGGCTCTAGGGTGCAATGTCCAACATCTATCCCAAGCTTCTGGTAAGTCACCTTCGCCTCCTGCCCGCCACAAACCAACCTTATGCTCCTGTTCTCAGTTTCTCATGATATTTGTCATTTTATCAAAGTCCGCGGCGCCAGTCAACGGAGGCTCCACAGTACTCAGAACCCTCTCGACTTCTTTCCTGACTCACCGAGGACTGCACGAGGTCACCTTTTCTCATGACTTGGCTTGGGCGCATTCTGATCATCCCCTCATCCAGGTCTGTCAACTCTTATCAGACCGCGCGAAGGCTCTCGGGGCAGTGTATAACAACTATCTGAAGCTTTTGGTAAGTTTTCTCCAGCTCCCGCTTGCTACAAGTCAAGCTGATGCTTGGATGTCCAGTTTCGCCCGCCTTTGGCATTTTTTTCGCCGACTGACGGCGCGGAATGTGCTCCACATACCCGGAACTGCGTATCTTACACACAGGGAAGAACAAGACATGTGTCTCCCGCTCGGCGGGATACCATACGCGTGCCTCATCCACCATGCATATTTCCTGCTTTCTGTCAACCGGTGCCCGGTAAAGAGAAAGAGAAGGAAACGCACCCGGCCGATGCCCGTCCGCAATCCGGTCCAGATTCTTGCACGCGTCGTGCCCACGGTACAGCCACCTTTCGCTTCTTGGTCTTGACACTCATGTCAAGACCAAGTCGCGCTGGCAGCAGGAGGAAGGGGCAAGAGGGCGAGGGAGCGAGTGGGCGGGAAGGGGGTGGGAGGGCATGGAGGGGGCGGGAGGGCGAGGGCGGGCAGGAGGGCGGCAAGGGCGGGAGGGCGGCAAGGGCGGGCAGGAGGGCGGCAAGGCAGGAGGGCGGGAGGGCGGGCGGGAGGGCGGCAAGGGCGGGCGGGAGGGCGGAGGGCAGGAGGCAAGGGCGGAGGGCAGGAGGCAAGGGCGGGAGGGCGGCAAGGCGGGAGGGCGGCAGGGCGGGAGGGCGGCAAGGGTGGGAGGGTGGGAGGGTGGCAAGGCGGGAGGGCGGCAAGGGCGGTGACGGTGGCGGGTGCGACGTAGAATAGCTTAGCAGTAGAATATTAGCCTAGAATGAGATATGTAAGAAAGAATTGACGCACAACGAGGGTCGAACCGGGAGGGTCGGAAGCGCAACAGCGCACAAGACGGGATTGGACTGCAGAAGAATGAGACAAAGGCAGGACAAGACAGCAGACACAACTAGACTCACGAGGAGAGGGCACGACGGCGCAGACTGTGGGACACAAAGCGGTAAGTAAATTTATGAGCCAGAGGGCACGGATGTTAAAGAACTTAGGTGCAGGACATTGCAGAATGAGGAGCACCCCAGGTGAGGGACGCAGGCGGGGCACACAGGCGGCCGTAGGAATGCGGAGATGCTGGAATTATCAGGGGTGAGGAGTGCCAACACGACTGAACCGCAACGCACCTCACCTTGAGAGAATAGGTCGAATGGGGGGAGGGGCGGAGCGCCGGCAGTCAGAACCGCGAGGAAAGAGGGTTTAGAGATGTCTAAGCAAATGGTAAGTGCGGCAATATGAGGAGAGTGGCATAACTGACATGGAGTCCAAGAATGTAACAATGAAATGCTGCAAATGCAGGTGAGGAAGGACGAACAGAACACGAACGAAGGAAACTCATGGTCGTGGACGGGTAGGCGCAGGTCGGGTGATTATGAGACGAGAGGGGGGAGGGATTCGAAAGTGAGTGCTGCAGGTACTTATAGACGGGGGAGGAGTGCTCATTGTCCATAGGATAGCTTACCGGATGCACGCGACGCTTTTCTAATTGAGCGCTCGTGCAGTGGCCTTGATGGTCCAAGTTGCCCGATCAAGGTGTCGAAGTGGCCATCCTTGATTTTCACTGATGGGCCAATCGTACGACAAGCGAACAATAGTAGGGCGCTTTCGGCCAGCTAGTATTGTTTCTGACGCTTGGAAATTAGCGCCTCGGTTTCACCCCTGCACACACACTTGCCATCCCACAAACTGCCGCCATGTCTGGCCAGCCAGCGCCCACCAAACGCGCCCTGCGTTCCAATAGTACCGCCAAAACAGTGGTGAACCTAGGCCTGAATCCCGAGCCAAAACCCGCCAGAGTCACTAAGGCAAGGAAGGGGAAGACGGTGGCCGAGGTACGCCACTTCATCACATTGAAAGCTGGTGTTTATCTGACCGCGTATAATACCAGACTGCCGACACTACCGCTGTCCAGGAGGGGAAGAAATCAAGGAAGAAGGTTGTAGGAAAGGTATGCGCTCTTAGTGCTAGTCGTGTTTTGTGATTGACTGACTCGTGGTTAGGCCGCGCAGCTGCCGTCGAATCCTACGCCCTTGAACGAGCAAGATGTTGAGAGAAATAAGGACAAGAACTGACCCCCAAGGTATGCATGCCTTCAGTGCCACTCAGACTTGATGATTGTCTTACCCTTTCTTAGCCTGCCCCGCCACCGTCGAATCCTTCACCCGACAACGAGGATGAGGAAGATCTGCTACCCAATGTCAATTCCCGCGGCCACACACCCTACGACGAGGGACATGGCCTTTTCCGCAGCCCCATGCCGCAGTTGGGACATTCCAGCGCCAGCCCCGCACACTCATTCCAGTACTCCCGTTCGAGCACCCCTGTCGACCTGAACAAACTCAAGCCCCACGACGACGATGACAACGACAACGACAACGACACGGAGTCAAACTTCAGCGACTCCGAGAAGGAGAGGCGAAAGGCAGAGCACCAGCACAACGAAATCGCCTGCCAGGTGCCCTGGGAGGGAGTTTACGTGAGCGAGGAGGAGGAGGAGGCGGAGGCGATGAAAGAGTATCAGCAGGATACGCGGGGCGAGGGCCGCCGCCGACGAAAGCGCAGGGCCACAGACGACGAGCACGGTGAACACGATTCGGACGCTGACCAGGACGATGCAGACGAGCAGGAGCTGGACGACGATGCGCAGGAGCCGGACGACGACACGCAGGAGCCGGACGACGACACGCAGGAGCCAGACGACGACGACCCGACCTGCCCGCCACCGTGGGAGATCAAGCCCGGACCTCTCAGCACGGCTGGCATCAACAATCCTCCGGGAAGTGGCACGCGAGGATGGGAAGAAGGTCTCCGCCGTCTTCAAAGCCATCGGCGAGATGACTAAACTGGGGCGGAAAACAAACCCGTGGAACGCCTTCCAAATGCAAGAGCGGTCCCATAACCCTCAGCCCAAAGGCAGTAAGTCTTAATGTTTTGCTCCATGCGAGGCGCCGCAGCTGATGTACTGTTATTCAGTGAGCAAGAAGGAGTATCATGAGGTGGTGCGCGCCAAGTACCGAGAACTATTCGCCCACCTCTCAGAGGACGACGCGAAGGATCCTGGTGCGCGGGCCGCGTGTGTCGCGGACTTGATGTCCTGGTACAGCGAGGCGACCACGGTGATGCTGGACGACCAGAAGGCAAACGACCGGGGGCACGCGATGCTCACAAAAGTCGTCGAACCGTTCATCAATATGGCAAGTCATTCCCGGCCCTCATTTCCACTACGCGCTGATTTCGTTACAGAGCACGGTCACTGCGAACACCTGCGACATCGAAATCTGCGGCTACGCGATCGACCCCTTTACCGACAACGCCATTATCTGGGGTGGGGGTCAATTTTTCAGTGGTGTTTACGCGCGGTTCAAGGACCCATCAAGCGGGAGCTCAGTGATATAAAAGCGATGCATCAGTGAGTCAGTTCCCGACGATATGAACAGATCACTGACATAGGTATAGAGTTGTGGCAATGGAATCGCGCGACGCTGCAGCGTGCGGGATTGATCACCCGATAATCATCGACTTTGCGCAAACATCGACGGAAAAGAATCATCGTGACACAAGACGCCGTCTGCTGCGCAAGATGTTCTTAAACGATATACGTACATCGTCTTTGTTTCAGTGGCGTGGTCGAATCTTAGGCTCCTTTCAGACGTCGCTTTGGCACAGTGCGGCAACAACCTGGTGCCACCGAAGGACATGTCCTGGAAGTGGCTTGACATGGCGATCAAACTACGTTTGCGCATCGTCGAGTGGCCGGTGGAACTCAAGTCCTCTACCCCAGGCCGGGCTTCGCCATTGCAAACATCAAGGACGCCGCGGCGATGAAAGTGATGGTGGCAGCGATGAAGGCGAGATATCTGGGAACGGAGGACGCTGTGGAGGAAGACACACTGAGGATCATTTCCTGGACAGAAGGTATGTTCCTATTTCATCAGTACGGAGGGGCTATACTGACATGTTCATACAGAGGAATGTGACCTGCCGCTAACGGACATGCTCGACGTGCCACTCGTTGTTTGCGCCGACGGGTCCATTCTGCTCCAGGCGCACACCTCGAAGGACCTTCTGAAGCGTGTGGCAAGAAAGGGTAAGCGCAAGGCCAGCGACCGCGAGGAGTCCGAGGACGATGGCGACAACGGCAATGACAATGAAGACGACGACAGCGACACGCCCGAGGTCTCGAACAAACGCAAAGCTCCGGAGCAGACTGGGCGCAGTGGAAAGTGCCCGAGGACTATAGGCCCAAACACAGCCCAAAATGCTATAGTGCCCGCCATGAGCGGCTCCACTTTGAACGCCGCGAGCGGCTCCAACGGCGCTGGCTCCCAGTCTGCCCCATCTGGCGCGTCTGGATTGACGTGCCGTTACATCAACGGCGAGGACGTCTCGGAGTCCTTCGTAGGAACTGTCGTCAAGTACCACGGCGAACCGACGCGCATCCAGCGCCAGACACAGGTTTGGACCGCGGGGAGCTGGCGCGCGCTGCCGAAGGGGCTAGGTGTCGCGGTATCCGAGGATGCCGAACCTCATTGTGAGCTGCTACGGTTCTACATCGGCCTTTTCGACGACTAGTTAGTTTATCTCATGCCACCCACTTTATTTCCCTCCTTATTGCGTACAGTTTTTTTGCTGTATACTTTGTCCCGGTTCCCGTTATGCATTATGTCTTTCTCCCTGAATCACATGCGATGCATTTTGAAATGAATTTTCTCAAAAAAAAAAATGGTAGCCGAAAATTTCGCCAAGTCCCCGATCCCAATTAGGAACACTACTGCCAACGTCCCAATTAGGAAGTTACTCCGGATCGGGTCGGGTGAAGAGCGCGGTGCAAGCGCAGGGGTGAGCTGAATGCAATTCGATACCAGTGTCAGTAGATACTTCATACTTAGGCTGCGGAGAACAAATAATAGAAGGACAAAAAAAAAAAAAAGAACTTGAGGAGGGATCGAACCGGCGACCTCTGGAGAAAAAGATGAGGTAAGACCCGGATTTTGGCGAGCACCATAACCATTGACCGACAATACAATGTTCATGTAGGGCACATAGGAATATAAACTCATGTTGTCAAACCAAAGGAGAAAAAAAACACCATCGGCACTACCGCCAACCTCCCAATTGAGACAATTTCATCCATTTGATCTGCTGAGGGTAGGGAACAACATCAGCATAAGCTTTTGAGTAAATTATCTATACAACCATGATTAGAGCAGGGAAAAGACAAAAAATTCAAAGAAAAAAAAAAAAAAAAACAGCCATCCGAATGCGGACTTCTACCGCCAACATCCCAATTGGGAAATTTTCATCCATGTAATCTGCTGAGGGTAGGGAACAACATTGGCATAAGCTTTGAGTAAATTATCTATACAACCATGGTTAGAGCAGGAAAAAGACAAAAAATTCAAAGAAAAAAAAAAAAAAAAAACAGCCATCCGAATGCGGACTTCTACCGCCAACATCCCAATTGGGAAATTTTCATCCATGCGATCTGCTGAGGGTAGGGAACAACATTGGCATAAGCTTTTGAGTAAATTATCTATACAACCATGGTTAGAGCAGGAAAAAGACAAAAATTCAAAGAAAAAAAAAAAAAAAAAAAACCATCCGAATGCGGACTACTACCGCCTATGCTCCCAATTGGGAAATTTTTGTCCATTTCGTCCGGGAAGGCTATGAAACAACATAGTTCCAATATTTTGTGTAAATGATGATACACAACCACGTTGAGAGCAAGGAGAAGGGCAATAAAATAAAAAATAAAAATAAAAATAAAAATCACAAGTCTTTTGGGCAGATGTGGGTGTACCCACCGTGGAATGGTCATACCCACGGCGAAGTCATGGTCATACCCACATGGCATGGGTATGCCCATGTGGGGACCAAACAAACCGTGGTCATGCCCGCCTAACCCTAATGAAAGCTGGGCATGCCCACCATACGTGGTCATACCCAGCACATTTTTTAAAAATAATATGGATATATCCACTCAAGGTGGATATACCCACGTAGAATATAGGCATGCCCAGGTGACGTTTCAGGTGGGTACGCCCACAATTTGGAATTTATATGTGGGCGTGCCCATGCAGGATCTGGGCATACCCACATGGAGACCAGTGGATATACCCAACCGACTGTGGGCAAGACCACATCATGTAAGGTGGGCATGCCCATATAGGCATATGGGTATGCCCAGATAGACAATGTGGGTATGCCCAGACTCGCATATGGGTATTCCCAATATGGTGTTTCAAGAGTCGATTCAGCAAGGTGAGTGCTAAGGCACATCGATACCGCCAGGCGAGTGCTAAGGCACATTGATACCGCAAGGCGACTGCTGGGGCAGGTCGGTACCGCAAGGCGAGTCCTGGGGCGCATCAATACGGCAAGGCGACTGCTGGGGCGCATCAATATCGCAAGGCGAGTGCTGGGGCGCATCGATACGGCAAGGCAAATGCTGGGGCGCATCGATACCAAGGATGCTGGGGCAGGTCGGTATCGCAAGGCAAGTGCTGGGATGCATCAATACTGCAAGGCAACTGCTGGGGCGCATCGATACCGCAAGGCAACTGCTGGGGTGCATCGATACCGCAAGGCGAGTGCTGGGCAGATCGGTACAGCAAGGCTGAGCCACGAAAAGGGCCCCACATGGAGGTGCAAAATTGAAAAATTAGCTGGGCAATGGACGAACCGCCCAGCGTCCCCATGGCACACCAGTAGGCATACAAGGGCTGTATAGGGCCCCAAGAAGGCCTCCTAGAAGGGAGGAACCAGGGGGGGCAGCACGAGGCAGGAAAACGGCCCCGTGCAGGCCCCAAAATCCCCAAAACGAGCTGGTTATAGGGGACACACGCCCACATGTGCAAATGGTGGGCATGCCCACATGGACAGGTGGGCACACCCATGTTGATGGATACGCCCAATAGGGCTGGTCATATCCATGGATCTGGGACCTATTAGGGCCATCCTCTCATTGGCAGAGTCAGTCCTAGTGAGGGTAGTTTCAGGGTAGCCTGAAGTGCAAAATTCAGTCCTGCTCCTCGGCAGTCGCGAGTACCAAAAACGCACATATCATATCCGAATCATTCGTCGCCACATACGAAAAAATCAGCAGGATCTGCACGTCCGGAAACACCTTTGCCGCCAGCGTCCGACTTACTAAATTGCCCATCCCCACAAGGAACCTCGAGCGCACCATATCTCTTTGCCCATTCCGTAAATATGAGCCATTGCATGTGAATCTCCGCCACAGCGCACGCGCCGCGGCTCGGCCTGCTGCTCGCGCTTCCACGCCTTGGTCATGTCGCGCAGCTCCGCTTTTTCCACTCTGCCACGGGCACGGTGACGAGCTCCACCGGCCCTGCGGGCTCCTCGACTTTTGGCGTAAATAGGGCCGGCAGGATGTCCGGCGGGAGATGCTCGATCCTGCGCCTTGTCTGTGATCATGAGCAAATGTGGTACGGTCCATGTCCATCGTCGGTGGCGAAGCCCTTGCTCTTGCTCTCCGACTCTATCTTGATCGCGGGGAATGCGGGGCTGCCGGAGAGGATACTGAAGTTGATGCTCGAGCTGTACCCGACGGAGCCATCTTCGTACAGCCGGCGCGCCGCCTCGTACTCCATCTTCTCCGACAGAAGAAGAATGAAATGAATTGTTCTACGTCGACTGGCTGGATTCATCCTAACGTCCTTGGCCACCTGCGAGCGCCGTTTATAGGGCCGGAGATAAGATGAGATGACATCAAACCTGCAGAACAGACCAATGCACGCCTCCTTCTCCTCCTCACTGAGGCTGGCGTACTCCTGGCTGGCCTCCTTGGCCGCCTGCGCGAAATTGAGCTTCCGGCTGCTCGACGCCTGCTGCTGCTGGATCCAGTCGGTTAAATACAGCTGCCACGCCGAAGGCGTCAACTTGGGGGGCCGGCCTTGTTGTGCACCTCGCAGTCGTCAATGACTCGGCGCGGCGGCTGTACGCGTGGATGGTGTTAAGCGCAATGCTCAGCACGCTTGAGGATGGGAAGAGCTGCCCCACAGAGAGCGAGTTGCGCCGCAGCGCAGGGATGCGCGCTGCCCTGGCCCAACAGCGGCAAATGGCGCGCAGAGGGCCGCGGGGACGAGGGCGTGCGCAGGTGGCGTGGAGATGTCGAGGGCGGCGTGTCTCAAAGGTACTCTGCGTGATGATGATGGCGGGCACGTTTTCGTCGATGAGCGCGAGCGGGCCGTGCTTAAGCTTGCCGGCGAGGATCCCTGGGGGGCGCGCGTCAGCGCGAGGGGACCGGGGAACGCAACGCACCCTCAGAATGCATATAACTAATCTCCTGGATCTTCAGCACACCCTCCAAGCACGTCGTGTACTGGTACCTGCGGCCCATGAGCAGCAGGTTCTTGTTGTCCTTGATTGTCATCGCGAGCTGCTGCAGCGCAGCGTTGCCCTCGAGCACGCGCTTGATCATCGTGGGCATTGTGTGCAGCCCGTTGATGATCTGGCTCCGCTGCTCCGAGAAGGAGCTACGGTCCTCGGAGAGCGCATGTCCCGCACGCGATGAACACGATGCGCCGGCAGCACCGCGTGATCGGCAGGTACGCGTGCAGCCCGCCCAGTGTGATCTTGTTGTCATCAAAGTTGACGATGCCGATGAGCAGCGGGGAGCCGCGGCGGGCGGTGACAACCTCGTTGGGGTAGTGGATGGACTTGAACACGAAAGGAAAGACAGCTTGACGTCGAATGTATTTGCAGTGTTAAGGGCAAGAGCTAGAAGGCGTGCCAGCCTGGGCTAAAGCGGCCGGATGTGAGGCATGAGAAGGCGCCGAGGAAGGAGATGCCTGCTGATGAACCTTGAGATTGGGGCTGGCGGTGAACGCAGCCTTCGCTGTCGTAGAGGGAGACACCGATGCCAAGGAGGACGACACGGCGGGAAGAGGTGGGAGTGTTATCGGAACAGCACAGCCACTCTGGCCGCAGCAGCGCCGCCATCAAACGACATCCAGCGCTTGCGCCGTCCAGCAGCCTTCCTCGCCGCTCCTTCTCATCCACCGCCGTGCTTATACAAGAGGGCCACCGCTGAACGGCAGGCCTCTCTCTCTTGACTTCTAACCACCACCACCACCACGCCCAATTTCAGGTGAGTTTTGTGTTGTTTGGATTCGATTCTTCTGCTAAGGGTTCCTGTAGTTCTGAACATCGTGATTACTCAGGTACGTCGTCCTACAGGCTGTTTTTTTAGAGCTGATGTCCGCAGTCCTTCACCATGAACACAGCGATCAATGCCATGATGGACGCCGCCATCGACGCCATCCTTACCTCTAACCTGGCTCTCTGGCGGCCCGGAGGCGTTTATACTTTCGAGATCGCATCCAACCAGCTCCCACCTTCTTCCCTGTGAGCGCGAAGCCAAAATTGGGTTTTCTGGCTTGCCCCTGGGGCGTAAGCGCGAATGGATGCGCCAATGCCGTCCCCAGCAGCAGGAATGGTGATTCTATTCCCATGTCCCAGATGCGTGGCGATTCGGTGAGTTTGTTTCATCGCAACAGCGTGCGCTAACTTTTCCTTGCAGAGGCTCTCATTCACCTTCACTTCCGACTTCACAGCGCCTGGATTCCGCCCAAGCGCTGCGAGTTCTGCAGCGTGCGCCACCAAGAAAAATTCAGCCTCCTGCGTTTGGTGAAATGGTCGGTATCATCGCGGTTTTCGAGTATTATCTCTGGCGCCTCAATTGGCCCAGCATTAGGCAAGTGACTTTTAGTGAAGTTTTTGCATCTCGACTGATTATTTTGTCCAGACACGAAATGTAATTAAATAATACGGACTGTAACGTGGGTTGGGCTTAGCGTGGTTCAGGTCTGGAACCGAGAAAATAATGTGTGTTAATCCTTAAACACCGATTGTATGTTAGGAGGCGCTGACACGCTTTTGCAGCACTTACCTCCACCATGTCGATGTCGGTTGGGAAGGTATGTGATACTTCCCGCTTCTCGGAGCTGACATATACTTCCTAGATCGCGAATCTGCTCGAGCGGGACTCGACGGCGCAGCGTTTGAAGATCTAGATGCTCTGCCGCGTGCCACGCATGCAGAGGCGCCCATGATTCCCCGGAGCGTTGTGCATGCGTTGCTCGCGGTGCAGGGCCGCCTGGCGAGCAACTGTAGGCTAGGGCGGATGGCTGTGCGCTGCAGGAGGAAGTGCCGATGCAGTTTTGATTTTTGTAATTCAGGGTCGACGACCGGCGGGTGTACCTGCGGGTGCACCTACGGGTACACCTGCGGGTCCACCTGCGGGTACACCTGTGGGTGCACCCTGGGGTTGCTCGGAAATATGCTGTTTCCGCAATGCTTTCCTAAATTTAGGAAAGTCTTTGTTTCCATATAGCTGAAAGCGCCGCCGAAAGAATTCCTTTCGGCGCGGCTTTCAGCTATATGGGAAAGACCTTCTTTTGTTCTCACCCGAAATGGCTGCTGAAAGGCCCTCTTTCAATAGTCCTTTCGTACGCTCGGGACAATGAATGAATTGGTGTCTTTGGAAACGGTTATGGATTGTAGCTACTTTTGTAGCAGTTTTGTACCAAATGAAGTTATCAACATTTTATTAAACTGTATTTTGCTATGGATTTATATAGTTTTGGATAGGATCTTCACCTAGGTCAGAATTTTGCTTTCTACGGTGTGACCAGCCGTAAATTTTGCGATTTATTTTTATTTTTGAATGGTTCCTGGCCCAGCAACTGCCTGTGGCAACCCTTGCCACAGGCTGCTACTGGTCGCAATTTTTGCCATTTCTTTATTTTCCTTTTTTCTTTGGCAGTTCTTGGCCCAGCAACTGCCTGTGGCAAGGGTTGCCACAGGCTGCTACCAGCCGTGAATATTGCGAATTTTATTATCTGTGCATGGTTCCTGGCCCAGCAACTGCCTGTGGCAACCCTTGCCGCAGGCTGCTACAGGCCACAATTTCTTCCATTTTCATTTCTCCTGACGCCATTGACATCCATGGGCAGCCACACTTCGTCAGAGCCGGGCCAGTCCTTGCTTGCTCAATTAGGTCCAGTGTGTTGAAAGTGAATGAAACAATGAAACCAGAAGATCTGGTTCCTGTGTCAGGTCACATCACTACACAACAAATGGCTGGGCCTGTGGCAGTCTGTGGCAAGGGTTGCCACACGCTGCTGCTCACACAAGAAGCTACTAACCCACCCTTAAAGGTCAGTAACTGCAAAATGGAAACTGCAGTTGAACATCCACCATGCCAGCCTGTGGCAACCCCTGCCACACACACAGCTGCTGGCCAAAGAACTGTCCAAGACAAATGAAAAATCGGAAAAATTAGCGGCCTGTAGCAAGGTGGTTAGTAAGGTTGAAGGTGTGGTGTGCCAACCCTAAACCCTAGCATAGGGTTTCTTAGATCCCTAGACCCTAGGTGTTTTGTCCCTTAATAACCCTCTACGCTGCGCTGCGCTCGTTGGTCAGTGGGGCTTGTCGCTCGACTCGCGCACCAACCCCGACGGCACCGAGGGGAACATTGTCTACATGCATCTCATCGATCCGCTCCCGCTGCAGCCTTGCACCCCACTTTGTACGTCCTCCTGCTCTCGCATTCTAGGATACTTTGAACTGACACACACATTTCCCAGCTTGACCGTGTGCAATGCCTAGCTGCAGGCCGACGTCAATCGCTACAATGGCACCAACCGCTGCCTCCTATGGAAGACGTTCGCGAGCAAGGGGCTCGGTGTCAACGCTGCCAACCATGTCAACAACACTGACATCCCTCTGACTGCTAACTCGAACTCTGCATTGACTCCTAGACTCACGACACGACTTGACTGCTACATTGTCATTACAATTATCGGGACTCGCATGTATAGTTAGAAAACAATCACAATTTTTCTTTGGGCTCCTTTCCTTATTTGATTCTGAATGAGTGTGTTTCTTTTGTGCAAGAAGTGGGACGTGTTGTTTGTCCCTGCATCGCGATTATCTTGACGGTTTAGGCACGTGATGTAAATCCCAGTTCCCACACTTGTACTTTCAACGAGGCGTAGCTGAAAAGTAGCGATCTACGATTGCCTGCTGGCCCAATCACGCAGAACTTACATGCAGCAAGTATCCGCGCGAAACCACTGCCCAATCACTTGAGATGTTTGTAGCCTTTCAATGCCAAGCTGGCAGACCTCTACTACTATTTCGTTCAAATCGACAGTCACGCGTCACATAGGGGTTTGTCGAACCTCTCAAGCGTGGCATGTGCTCCAAATTTGTCGAGGAGACACCAAAGAAGCAGATTCTCGGGTCGAAAATCGAAAAAAAGAATTCCGGTGTCTCGCAACAAATTCGCCCGTGTCGAAGTGTCGAAATTGTTGAACAGGTCACGTGTCACACCCCATGTCGATTTGAACGAAATAGTACAGTATACTGCGACTCAGCGGGCTCTTGGCAGATGATAATATGCAAGTTTTTGGTGTGATTTTGAGTCCCACAAACGCGACTACTGGAAGATCCGAACCACAGACTTATCCGAACCGTGCAAACTTGTAAGAATCGAGCGAATGCAATTCGAGATCGTAGCTATGTATGTATAAACCACGGCAAGGAGGAAACATGACCATATAACTAACCGCTGCCACACCTCAAATTTCCCGCTAACCTGTCCTGTCATTTCCCAACGCCGACATTAATAACAAAAGAAGGAGCGGCGGATTCTGCGACATCGACATGAGTCGCGGGTTGCTGTCGGCGTGGGACCCGTGGACCCCCTTCCACAGGTAGAGGCCCGACACTGCGATCATACCAAACCCGCACGATCATCAGAGGGGGCGCGATATTCTATACCCCTTCCAATATTCAAATTTCAATTATTTCGGAGGATTCGAAACGCACCATCATCTGTGGTATAGATCCTTCGAAAATGGAGGTAACCGTCTATGGGGATTGAGCCACGAAACAATCGGGGGAATGAAAGATAGTACGCACCGAGTATAGTTTAAAAACCGAAAACGAGATAAGATACAGCAGGATACTGAGACAACAGATGACACCGGACTCCAATCTCGTTGCGCATTTGCATGTTCAGGCAAGTAAAACTGGAGGTAACGATCACGTACATGATAGCGATGGCAGTGTCATACCTGCGCACATGTGCTGGCTTGAAGATGATACAAGCATCACGCCGAACCCACCATATCCGACCGGCTGGTGAAAAATTGGATGAATTAGAAGACTTGGGAAAAAA
>JARKIE010000960.1:0-19228 GCA_029378255.1 Mycena rosella
GCCATAAACTGTTCTGTCAGCATCCTGGAGAGTTGTTCTTCCCGGGCGAATATTTCCCCGGCCGTTTTATGAGTGTCTGCAGTGAACAGATCCGGAAGGGATTGGATTGTCGATTCAATCACGCAAGACCTTCGTACACAGGGCGATCGGTCAATTCGAGGTTCGGGTGGAGAGGAAGCCAAGAAGACATAAGGCCACTCGTCATTTCCAGGAGATTGGTTAGCAGCAATCACGTCAAGATAGTTCGCCGCTGCCGCCTTGAACGTTTTGAAAAGTTTGTGAGAAAGGCGAGAGTAATACTCACGATGTGTCTACGGTTTCTAGTGACACCTTCCTCGCCGACGGTGAAGGCACCCCCATCGAAAAGTGCGGTGGGGCACTGGTCCATATCTCAGGGAAACGGTTCCTGAGGATGGAGTAATAGTTGTCAGCCATCTTGGTTTCTTCTTCAGATACTCCGAGACGCGCGAGGAGAGCCAGAAACGACTCGGCGTGGCTCCTGAGTATGAGAGCACCATATCCAAGCCAGGAGAATGCGAAAGTGATGTTTGTTGAAGGGGAATTGATCGACAATAGGTGACTTGACAGCACCTCGTTGGGCGGAATAACGAAAATGTCGTGTGTGTCGATCCGCGCCCGGAGGCTACGGATGATTTCGGGTTGGATCAGGTAGTCGTCATCCTACAAGAATGTTAAATTTTGAGTGGAGTACGACGAGGAAGAGGAGCACCTGAATGAAACAGTACGGGGTGGAGGCATTGGAACAAGCCATGAATCTAGCTTGGAAATATAAATTCTCTGGTGAATTATGTATCCGAAGCCTATGCGAACAGTTGCAATTGGAAAAGTCCTGTATACCGTTAAGCAGTTGAGTCATGACTACGCAAAAAATGTTGCCACATCGTATGCAAGTGGTCGAGAGTTGCCAGCATTGTTCCACACAACAACTTCCTTGATAACACGGTCGAGCGGCTCCCTGCAAAGTTCGGTTACAATTTGAACGACGTTGGCAAATCTAGTCCAATTCAGCAAAACGGCGGTCACATCCGGCTCATGGTTCGCAATAGACTCGGGCGAACGCGTGGGGTTAGGGGCCTGAAACGCGAACCAGAGAGTATTTTGATCGAACAATAGCGCAGCGCACAGCGCTACTGAGACCGGCAAAAGAGCCCACAGAGAACCAAGCCGTTTCAGTGGCATCATGATGATGAGATTATTGAGGGTGGCCGTTTCGGGCACCGATTGACTGCGATCGAGTGATTGACAACGACAAACATCGCTGTGCTGCTTTCAACCTTGAACACCAATACAGTACCGCGTCTCGCTGTATTCCTTCCCGCAGTTCATGTCGTCCACCCCGCGAGAAATCGGAACCCTCATTGTCGTCATCCTCAAAGCCGTGCGTTTGCTGACATCTCCTCGCTTTCTTCCGACTCACAAATGTTTATTAGAATCATCTACCTAATAAAAGGTTCTCACTCCCCTGATCCAATGCGGACGTTCAGCTCATCCAACCGCTTCAGGCACATCGGAAAGCAGGATCCGTACTGCCTAGTCGCGGTTAATGGCGAGAAGCAACGGACCAAGGTTGTCAAGCGTGGTGGACAGCATCCTGAATGGGACGAGGAGATTCGATTCACACTTTACGAGGACCATGGGGTGGTAAGCAGCGGTCAGGACGGTCCCCCTCCCCCTCCACCCCCGAAAGACGGCAAGAAGAATATCAAAGGAGGGAGCGTCATGAAGCTTTCATGCTTTGCGGACGATCCTCGGGAACCCGATCTCATCGGTCAGGCAGATGTAGATTTAACGGAAGTGTTGACCAAGGGAGAAACCGATGGTGAGCGCAGCCCTACGTCAGATTTCCTGTTCTTTAACTGGAGGCCGCTCAGAATGGTTTACGCTAATGAATAAAGATAAATTCGCCGGGAAGGTCTACCTGGAGTTGACGTTTTGGTCCAATGTGCGCCTTTCACTGAACTTCCCCGCCTGGTACTAATGGTTGTTCAGGAACCCCCTCCAGAGAAGAAGGTTGCGCCGCAGCCGCCGAAGGGCAGCGAGTACAGTGGCCCAGGCTCCTTTATCTCATCCGACGACGTCCGCTCTGTACCTGGCTCCGGCCTCCCTTCCTCTCGAGTCGCATCTACAAGCAGTGTATACCCCCACTCTCGTCAACAATCTGATTCCGTTCCATCTTCCCTCCGATCGTCCCATTCTCTGGCCCAACTCGATCTTTACAGGCCACCCTATGAACAGGAGCATCGGAGCCGTGGTACATCCTTTAGTGCCTTGACCAACGATTTTGGGGAGCTTGTGATTGGAGATCCAGGCCGAAGACGCGAAAGCTTCCCGGTGAGTATACTTGGATCTCCGTTAGATTCTGCTGAGGGCGTACCTGCTAGCCACCCCCATCAACCATGCATGGCGCTCGACCGCCTTCTTCTGCTGGTTTCTCCACGTACCCGCCGGCGCATGGATATGAGCATTCTGTCTCCGATGCTGCTTCCATGTACGCATACGAGCGGCCTTTGACACCTCCGGGACAATCCCACGATTCTTCGAGCTTTGCGCGCCCCGCGCCTTACACTCCACAAGCCCCTTATCGACCTCAATACGACTCGGGATCGGTAGCTTACCACCCCCCACCGAGTCGCGGGCCACGTTACAGCATGCCAGCTGCGCCATCTGGATTCAGGCCTCTGTCCAATTCATCGAGCTTTACACCTCTTCCTTCCCACCCATCTGATCCTTCTGGCTTTGCCCCGCCTCTCTCTCACACACCTGCTCCAAATGGCTATTCGCCATCTCATATCAACCCACCGACATCTTATGCACCTGCGGCATCGCAGACCCCGGGTCCTGGTTATCCTCTGCCACCCACCCCTTTCCCCCAGCAAGGTTTTCCGCCATCGCAGTCATTCCAGTATTCACAGTTTCAACCCCAACCTCCGCCTCAGCAGTACAACACTCCGCCCCAGACACACATGCAAACACCTACTCCCCCGGGGTATCTTCCGCCGTCTCCTACAAACCAGTCGCCTGCGCCCTCGCTATCGCATAACAATTCGTTGTCGTCGAGCGCAGGCCCGGGATCACGTCCTCTACCGCAGCAGCCACAGTTCCACGCTTCGCAGGGTAGCCAATCCTACGGCTTACCTCCCTCATCCAGCCAGCCACCGCATCCTGGATCGTATAGTCCCACCCACCCTGGTAATTCGACGTTTCCGGACAATTACCAGCCTGCTCCTCCCCTTCCCCCTCCTCCTCATCAGACGTCCCTTCCCCCTCCTCTTCATCAGACGTACTTCGCAAGTGACTCACAGGGTAGTACGAACCCTCAGTACCAGTCACCTCCCCTACCTCCGGCCCCTCCCGCGCACCCTAACGCTTCCTCTCCTCGTCGGCATTCAAGCCTTCCTCCCCCGCCTACTCACTTACAGCAGCAGTACCCCCCACCTCCGCCTCCACTTGAGTATTCCCCTCACAATCCACCGCCCCCTCCGCCACCCCTTCCCTTGCATGGCGCGTCTCAGCCCCAACCCTACTACCCTGGGCCACCTCCGAGACCTCCCGTACAAATCGACGGCCAGACTCAGTGGTCGCAGCCACAGCCTCCCCAAAACAGTTACGTTCACCAAGCATGGAGCTGAGGTTCCCAGCTATATTACGCGTTCTGCATCCATTATCGGACACTCTTGCTTACCATCTGCACCCATAATACTAGATTGTGTCTCAATACGTACTGTGTCATTACCAGCTCCATATATCATAGCCGTCCCAAGGCGGACCACAAAGCAACTTAATTCTGCTCCGAGTTCTCAACAGGCGCACTATTATTGTCTGCCCTCCATTTTTTGATTGCTGTTTCGGTCGGGATAATCCCGCGACGCGCCAGGTCAAGCCGTGCCTCCTTCCGGATCGTATTCTCCTCCCATCGCCGTACAGCTTCGTATTCTTGAAGTGCCTTCTCCGCGCCAATTACCAGGCCGAAGACGGTGCCTGATCGTCGCCCATTATAGGCGAGGAAATAGGAATGATACGACGCACAAGTGCACACCAGAAACCCCTTGAATTGGAAAGTCTGTCGCCTGGGAAATATGAGGCTCGTGAGACCGAAGGGCGGGTTACGAGCATGTACCTAAACCATGGCCAGCTATAGTGCGTTATAATCGTCAAGCCTACTCCTATAGCAGAGCCACGCAGAGCTCCCTGGTTCACAGACATGAGTTTCCGACATCAGGCAAGGATTGGGGCTGCAAACTTCGACTGCAGATCGCGTTTGGACGGTGTAGGCTTGCTCGACATCTTCCCTCAGACGGAAACGCGATGTGCTCATTCGGCGTTAGTCGGGGCGGGCGCCGGAAGTGTTTACTCGGACAAACAATATCATTTCGCTTCCCTCCTCCAGTTGTACATACATGGTAATTTACGAATAAGAAAATCTATTATACTGGCTGGTCATATTTGACCGAACGAATCTGGTTGTTCTCTGAACAAGCGAGAAGCCGGGACGATTGGAACACGAGATGCGCTATCTTCTGACCGTCAAAACACTCAATCTGCGATAGTTAACACCAAATTGACAAGTCGAAACCAAATAATCTTCTAACCTGGGCAAGCGGATTCTTAATACTGCGTAGGTCCCACAAGCGCACATTTCCAACCCTGTCTCCCGATGCAAAACAATTGGAGAGCGAAGATCCTGGGAACAGAATCAATAATGAGGTAGGTGTGAGGTTGAGATGGGTTTGCCTTTCATAAATCTCCCATGGACCTGCGGGGTCGTGTACCCGAATCTCTGGACTGCAATACTAGGTAATAGACGATGGTCGCGAACCTCGAATTGCAATTCGCGGTGAGCGACCTAGGAAACATGAATAACGTCGAACAAACGAACGAGATGGATGTGCACCTCTAACAGCGTGCAAAATGGGGACGTGGTTGGATGCGCATGATACACTGAATTCGATGTCTTGATCGTGGAAACGACTCGTTCCGAGGACAGGTCCCAGATGTGAGCGCTAGGAGGGAGGCCATGAAGCCAACGGCGCGGATGATGCTCCAAATTCAATCACCTGCAGTCTGCTCCAGTAGATACCAGTTTGGAGCTGGTATCGCGAATCGCAAGCAATGATTGAACTTGTGAATTATGTTTAATGTTCAATACGGTGGGCGAGGCCGATAAAAGATCATCCTGAACAGTCCAGAGATGTACACAGTGGTCGTAACCTCCGCTTGCGAATGTGAGAGGCTGCATCATCGGGGCTACAGCGGTGACGCCGCCTTTCTTGGTAGGATTCCATGGTCTTTTCAAATCTATTGCAGAAACCATCTGACCTTCCTCGTCAGAGAAGCAACGCAAAGTGAGGGGGAAAAGCTTACGCCATCACCGATATCGTTGGTGTTGACGAGGGAAAGCTGTTGGTGATCACGACCATGGCCCATGATAGTAACTAAACGACTTCCATCGACGACGAGACAGGCGTCCTCGACCGCTTCTTTCGTAGGACTAGGGCCCTGGGCTAGGAGCCAATGTCTTCAGGCAATTAGAGTCAAGAGCTACGGACATTGGCTGTAAACGGACTAACTTGTGGGCCGCCACATCCACGCCTTCTAGAGCGCCGTACATGGAAACTACAACAGATGACGAGTGCGACGAGTCAGACAAGTACCGCCGCAGTTTGTCATGCTGTTGTCGGAATGGGATTCGGAACTCGTCATCGTCGGGTTCGTATATATGGCGGCCGTTCCAAAGAGCAGGCTCGATATTATGGGGAGGTGAAGTAGGGTCTATGGTAGAGAGGGCGGACTTGTGGGATTCGGATAACGGCGCTTGATCAACGGTTTTGTTGACTGTCTTGCTCGACAGGGAGGGAAGCTGAATAGTGGACGGCGTCGCTGGGGTTGGCGGTGGAAGAGAAGGTGGTTTTACAAGTCGCGAAGAACTAGCCTCTGCGATAGAGGATGCAGGTTTCATGGACTTAGGCGGACCCTGTTTGCCAAACAAAAGTTCGGCAACAGGCACCAGGTGGTCGAGTTCGGCGTTGACACTGCTAGGTGGGCGGGGTACGATAACTCGTTCTCGTTCTCCAAGTCGTGACCTCGAACTAGGCTCTGCGATAGATGATGAAGGTTTCATCGACTTGGGCGGACCCTGTTTGCCAAACAAAAGTTCGGCAACAGGCACCAGATGGTCGAGATCGGCATTGAAACTGCCAGGTGGGCGGGGTACGACAAGTCGTTCTCGTTCTCCAAGTCGTGACCTCGAACTAGCCTCTGGGATAGACGACGAATGTTTCATCGACTTAGGCGGACCCTGTTTGCCAAATAAGATTTCGGCAACAGGCATCGGGTAGGGGAGTTCAGTGTTGAGACTCCCAGGTGGGGAGAATACGTCAACCCGTTCCCCTTCCTCGCCAATAACAGGAACCACCGGGTTAAAGGAGAGGGTTCCGGATTTGAAGACGCGCGGTAGACCGGTGGCAACAGAGATTATTGGAGCCGGGGGTAGGGAATATTCCAGTTCAACCTGAAAGCGCATTCAAAGACCAAACAGGTGTCGAGGCAGAATAAAGATACTTTAGGTTGACTTTGCGCCTTCTGTCCCTTCCCATGATTTAGATACACAGGTTTGGAACTCGGCGCAAGGGAGCAGTTAAGGATGTCCACTTGGGAACATGTGAAGACAACTAACTTGCCCTCCAAAACGCTGTGACTTGACACCTCGAGTCCGGGCTGCGAATTCTGCAGAAGCTCGATTTCTCGGGCGATGAATTCTTTCCTCTTGAGCTGACTTCCAGCTTCACCCTTCCAACATGTGGGCGGTAGCTCACGGATGATCTCCTTCTTCAACTTGCTCGTGTCAATTCGGCGACGTTTTGCAGGAGAGGTGGTGGTATATGAAAGATCAAAAGGTCGTTTTGCAGGAGATGGACGATCAAACGGTCGTTTGAACGAGAGGCGGTGGTCGCGAGGTTGAGGTCTCGGGATGGCCCGCGCTGAGCGTATGGCTATGGCAGGCGCGCTTCGACCGCGTAAATCATTCGGTTGGGCGTCTTCAGGCATCCAATTCAGGAGAGAGCAGTTGACAAACCATCACAAGATCAAACTCCGTTCGGCCCGGGCCGCCCGGCTCCGAGTCGCAAGCTTAAACATCGCAGCCCAACGGTGGAATAGATGACAACAGATTCGTAGGATTATAACATTCGTAATGTACCGCTAATTTGAGACACCTCCGAGCTCGACGGCGAATGCGACAGCGAGCTTGGAAAATTCCAGCATGTGGGAGAAGCTGAACTCGTCCGAGACATCTATGCGACTGGTGGGGGGGTGGTCAATCTGTGTCATTAGGAGGGAGATACTGGATGTTTTACTCATTGGCGGAATGGATGTTCTTGTTCGAGTTCCCGAACGTTGACTCTGGAAGCCGCGGGAGAACTCAGCCAGGCCGGATCAGAAAAGTTCAATTTTCTCACCGATGGTGAAGGAGCTCGGATATCCGGCCTTTCTCCATGATGCGTGGTCGGAACACGCGTATCAATTAGGTGGACCGCCCGAATAAATAAAGCGTCTATCAGGAGAGAAAAATAAAACGTACCCGCACTGGGTCTGAGAGGCGTCAATTAACAGGATCAGGTGGTCTGCTACTGATGTGACTGACCTCAACCCACGGAATATCAAGGTACATGTCGACGAGTTGCTTGTTGAACTCGGTGAGACTGAAAGTGGATTAGATCCGGGGGGTAGAAAGTGTTGTGGCACTCACGCGGGGTCGACGAAATCCGTGATGATTCCGACCTCCTCCCGAGTGCCGCGCTACAGGAACATCAGTGTCAAAAAATAAAACAAAAAGATGAAGATATCTCAAGGAACTACCTTGACCCAAGCAGTCATATCAAACTGATACACCGTGTCAGATGCGATGAGGTTATGGCAGGAACCAGGAGCATCTTACCTGACTCATGGCAAGGACATTCACACGTCCCTCGTAATCTTGCGCCACAGCCTGAGAGCCGAGGAGACCACCTTCCTGGAATAACAGAGTTAGATGATGGTTCCTCGAGCCCTAGAAAACAAACTTCGGCAGAGTACCAGTGGAACTCTTAAAAGACACTGTTAGTTGCGAAAAAAGTATAAAAGACGATGTCGGAATCGTTCACCGATCGAGCGTTCGGGCAAGAATTCACCCGCCAAAAGGGCCCGGTAGCTCTCCAGAATCGTGGTACTTCCAGAACCATCGTCTAGGGCGCTGGAGGTAAGCGCCAGGCGGGATTAAAGGGGGTTATTTGAACCCACCATCTGCCCCAGGAGCTGGGAGAAAAGGCCACATGTTTCTGGGAGGAACGTATGTTTTTCAAGTTGGACGGAACGACGCGAAAACGAATATTTACGTGCTGTCCTGATGAGCCCCAATAATGACGACGCCGTCGTCCGTCGTGGATGACCCATTGATTCTCACAATCTAGATGGTCGACTCAGGGTTGTTTGCCTGTTTATAAATACCACAACACCATACTATAGAGTTCTGGCCCCATGAATGCGGGAAATCGTTGATAGAAATGAGGTTCTTGAGCGACTTGGAACCAAATTCAGAGGTTATCTGGAGGAGTGTGAGTTTGGAGAGGGCGTGGTCCGTGAGAGAAACTCGCATCGGTAATTCTCTTCTTCAACCACGCTTGACTCTCTTTGCCGGTCTAGAACATAATTTCAGGGAAAGAATCAAGGCGCAAACAACCTATTTTACATCACTGCGATAATCTGCGCAAAATAATGAGTTAGAAGCACGGCTAAGACGGGAGATAGAACGCACGTCTCGTGCGAAATCCGGAAAATGTCTTCAGATTTGCCTCGGGCCCCTTGGTGGAAAGTTTCTTGAGAATCGGCTTTACCTGAGTTGGCCGTGGTTCAGATAGCGTCATTTTTTTTCGGATTAAATGTGCTTCACCTTCTCTGTGGCGTTGGGTGATGGAAAAGAAGCTGAAAAAAGACCGCATGTAAGTCAGACGCGTGGAACCCGCCATGATTGGAGCTACTCTTGGCCTGCACTCGGGGGAGGGTTCCTAAATCTCGGGTATCCGTTCTAAATCGCGGACCGTCAGTTCACCACCGACGTCGACTACGTGCTAAATGAGGCACATGTCAAGGAACTTGATGCCTCGTGCTTTCGCTTGGATCTGGACTGGGGTTGGCGACCGAGGAGAAAGAAGAGAGGCCATCGGCCTACCTTCTCAAGCTCCGACCAATAGACAGGGGGTTGACCTTCCAGCTCGATGAGGCGGAGGGCGCCGAGATCAAAGCCGGGAAAGCCAGGGTGCGTGTAGTCGACTCCGAATGGAACCTGATCGCCGTCGACGGGGCTGGCGTGGGCAACACAGACGGACAGAACAACAAGAGCGAACAAGTACTTCATGGTGGTACGAGACTGAAACGAGCTGGACGCGTAACCACTCGACTTGAGGCGTGCGTCAGCGTGACTCACGCCTGCAGCTGTCACTCTTTCGCCACAATGTCCAAGGCCGCCGCAAAGGCTGCGAGGGCCCAGATGGTGGTGCGCGCCCTTTCCCGCGTGTTTTATTACAACCTCAGCCTTCCTTTGCAGCGTCTACTGATCCCCGCGGGCAAAGCAGCCCCGACACCGCCAGTCGGGCCTGCACTCGGTGCTCGCGGTGTCAAATCCATGGATTTCTGCAAAGAGTTCAACGCAAAAACTGCCCACGTCGAGCCGGGCGTCCCCGTGCCCACTGTAATCATGGTTCAGCCCGACCGCACCTTCACCTTCGTCACAAAAACCCCGCCCGCCACTTATTTCTTGAAAAAGGCCGCTGGCATTCAAAAAGGCACTGGGAAACCTGGCCACGAGTTCACTGGGACCATAAGTCTCAAGCACGTGTATGAGATAGCCAAGATAAAGGCGACAGATGAGCATATGAAGCATATTCCTCTCGAATCTGTTGCGCGGATGGTTGTGGGCAGCGCGAGATCGCTGGGTGTTCAGGTCGTGCCTTGATTTTATCTCTTCCACAAAGGCGCGCACAATTCATGATTTTGCGCGTCGATACAAGCATTTCTTAGTTCTTATCCAGAGGATCGCCCAAAGAACCACAAACGTTCAATCGAGATTGTCGTGCCGATTATTTCATGGTCCATGGATCAACATGCACCTGCAGAAGCCGCAAACGAACGGTTGGGTCCGTGTTTGACAGCGTCATCTGTGGCCCAAGGCCCGACACCCGGGAGAGAGTTAAAGTTCATGTATAATGAAATCACACTTCCTTTTTGATACACGAGATCGTACAAACTCTATGGCCTTTGCCACTGTTCAGCACCGCGCTTGCCGTCCTGGACCGAGTTTCCGTAAATGGGTGCCGACATGCCTAATCCGTAAACAAACCTTCTACTTGGACTTGTTCTCGGATTCGCTGACAAGGCCCGACCCCGCAAGATCAGCCTGGTGCCCAGGACCATCTGTGAATCTACCACATCCTCAGTGCATCTAAACCAGATACAGCGCCGGCACGCTGCATCGGCGTGTGTCCAACCCATTCCCCGGATACAGATACACGTTCACGCCAGTCTTCGAATTGGACGAGCCAATGTCTCGCAACAAATATGCCTAATCCAGCCGGCCTCATGTTGCTCGAGCCATCAAAATCCAACGAACTTTATGTTTTCGGTCGTGTCAAATTTCTTTTTCACGGTTAACATGTCGCGCACCCCTTGTCAGAGGCGAGGCCCGGACTCTGCCGGAGTTCTTCTCGAACAACGCGCGTCGTAAAAAGAATAATCTCAAGCGCTTCTACCGGCTCGTGCTCCCCACTTCGATCACACTGGCCTCCGACCGTCTGCTTGGACTCGTTCCACTGACCTAGATTCAATGTAACTGCTTTCTTCTCGCCGCCACGTTTTGCTGCGTTATATTCATCTTTATCTCCACGTTCCCGATCGGGCAAGGATCCGTCTAAAAAACATGGTGATCTCCCAATCATTGCCGAGCAGCTCCCTGGTATAAAATCAGGACGCCAATGCTAGTGGTGCTCAGAGCTTTCTCTTCGACGAACGACCCACTTCTTTATACCTTCTCGCGCCCCTTCCGCCCTCCATGACCACTGCATCCAACGACGTACTCTCCTGGACCAACCAGGACCCTCGCGAAAGCGTCCTCTTCAATTCCTGGGGTTACTATATCGTTTCCAGGCTTGTTTCTTCAGTACTTCTGAGGCCCACGACTGACGCGTCTGTGTCTAGACCACTGTCAACCCCAATGGCCAGAGCGTTACCACTTTATGGCGTACAATTCGACCGAACAAGGAGGATCGCGTCGCCAAACTCGAATGGGCCGCCAACGGTGGCCTCGGACGCGTCGTGATCGGCAAGGTTGGTTATTCTCGTGCCTGACCATGTAACCTGTATTCCTAATTCATATTGCCTGGCAGAACACGTTGCCAATGGCGGACCTGGTCCGAACGGACCCTCGCATATATGTTCGCCCTGACCCAATGCGCGCCCCGTACAAATTTGACGGTCCCACAGGCTCTCGTGTGTTCAACGGACCCGACGGTCTCCAGTACCGATGGCGGCCGAGCTCGAACAACACCGATATCGTCGTGAGTTGATGCGATTTTTTTTTCCGCCAGCGCCTATACCGATCACCTTCCGTTTGCGTTCTATCAGCTGCAAGACTCCAACGGCGTTATCGTCGCCTTCTTCCGACCAATGCGTCAGACACGCTACCAAATCGGCGACGTATACGGAGAGCTACACTTCATCCGCACCGCTGGCTCCGGCACTGTGGTGCGTGGTTGATTTTTTTTCCTCTTCTCCCCTCCTTGCCCGTTGCGTGCGACCTTCGCTGACCGTTTTCTCAGATGCACCCCCCGATCATGGACACTGTAACTGTGACTGCGATGCTATATCGTTTCTGTGCGGCCTGGAATCTCTGACGTCGTTGCTGCTTTTGTATTTTATGTGGAACATGCACTGTATCATAAATTGCCAACTCTTTCCTCCTTCACGTTCAAGCACAATCTTTGGCCATCTTTTTGAAATTGATCGTCGATTATTGCGTCGAGGCGAATCGTCAGAGACGGTACAGTGATGGTGAGAAAAACACGATGCAGCTAATTCGAGAGTACATTGATGCCAGTACAGCGAAGGGGAAAAAGTCTCGGTCATGGGATCCACCCGACCTGTCTCTCTTCACAATTTCACCCGGACATCCTCCTGTTCCGACTTGACCACGTCGGCAATATCATCCACGGTTCGGATGACCCACTCTGTGCCTTCATCAGTGGCGAGCCAATCGTCTTCTCGACTCTTCCCCTCGACGTCGCGCGCCTTGAGCAGTCCGAACACATGGCTAATGAGTTGGGGCGCAACCCGTTCCTCTGCGCGCAAACATGCGATCCCAACCACCGAGCCCAGCGCACGGCTAAGATTCCCTTGATTGGGATCGGCGAGGCTACTTGTGTCCGAAGCGATCTTCAGACCTCCTGGCATGGGCGAGAGGACTGCGCCATAACTCTGGATGATAAATGCTAAAAGCACGGGTATTTGTGAGCATCGGGCAATACCGATATCATTATGGGGGTAGCTATTATCGGAGATAATGCAAAGTGGTCCCGTCTCGTCCACGAGACGAAACCACAGTCTTATCGGACGAAAGGGCAGAGATGTGATCAAGGCAACTTACCAATAAAGTCGGGATGGTAGGAACCCAGCTTGTCGTAAAGTTTCTCCGCGTGAGGCGCGTAGATCGAGCGCCACAGGGCTTTCCCTCGCTCAACGGTCGATTCAATGTTCTGTGGCGTCGCGTCTCTGAAGCGGAACCGGAAAGAAGATCCGTCAGAAACGCTACTGAGAGAACCGCCGAGGATTTTCCAATGAAGCGGATTTCGATCAGGTCTATGCTCACCTTCGAGACTCTGTTCTCAAGGCACTTCTCACATCGATATCGAGCGCCTCATTGAACGCGGCGAACGAAAGAATGACCTGGAGCAAAAGTAGATCCGGTCAAGGGCCTCCCTCGGTGGGGCCGAGGGCGGAAACACGCTGCGTCGAGGTCTCGAGTGCTTACTCGAGGAACACCGATAAAAATTACGCTCTTCAGGACGGCTTCTCGGATGAGGGCAGCTTTATTAACGGCTTCTGCAATATTGGCGCTGGCCCCGATGCTTCGCGAATCCGCATCGCTTGCAGTATCAGGCTTTACGAAGCGATATAATTGTGCCATCGTCGAGGGCCGATTAGCCGTGGTTAAGGTGCATGCCTGCCGGAAGAGGGTGAGATCTCATAACCCTCCGATCGGTTCGCAAAGTCGCGGATAGCGGTTACCGTCAGGACGAGCCAGGCAGTTTCGGCGTTTCGATCCCGGGCGCTACGGTAGGAGCTAGTCAAGACTGCATGGAGCTTTGTAAGGGGGGCGCGGGGAGCGTGGTCGGATTGCGAAGAGTCAAGAGATGCTTGATGCTTGCGGGAAGATGCTTGACCATTGCGCGCGCGTCGGGGCGTGGTGTACAAAGCGGTGACGAGGTCGATTACAACCGTGCCAGCAGCCATTCCTGGAAATTTCGATTCCTTTTCGAGAAATATGTTACGACATGAGCGCACATCTGAGAAATCACGCCAAAAAGATCTATTGAGTCAAGATTGTATCGAATTTATGCCAGCACCCTACATCAGAACGTATACGTTGGAGTAGATATAGCCATTAGCCCGCTAGAGCAGAGAAAAAGTGGCCACAGCTGCACAACAGGTGTGGCCAGGATATCAAGCGTTGCTCGAAAGATGAAGTGGGGTTTTCGAGCCTTGCTCGAAAAAAAAGAGTAGACACTGCGGTATAAATGGGACAAATCCATTGGGGAAGGTATGCAAGAGGAGATGCAAAGTTAGTTGTTGATGAAGTAGTATCCGAGATCGTTGGGCGCGTCGCCCGCACTGTTCATGAGTTTGTTGAGGGGGTTGACATTGTCCATTCCCTCCATGGCGCCTACGAGGATCTATTCAGTGGGACGGTCAAAGGAAAAGGAAGCGGTCGTACCGAACCAGCAGTGGGCCTTGACCCAGCTGTTGGCGTTCATGAACTCGGTGGCGGCTGTCATGAACGACCAAATCTGGTCCATGGAAGCCTGCGGGCCGCCGTTGAAGTCCTGGATTTCATGTTAATACATGGGCGAGAGATGCAGAAAAATGTGGCGCACCTGGTCAGCGTATTCCGTGACATAGACGGGGAGTTGTAGGTGTCGTGCCAGTAGGTGACGTAAGTCTTGAACTCCTCGATATCGGTGCCGTAGTAGTGGGTGGCGATACCGCTGACCTGGAAAACTGTCAGGATAGTGCAAGTGTCACTCTGTCGTGGTGACTTACAGCACAGTCAGATCCGCAGTTCTGCATGAAGGTGGCCATCCAGTCTTTGCCGTTCGGGCGCGACGACATGGCGGGCGAGATGAGGGTGTAACCCTTGCTGGCCAGGGGCATCATATACTCTCTCCAGATCTGGATACCGCTGGTTGCATCCATGTTGCTCTGGCCATCCTCGTTGGGCCTGTGACGACACACGATCAACGAAACATTGAACAAGAGCGGCGAGGACATACTCGTTGGGGCCAAGGGCAATCTTGGCATAACCTTGGACAGCCTTGGCCTTGAAGTCCTCGGCGTTTTTCCAACCCCAGAGCATGGGCGCGTAAGTGAAGCCAAGTTCGTCAGCGCCTGGGACCTTGTTGGCATCCCAGCTGTAGATCCTGGAGCCGATGTCAGACAAAAAAGGAGGGGGAAAAGCTGAAGAACACGCACAAGCCGGTTTGGCTGCCTTTCCACGTAGAAAGTTTGTGGCGTCGGAGTTGGCCAGGCGAGGCAAGCCTTTCCGCCCAGGTTAACACCACCGGAGCTGCTGGAGCCGGAGCCAGAGCTGGCGGCCTTGGTGGTGGTAGCGGCCTCGGTGGTGGTAGCGGCCTCGGTGGTGGTAGCGGCCTTAGTAGTGGTAGCCGGGGCAGCAGTCGTCGTCTTCTTGGTGGTCGTGGGGGCCGGGGCCTCGGCGGTGGTAGTCGGCTTCACGGCGGCCTTGGTACTCGAGGACAGAACCGAGGAAGTGCGAGCCTTACACCGCTTGCTGTTGGAGCGCTTGGCAGAAGACTTACGGCGAGCAAGATCGCCGTGGTTGCTCCTGACTACATGGGAGGATGACTGGAGGGCGAGGCCATTGGCGGGGGTCACGAATGAACAGGCCAAAATGGCGAGGGATGGTGAGGGAGAGAATGGTGAGGAGGCGTGTGGTCGCCATTGGGAGTGTGGGGAGGGAGGGAGAGAAAAGAGTGGATGGCCAAGGAATGGCGGTGGTAAGAGAAAGAGAGAGAGAGGTGAGGCTTGGCCAACACGACCCAAACAGTATCGGGCTTAAAACGCCGAGCTTTTTGATGCGACCGATGAAATAATTCCCCCCCCGCTCCACTGCGGGTCCCAGAAATTCGTTGTAAATTCATGCGAGACACCCCAGGCGCATAGCTCCCCTCTCCAGCAACTCCGCCCTCGCGGGGTATTCGCGGCCTCCCCAAAAAAAACATCTACAGAGCGCCGCTATGACAACGACCGTGACTGTCACAGGCGAGTGATATATATTGTTTGGTCTGGCGCCTGCCTTTCTCTCGACCTACAACGCACCAAATTCTGCCGGTTCAAGTTCAGCCTACCTTCACCCACATATAAACACAAGTTCATCGCTCCCAATGTCCGAAGCCCCTGTAGCCCCACTCACAGAAAATGGCGTGCCTCCCGTTACGCAAGAAAAAGTCGAAGTTCCTGGATTCAAGGTTTCTTTCTTCTTTTCCCGCCCTTTCTCCGCCTCATTTCCTTCTTAGGTCTTCGCAGGAAACCTTGCGTACTCTACCACGGATGAGGGGCTGAAGACTTTCTTTGCGCCTGTCCAGAGCGACATGTACGTGCATCACACGCACAGCTTTTGCTGGCACGACAACTTTTCTTGCTCACTCGTTTCGCTAGTCTCTCAGTTCAAGTCATTCTGCGCGGTACTCGCTCAGCTGGCTATGGCTTTGTCGCGCTGGCCACCGCAGAGGCCGCCCAAAAGGCTGTCGAAGCCCTGGACAAGAAGGAACTCGACGGTCGCCAGGTCATCGTCGAGGTTGCAAAGCCTTCCGACCAGAAAGACAAGGAAAAGAAGGAGAAGAAGGCAAAGCGGAGACCCGGCAGGCGTGGCAGCAAGGCTGTTCCCGGGGAAGTCTCCGAGGCTGAGGCAAACGGCGACGCTCCCAAGGCCGACGCCGAGGCCACCGCTCCCGACTCTGATGAGGCGGCCAAGCCCAAGAAGAAAAAGAAAAAGGCTGCCGTGCGCTGTTCCACTTTCTTATTACTCCCATCCCCTGACTTTCTCTGTAGCGCAAGCCCAAGGCCAAGGAGGAGGACGGAGCTCCCGCAGCAGTCCCAGCTGAGGGTGAAGCGACCCCTACTGACGCCGCTGCCGCCAAGAAGGCTCCTCGCGTTCGCAAGCCCAAGGCTCCTCGTCCCCCTCGTCCCGCTGGGGAGGACCCCGTTGGCGAGCAGTCCACGACCATGCTCTTTGTCGCCAACCTCGGGTTCAACATCGACGACGCTGGTCTCTCGGCGCTGTTCACCGACGCGGGTATCGCTGTCACGTCTGCCCGTATTGTTCGCAGGCGTTGGGGACAGCCCAGGAAGAGCAAGGGCTACGGGTTCGTCGATGTAGGCGGCGAAGAGGAGCAGAAGAAGGCGATCGAGGCTCTCCAAGGCAAAGAGGTTGGTGGAAGAGCGATTGCCGTCAAGATCGCCGTCAACACCCCGCATGACGACGAGGACGCTCCCGAGGACGCCCCCGCTCCCGCCGAGGCTGCGACTGCTCCCGCCGCTGCCCCCGCCACCGCCTAATGCTCATACCACGTTATATCGACCACCCCACCAAACATACCACTTCATGTCCCTGCTACGATCCTCGCTCCTGTTCGTTGTCGCTTTCATTTGACAGTGACCGGTCGATAAACGACATCACTGACGCTTCCCTTTGCATTTCACGCCGCCAAGGTCTGGTGCCGTTTAGTTTATAGTATGTAACGTGTCGCTGTTCGGTTCCAATCACGATGCTTGCTGTTCACTTTAATTTAATTTTTACAATATGGACGCGTTGTTTGCGTGTCACGGTTTTTTGTTTGTTCAATGTCGGAAGAAGAGGACGACTACCTCGCGGATCTCGACAAATTCCTCGTCGGTTCAGAGTCCAAGACCCCGAAAACATATTCCCAAATACGCAAGGAGGCTGCGAAGCAGGCAAAGCTCAAGAATGACCAGAACAAGGTCAAGAGCAGGCGTCAGCGCGAGGTAGAATCCCGCACCGAGGGTCTCAGCAAGAGTCTCTTCGAGCGGGCCAAGGAGGAAGAGGATGCCGGCCTCGTCTCTGGCAATAAGGCCTTGTCCATCATGATGAAAATGGGCTTCAAACCTGGCCAGGCGCTGGGGAAACCAGATGATGAACCGCCGCCTACAGTTTCCGAGCAACCCGCCGCTCCGGAAACGCCGGTCGACGACCAACCCGTCGCGGGCCCCTCCAACAACGCTGATTCATCTACGACCGCAAAGAGGCTCCAGCACAAGGTCGAGCCGCTCCCGATCAATGAGTGGGCGGGTGGGTTGCTGTCTTTGTCCAACCAATACTTTGTTCCTCAATAATTTTTTGTTACCATAGGAAAACGGGGTATTGGTCTGGGGTTGAAGCGGCCGTGCTCCCCGACCTCGGCGGAGCGAGTCGCGAAGATGGCGAAGATGGCCAACGATACCAGTCACCGAGACTTCCGTGATCGAGCGAAGCATGAATACGAGGAACGACGAGCCGAGAGCAGACTCGGTATATTTCCCCTTCATTACATCGTTACCGCTTATATATCATATATATTTCCCAGCACCAGCGCAACGCACATGCACGAGTCTCGACGAGAAAGCGGGCAAGGCGGTGAGCGGTTTCCCTCGCCACTGGAATATGATACGCGCAACTAACTGAGACACGGGTGTAGTTCAATGTTCTTTGGCTGAATCCTCGCGACCCGGAGTCATTCCCCCCTGGGTTAACGGAGGCGCTGAATCTGCATACGACCTTGGAAATCAACCCCCCATCGAAGCACCGCGACCATTCTATCAGTATCGAGGCTCGACTTCGTCGGCAGATGGCGGCGGACATCCTGCAGCCGCTAGGAACACTAGACGACGACGTCAAATCGACTGCCGTCGCGTCGAGGCAGTTCCCATCGGAAGTCTTGGAAGAAACTGCCCATTTTTTGCGTCTCCATGTAGGTCCCGCTGATCATCTCATTGACGTCGCATATTTTAAACTAATGGCATGTTCTTCCAGGCTCCGGACCGGTTGCAGCTCGTCCTTTCCTACCTACGCGACACCTACTCATATTGTTTTTGGTGCGGTACTCAGTATGATAGTAGCGAAGAAATGGACGCACAGTGCCCTGGCGAGGACGAAGAAGCCCACGATTGATGTGTGTAGTAGGACCTGCTCTGCTTGGCGTTGTTCTTGGGTTGTCGTCGGTAATCTATTGCATACGAGTTGCTTAGCGATAATTGTATCAGAACATTTTTCATTCTGGGCCCGGCTGGTATGCAGGGGATAAGGTATACTAAGGAAGGAGGATGAGAACCAGGCCAGCCGACCAGGGGATATCATAGGTGCGAAAGGATAACGAGTGTGTGTGGGTAAGCGTCCAAAAGATGGTGGTGGTAAGTAGTGCGCGGACTGACTCGGCAGCCATGAACATAATTATACAAGGACGCAGAAACTAAAAGTACAAGCATACATAGTCCATCACGTCTGGGCGATGTGTACAACAGCCCGCGACCGGGGATGGCGGCCGCCAGGGCTGTCAGCCGAGCGGGGGGGCGAGGAAATTCGGACTCCGGTGTGGTGGCCACGGTGGAGGTAAGTCCCAGCTTCTACAAGGTCGGGGAGCGGCTTGCTCGAATAATTCGGAGAACTATGCCCCGAGGAGGGGTGTTCGACATCCGAATTGGGAGTCAGAGGGAAGGAATCTGAGCTCGCGGAACGCGGGAACAGAGAGGGGAGCGTCGGGATGCTGAACGGCATGGGGGAGGCGGAGGGGGAGTCCAGGGCCTCGCGAGAGAATGTGGGCGAGGTTGGAGACGCTCCGGGTGTTTTGCGGCGAACGTAAGTAGAATAGGGGTGTTGGCGGAGAGGTCGCTATTTGAC
>JARKIE010000961.1:0-19221 GCA_029378255.1 Mycena rosella
CCTTGCTCAGCAGTTTACGAAACCACAGTCCACATCACACCGGGTTCAAAGTACTTTATGCACACGGCCTTCCCTGGAACAAAAATCGAGGTCAAGGAAGACTGGGACAACCGCGTCGTCACGACCGAGAACGGCAACCGCAGTGGCACTTCCCGCTGCTGCTGCTCACGGACCGCAGCGCCGCGCACCATGGGCCGTCTGCGGGAGCCAGACACAGCGCATCGAGGCAGAAGCATTCGAAGTGATGCACATGAAGGGGCAGCTTGCAGGGATCTGTATCAGCGGGTGGTGGGAGCCTGTGCACAGCACCGTGCTGCGCTTTGTGGGCATGTAGCCCACGCTGCCGGACAATGCGGAGCAGGTCATGCAGAGTAGCGACGTCGCCAAGGGCAACCCAAAGCTGCCGATGCCCACTAAGATTGTCATCACATACATCAGCCGACAGAACACGGGGAACTGCAAGCTGACCTGGAGAGCCACGCGGGGGTCGTCGCCGCGCTGGAGGAGCTGCCCGGCGCAAGGCGCGGGGTGGGAGCTCAACGTCATGGAGGCGGAAGATGACCAAGGACGAGCAGCTCCACATCATTGCGCGCACCACCGTAGGCCCCTACATACCCTTGAGTCGTTCCCTGCTGACCGCACCCCACCTATCACAGATCCTGCTGGGCATGCACGGCAACGGGCTGACACACCTGGTCATAATGCAGCCCACGCGTGTCTCAACCGTCATCAAGATGTTCTACCCCGGCGGCTTTGTGCACGACTACCAGTGGACCGCGCCTGTGATGCGGACCGCGGTGCTACAATGCGAAATAGATGGTATTCGCTTTGTAGCTCGTTCGGCCACTAGGGGTTAATACAGATGGACTCCAGTGGCATAGGTGGCTGTCGCGCAGATGCGATGTGTTCCGTGGGTGTGTGTGTGTGTGTGCGAAGTGTCTCGCAAGAGACAAGAAGATGGTCAATAAACGGTGCGGTCAATAAATGTGGATACCTTGGCGATGAGTGATGCGTCTAGGTGGGGTGTACAGCGGCGAGGGGTACGAGGAAGGACGAGAGCGAGCCTCGGACAGGAGGCTGCAGTGGGGAAGCTAGATGTGGTGGTGGTGGTGGTTGGTAACCGAGTGTATTGGTGGGGGAGATACATGGGTCGATACTGACTAAAGTTCAAAAACCTTGCCCTTTTATACCTCTGCTGCTTGTACAGCCTTTGGCGTCCGGTACCATGCGCTCCTTCTGCAAAGAGAAGCTAGGCCCGCTGGAATCGGGGAAATCATGCGATTCCGAGGTCCAAGAGGGTGATTTTGGGGCTCCAAGGTCGAATTATCGAGCAATTTTATAGAGGACTCGCTCCCTTGTTTCAGGCCAAGCCCAAATGGAGGCAGAACGTCCCGCGGTGCATCAGCGGCCTCGGGCCTGAGGTCCGTAGGGAGGGCAACGACGGGCAACGATGCCCGCAGTCCAAAACGGGCGTCCAATGCTAGGAAATCGAGCGATTTTACAGGCACGGTCTTCAGAGTCGCCTATTGTCTGGTGAGAATCGAGCGATTTCTGGGGACCAGGAGGCTTCTAGGTGCGGTGTCGCATGGGCAATGGACTAGGTAGGCTGCTGGTGCTGGGGCGTTTATGCACATCGAAGGATTTTGGCCAGGCCGGGGAGTGGAGAGGAAATTGTGCGATTTTGGACCAGGAGTCAGGGGAAAAGGCTTGGTGGGACTCGAATCAATGGTGTCTGTAGTGAATTATTGGTCGTAGTTCGTGTCCCAGTTGATGCCCTAGGTCGAGGAGCGTGTTTGTGAGAAGTCCGAATGCGGTTTCCAGGTGTGTCCCGATTTGGTGATATAGCCGTGCTGTGCTTCTTCCTCCCCGTTGTGCCAGCGATGCTACGCAGGGCATATGCAGAGCATATACAGCCCTCACAGCGCGCCCTCGGCCTGTGGCACTTTGCCGTCTGGAACGACATGTGCGTCAGCACCCCCTCCCTTGCCAGCTACTTCAAGTACTGACCGAGCCGAACAGGTACCGCAGCAAGGCATCAGGGAGGGCAAGCTGTCCGTGGACTATCCCGAGGGCTTCCAGGGCAACTACATCCCCTGCACACGGGCCTGCCATTGCGCAGCTCATCAACGACTGCGTGGACCTGCGGCTGTAAAATCAGGGGGATCTGCGGCTGTAGCATCAGATGGATCAAGCAGCTGTAACATCACATGGACCTGTGGCTGGAGGACGGATGGAGGTGTAACAAAAATCTATGTTGATTTCTGACAACCGCCAATGGCCGAGAATGTTGCTGCAAGCTGGAGAAAACATATGTGCCAGATATTGCGGCAAGGTGGCTGCCACCTGCCTCACAGCTGGATGGCAGGTTAGGAAGCCTATAGATCCACCATGGAAACATGTTTTACCTGGCAGCCAGCTGGAGGTCGAAGGTGGATCACACCTGCGCCGGTACATTTTGCCAGATGCAAAAATATTATCATTATTATTATTTCTCAAAATCAAATGGCATTCACAATGAAATTAGATGGTACATGTATGGAAAATCTTGCGCACAAAAAGCATTCCTTACATTCTCCCCATTGCCATCATCGCCTGAGCTCACCGCATCGATCGTCTCTTCACCAAGCTCACAGTGGAGCGTCGGAAATGGCCTAGAATAAGTTTAGTACAAAAGGAGGGGGCCAATATTAGGATGTACCTGATTTTCTTCTTCGGACCACCCCTGTTTCCTAACAAAGATTTCCCCAACGACTGCCGTCCTCCTGACAACACTTTATCCTGAGGTGCTTGACGAGTGCAGATTTGGATTCCAAAGGCGCCTTCAAAGAGAAATCTTGAGACATGTTCACTTGTCTGCTGCGAGTACAGAATTCATAGACGAAAGCTTTTCTTGAAGCAGGGCTTGACATGGAGATTCAAAGAACAGCTTGCGATCTGAGTCGGTCTTGGAGCATTGGCTTTGAGCCATTGAGTGAATGGATGTAAGAGGGGTGTGTGATTCGTTCAGGTTGTCCAACACGACAGTAGTGGGGCAGTAGCAAAGGTATGACAAGGTGCGCCGCCATAGTGCACATGAGACATGGCCCTTAGGGTGCATAGTTCAGGGTAGACATTGGAGAGAACACCAAGTGAGCTTCCTCTGAGTGGTGGAGGAGGGCGCAGACAAGAAAAAGTGAGGACGGTACCATAATCTTCGCCTTGAGGCTAATCCCTTGACAGTCCCTATAGAGGTGAGTCCGAGTAAAGAATGGACATCATTGATAAACCAAAGGCAGCATCACAGGGCACACAGGGGAGAGGAGGAAGATGCAAGGACTCGGAGGAGTGGGAGGTGGGAGTTGGTGGGAGAAGCAAGCAACAGACATGTGATAGAACACATCAACAAACATTGTGCACAGACCTGATCAATGACGATCCCACTTGCTCAAACGACCCGAACACAACCAGGCCGTGGAAAAAAATTCGTAATTATTTCAATGCATCCCCATCTGATTGTGTTGGAGTCCACAGCCAATTTTAAATCCCAACTTCAAGAAAGAACAGAGGCTCGGAGTCAAAGTGCTTGCCGCTTCAAGTCGGTGTTGAGGTACCGAGTGAAAATTGTTGTAGTGTCTGTTTATAAGAGACTAAGTCGGTGTGTGCCAGTGTGTGCCATGGCATGACTCGTGAGGGACGAGATTATCTCAATGAAGGTCATCTCTGATACTTATCATAAGTAATTTCGATTCCGTCAATTATTCACCAGGCTATAAGCTGAACCCATGTTATAGACCAACATAATCATAACATGGTGTGAAATGTGCCGGAAAGCTGCCCTCAAACTTGCGCAGTGGAAGCTGGCAGCCACCTGACTGCCACCTGGTGGCCAGGTTTTGCTATAGATGTCTGCCACGTGCCCGCACAAGCTGTAGGCGATGTGCAGGCACTTTGGCGGTGTACTAATACTTAAGGTGTACTTATACTGCTCAGATGCATGTATTTCGGCTATTTATTCGCCTCACAGCTGGAGTTCTTCGTTCCTGAAAACCGGCAGCCTCCCACCGGTCATGGCGTGCAGAATCAAAAAAGTACAAGTTGGCCTTTTAGTCCCGACATGTCTATCCGCGACTAACCCGTCCAAACCAATGCATATACCACAAATAGTAGTGAACACACTCCTTTCTCCAATTTCCAAAAGAACGACACATATTGAGAAGCTGAATTCGGAACTAGGACTCTAGCCTTGCGAGATGTCAAGAGGACTCAGGGGAAAAAACTCGAGTGATCAGAACAGGTATCTGAAGTCAAAAAACCTCAAAATATGTGTTGAATAGCGCAGGACAGCCCAAGGATGCATAAATATTGTCCATCATTTCATAATAAGATGGGCCGCATCCCTTTTCGGGAAATGCCTCTTCGAGCAAGCCATCACCGTCTCAGGCCAGCTCAGGCCGTGGAATGGCCTGTTTATTTGATGCAGTAACTTGAACTAATATACATACAGCGAGTGAGTTCTTCTGTCTAAGTAGAGACAACCATGTCGGTTTCACCGGCTCCTAGTGATACTCTCAGTTTAGAAGTAGGCTTCCCTCGTCTCAATTTCCCATCTAACCTAGTCTCTTATAAACAGACGCTACAACATTTTTCACTTGTACCTCGCATGTTGTACATCTAACATGGCTTTAAGGCCATTGCTGCGCATGGCAATATGAGTCCTAACCGTGGTCCGAGGCCAGTTTTTTGAATGGCTTTGTCTTCTTTGTGCATCACCGCGATGCTGCACAATGCAATACGAGCAAGCAAATTATTCCGAATGAATAGCGTGCCACCTTCTGCCACTCGTTGCCGACCTTTGGTCACTCCTCATGGCAGAGGTGGTAATCCTGGCAAAACAAGCAACTATTAACATTTTGGGAGATACAAAAATAATTCGCTTGTTCAACAGCTGCAACAAGGCCCGAGAGATCCTGTAATTGTGATTGTTGAAGAGGCAAGCCAAGAGTTGCATTTTCAAGACTCATAACCTACATTTTAAAATCTGAACCGGAATAAATGCAAGTTTTGGGAGCAGCGCTGTGCACCGCCCTTACGCGTTCTGTCTCCTCTCTCAAAATTTGTTTGTAGAACTCATAGCCCACATTTGATCACCTAAAAACCTCTACTAACTGTTGGTGCAGGTAGATTGGAGTACGGGGTTTGGAGGCAGTGAACGTCTGACTTCACACAGGTGATAGTTGTAAGCAAAATAAGTTAGATTCATAGTAGAGAATACAGCTGCTTAAATACTACTGGAGCATAGCCTTGTGAGTCATAGATAAATATTCTACACTATTCTACAATAGTCTGAGCTGTTCTACAAGTTCCACACAGCACAGGTAAGTACTGGCGGATTGCCGAGATGCCCGAGATGCCCAAAGGCACTGTTTCCAACACTCCCCCTCAAGGCGCTAGTAGCCCCATTTCTTGCATGAAATTCTCATGCTTAATCCGGGGCAATGCCTTGGTAAAAATGTCTGCTAACATCTCAGCTGTGGGACAGTATTCAACATTGATTATACCGAGCTCAATCTTTTTGCGAACAAAATGGTTCTCGATATCAAAGTGTTTCAAGCAGGCATGATGTTGAGGATCATGTGCAATGGTAATTGCTAATTGGTTGTCAGAGTAAATGAGAGTAGATTTGTCAATTGCTCCAAACTTGAGTGCATTGAATAAATGACAAAGCCAAATGGCTTGTCGAGTTGCGGCAGTAAGCACCGAATATTCTGCTTCGGCTGTAGTGAGTGCAACTGTGGGCTGTTTCTTGGAATGCCAAGCAATTGGCCCTCCTCCAAGCATGTAGACATGTCCTGAGACTGATTTCCGGTCATCAGGATTAGCGGCAAAGTTGGTGTCGCTGAACGCACCATGGGTGTCGAAAATAGCATGAGCGGAGGTATCATAATTGATTCCGCTGTAAGTGATCTGGAGGGTGCGAATACCCTTCAGGTACCGAAATACTCTCTTCATTGCCGTCTAGTGCACTGGACTGGAGTTTGCTGTATATGATCCTAGTCTGGCGACTGCAAAGGCAATATCTGGACAACTAATTGTGGCTGGCCAAATCAAGGATCCCATGTAACTATGGCTGCGCTCATCTGTTGTCTGTCCTTGAGTCTTGAGCTTCTCAAGCACAATATTTGGGTCCATTGGTGTTGTCACTGGGGACATGTTCTCGTAGCTAAACCGTTTCAAGACACCGCCAATATAATGCTCTTGAGAAATTTGGATGGTGCACCCCTTTCTGTCATGATAAATTTCGATGCCGATTAGCTTCTTGGGTTCGCCGATATCATTGATTTCCACTTCGCGCTTCAAAGCGGTCTTGATGGCAGCTAGCATTTTGGAGTTATTGCTAAACAACAGTAAGTCATCGACCCACACTGTGATGATCACAAATTGATCTTTGAGTCTGCGCATGTAGACTCTGTGGTTGACTTCTATCCGTTCAAATCCCAAATTGGTGAGCAAACTGTGAAGTTTTTTGTTCCATTCACACCCAGACTGCTTCAGTCCGTGAATGGTTTTCCATAGACGGCAAACACGGCCAGATCTGTCTTCATAGCCGGGTAGTTGGGCCATGTAAATTTCCTCGGAAAGATCAGCATTCAAGTAAGCTCCGTTCACATCAAGTTGTTTCATTTCGAGGTCCTTGACTGCAGCAATGGCCAGGAGAGATCTGAGGGATTCCAGACGAACAACAGGAGAGAATGTGTTGAAATAATCTGTGCCGGGAATTTGTGAGTATCCCTTTGCAACAATCTGGCTTTGTATTTGACAACTTTGCCTTGCTGGTCAGTTTTCAAGTCAAATACCCATTTACATCCAACGGGCTTTCTTTCCTTGGGGCGATCTTCAAGCTGCCAAGTACCTATGCGACCCAACGTCTCTAGTTTGGTGTTGATCGCATTTTCCCAATCTGGCCAATTCGGGGACTTGTGCGCTTCACGCACAGTTTGTGGTATATCTGGGTTGCCTGTTGCAAGATCTCCTACTGATGTGCGATATGTGTAGTGCTCCGCTGTTTCCTCAGCTTGATCTACAGCTTCAGATGCCGTATTTGCATCCTCGGTACCTCGTTAGGCTGGGATGTCTTCTCGCTTTGTGCATCTGGGTTGCCCAGTATCCGATAATTTACATTGGTGATGGCACGGGTCATTCTTCTGAGTGGAGTAGGGTTGAGACAATTGGATTATTGTCATAGACTGTTGCGAGCTTCGGGCTGGATGCTGAATTCGTAAGTTATTTCCACGACGTCCTGGAGTGGAAGGTGCTGCCGTTTGTGGCAGATCAGGTGTGTCGTCCTTATCACTGTCCGAGCTGGATTCTGATGGTTCTGGTTTTGCTGAAGGGCTGGGGGTCGGTGGTTTTGAAGCTGGTTTTGCACTGGGTGGTTTTGAAGTTTGCGGAGACGGCAGTTTGCCATTCCCTGACTCCCCCTCAAGCTGCACTTCATCCGAATCAACTTCAAGGTATTTCATTTCTGTTACCTTGTCCAGTTCAATGAATGCAAAATTCCATGACACCTTCACTCGGTGAGTTTTTGTGTTGTAGTAACGGATAGCTTTGGGGCCTTCTTCATGACCTACAAATAAAATTTTGTTAGCATGTCCAAACAATTTACCTGCCTTCTGAACCTCTTGGTAGATCCAGACATTGGTTCCAAATTCCTGAAAGTGGGCAGTGTTGGGCTTCTTACCTGTAAATGCCTCATGGGGTGTTATCCCATCTGGCAAAGATTTAGTAGGTGCCCGATTCCGAATATAGACAGCATGGAGAACTGCCCATTCCCATAGACTTCTTGGAAGATCTTTTGCCTCCAACATGGCTCTTGCCAACTCCACAATGGTCCAATTCAGGCGTTCTGCGACGCCATTCTGCGACTGCGAATAGGGAGCAACAGCACAAAGTTCAATGCCCTTCTTGGTAAGTGCTGCCTTCAACTCTGCATTTAGAAATTCACGGCCCTCATCCACCTGAATCCATTTAGGTTTGCAGTTATACTGCTGTTCTAACCATTCAATGTGATCCATAACCTTCTGTTTGGCTTGATCTTTTGTTTTCAAGAACAGAATTGTGATTTGGTGGGTTGCATCATCAGTGAAAGAAATATAACAATAATTTCCCTCAGCTGATTTTGTGCAGGCTGGACCCCAAAGGTCACTTGTGAATGCCTGTCAGCACAGCGGCTCGTCGGGTTCTCGAAACGCGACTGAGGCGACTGGACGAGGGAAAAGCAGAGTTGAAAGGGACAAGGAAACAAGCAGCTGGAGTATAGACCAGAATAGTATAGAGAATAGTAGAATAGTACAGGGTTTATATACAAGTGCCAAGGGATTTATAGGGGATTAGGGGGTTTGGTGTCTGTGGTAACAGGACACATAGGGTTAATGTTAATACCGATCGTTGTTCCTACGATCGGGATGTGGAGGGGTTGAGTCCGGAATAACGGAGTTGAACCCCGGGATATCGGAAAAGAATTCCGGATCATGACAATGCCTTCGCCACATGTATTGGACCGGTTGGTGGATGTCTTCGGAAATGATTTGCGATGCATCTTGGACTGAATGTAAATCTCACATTGGCCAAGTGGAGTGCTGTCGGGATTAATTGTGAGTCCATCCACACTTCCCTTTCTGACCAGCAATTCCAATGTTGACTTAGATATATGCCCGTAGCGCTTATGCCGGGACTCCCAGGAAGTTATGTTTGTATTTGGACCCTCTGAGTCCGCAACATTCACCTGTGTAGCTTGAAGCTGAGCTTTTGCATTTAGCCAATAAAGTCGGTATCTCTTCTCCCTGGAGCGCAACATGGCCATCTTTATCCCAGATCTCAACCTTTCCATTCGCAAAATTTGTGCTGCCTCCCACGTCATCAACATGGGAGATGGAAAATAGGTTGTTCACAGCATCTGGTGTGTACAAAGTGTCTTGAAGTTTAGTCGCAATTAACTGACCATCTTTCGAGGTTTCAAGAATCACTGTGCCTTTGCCCAGTGCCTTCACTTTATTGTCAGCCAAACCTGTAATTGTCTCACCTTCAATAGGCGTGTAATCACGGAATAAAGCGAGGTTATTTGCAATGTGAGTGGTACATCCTGAGTTGGCCAACCATGAGTCTCGTGGGAGATGAGAATCAAAATAGGATTTACCTACAAATGAGTAATGGGTTCCGTTATCACTCTGGGACTCGTTAGTACTGCTCGTAACATTTTCTGCATGCTTACCTTTCTTATCCTTTCCATGAGGCTTCTTCTTCCAATGCTTTGGATACTGGCCTCCTTTCCACCTCCCTTGGCAAAGCATTCCTTCGCACAGTGGCTGGGCTTCTTACAGTTGAAGCAAGTCTGGTCAGAACTGTTCTCTTTATTGCACGAGAACATTGCTGATGATCCTCCCGTGGATTCACCAGCTTTCTCCTTGAGGCGGCGGTCTTCATCAAGAATCAATGAAATTAATTCAATTGAAGTCATAAGCGGCTGCATGGAGACAGGCAAGGGACTATTGGTACTAGACTGTGCAACTGCAGCAGCCTTCTGACTGAGGTTCTTTGAGGCCATATGGGACGAGGTGAATTGATCCCAATTCTCTGGGAGGGATGTTATCAGTGCAATAATAAAATCTTCGTCCTTCAGCTCGTCACCCATGCCAATAAGATGATCCTTAATCATACGCATCTCTTTGATGTGCTCGGTAATATCGGTCCCTTCATCCGCAATCGTGCGGTATAATCGACACCTGTAAGACATATGTCCCAATGTTCCCTGGGATTCTTTAACCATCCGAATCTGACTCCACATTTCAGCAACAGTCAATGCGCCCAAGATATGCACCATCTGGGTATCACCCAGAGCCAGTTCGATTTGGCTTTGTGCCTTCCCATCCAATTTGATCCATGCCTTGATTGCCTTCATTTTGTCGGCTGTTGGGGCTGAGAGATCCTTTGGGATGGGCTTCGCCTCTGTTCCATCGACATATTCAAGTAGGTCTTTGTCGCGGATGTCAACAACAGCCTATAGGTCGGCTTGAGTCGTCCAAATAGTAATCCCGCCCAGGGTTTAACAACCCGTCTAGTAACCTGTGTGGTGCTGAGTAGCAGTACGAGACAAACAGCTTCCTCGTTCGGTCCTGGGATGTAAGGCCACAAGTGTCGCGCAGGTGGGAACTGGTAGGAGCCGAAGACGGAGTGATATCCGCTGAGGAAGATGATGTGAGGCGTAGGCAGCACCATATGTAATGCCACAGGTGAGAATCCAGCATCCCTCGTAATCCCGAGGGAACAAGAGTCAAGCAAAAGTAAGCCTGAGATTAGATGAGGTAGAATCTAAAGTACAGGAGTTTCCTACCTCGGGCTTATATACTAATATAGCTAGGAGTATGATCATATCCACCCTATGTGTTATGTTTCGATATACCCTATGTGAGGCATAAAGGGATGTTGTTGAAACCGAAGAGGGGTTCGAGCGACAGGGATGTGATCGCGAGTTGTCAGAGTATCGTGATCGCATGTTGTTCTGTCACTCAGGATTTGATGTTTAAGCCAGAGAGTGTATAGGCGACCGGGATGTAATCGTGAGTTGTCGGGGTGTCGTGGTCGCTGTGATAAGCGCGGTGCTACAGTGTGAAGGAAGTTGGTTTCACGGGTGTAGCTGGTCCGGCCTCTAGGGGGATTAGAGTTGGACACTCGAGGGAGGTGTATGTAAGGGTCGCAAGCTGTGTTTGTTCCGGGTGGGAGTGAACTCGGGTGGGATATGCGGGCGAGTGTGTGTGTGTGTGCTCGGGCTGGGGGGTACTGCGAGTGCAACGGGTGACAGCTGCGGAGGGTGAGTGAGGCGCGAGCTTAGGACTTAAGCTGCAAAGGAAGGGTGAGTGGGGCCCGAAGACGAGTCTGGACTGTGGTGTGGTGGTCAAATCCTATGTATTGGGTGGGAGAGTACAAGTGGGCAAACTCGTCCTGGGAATTGACTCCCAAATTCGATGTCCGAAATTGATTGTAATCGAATGGAATGTCCAGGATTGATTGTCTACTGCTCAGAAACCTCACCTCTTTTATACCTGCTGCAGCACAGCCTCTGGGGCCCGGCGTATATCGAGACGACCCAAGGTAATGGTCCATTGTCATCTCCCAAGGTCCAACACACTGGTATTTGGGGTGAGAGCATGTGAAGAGACCGAAATGCCCGAACGCGAGGCAGGAAATACGCTCGTATTCAGGGTGTCTTGCTTTGACGAGGACCCAAATCAGCGATGCACTGGTGCAAGTCCGAACACGAGGCAAAATACCACGGTATTTGTGGTGCAGTTGCTGAGGTGAAGACCCGAACCAACAGGAACGCAGGTGCGAGCCCTCGGGTTGCTACGGATTTCGGTGGAGTCGACAGCGAACAATGGCCGTGCCCCAAAGGACAAGGTCCAAGCCCAAAATACGGTCGTGTTGGGGTGTGCGGATGCGTCTGGAGCGTGCTGCGTGTCCGTGTATGTGCATGGTGAGAGCCGCCTGGTCGTATTCGAGTGTGGTGAGAGCCGCCCAGTTGTGTTCGAGTGTGGTGAGAGCCACCGTGCCTGGTCCTGGTGTCGCTGGCCGTGTCTGGGGGTGTCTGTCTGAATGTGGTTTCTTGGTGCATCCCGATTCAGAAGGAAGGGTGATTTGTGCGTGCGGTTGTTGATATAGCATGGGTGAGACACGAGGGCATACGCAGAGCGTATACACCCCTCACATCGCGTGCCATCCTGTCTTTCGGGATTTGGTGTATTTGTGACCTGTTGCAACGCAATCACGGGATAACGTGTTCCCGTGATTGCGGTCTGACCCGGTGTTCAATGTTTGAAAAGCCGGATCATGACAGCGGAGTACCGCAATAACGCAATGTTTCCAAGCTAGGTAGTTGTCATCATTCAGTAGTTCAATTCAATGCGAGGAGGTTGATTCAGGTGCCATGATTTAGACGGGTAGAGATAAAACACTAGTAGAAGGCGTACATTGATCTCTTGTGTATGCCGAATGTTATAAAAGTGTTCTCAAATAAAGCTACGTGAAGTACGTTAAAGGCCAGGGCCCATAACCTGTTGGCGCAGGTAGATTGGAGTATGGGGTTTGGATGCAGTGAACGTCCGACTTCACGCAGGTGATAGTTGTAAGCAAAATAAGTTAGATTCATAGTAGAGAATACAGCTGCTTAAATACTACTGGAGCATAGCCTTGTGAGTCATAGATAAGTATTCTACACTATTCTACAATAGTCTGAGCTGTTCTACAAAGTTCCACACAGCACAGGTAAGTACTGGCGGATTGCCGAGATGCCCGAAGGCACTGTTTCCAACATTAACAAAATCAACAAGGTCTGTTCGGATTTGGAGGTGTTACACCTAAATTTGTAAGGGCATGGTCTCGGCCTCTCGGAACATCCCGGTGTTGAGCGGAAATTATGTTTCCCTTGGGAGTCCGGAAATAAGCTTTATTCAGGACTTTACCAAGTGTTCAAGTATCCACCAAGAATTGCCTATTAAAGAGATTCAGCGGTGATTTCCAAATCGGGAGTGGCTGTGCAAAAATGTCTTAGTGCCTGGAGGTCGGCGGCTTTCTGATCGGATCAATAAGGCTGGTGACCCCGAGAGACTTAGCAGGTAGTTGTATTGAATTTAATAGGCTTTTTAAGAGACTTAGGAACTCAAGCAAGTGAATTATTAAGCAAAGGAATTCAATTGCTACTGAAACTACAAAGTGGGGGTGCAAAAAGCTGGGGTCCATGTCCAATTTCCTGCTCCTTATATACCTTTTCAAATCTCATGACTCATCTCCTTGGAGTCATATTTGTTGGCTCCTTCTGACTCGTTGTGACTCATTGTGACTCATTGTGACTCCATTCGGATTTCTGTTTGGGCTCGGTAGGTGCCGACATGATGACTCATCACTTATTTTGTAATCATGATTTTATTCGTTATTTTTGTAAGTGATGAAAATTGAGCGGTGGATGGTCTTTCAGGTAAACATATTCCCTGTGGGACACCGGGGTGCGCGCACAGAGTCCTGCCAACTTCAACATAGTTAGCTTTTGAATGTGCTACAAGTGACTTACCACAATCTGTAGGGTCATAGTTCTGGCCTCTTGGAACGGCTGGGGTGCACGGCATGTCCTGGCAACAAAAGCAACACGGTCAGCCTTCAGATCTGAATATCTTAATAAACTTTGCCAAAAATTTGTAGGGGCATAGGTGCGCTAGAATACTAAGCCTTTGAAGAAACCCACCAGAAATTTGTATTTGGATTTTGAAGCTGTTACAGCATTGGCAGAAAAGGTTGGCTGTGCCACTTTTTCTTTTTTCAATAATGATTCGTCACATGCCTGACGGTCCATCTCTTCCGAGATCTTTAAAACTGTTTTGGTGTGCATGGGTCGCCACAAGGAATTCGAGGGTCAGGAAATCTGATGCTGCAAACAGAAACAACAGCGCGGGCACCATGTGCACCCTCTTCACCTGCAAAACCACATGCAAAGTGTTGGCATCAACAAGCCGTGTGTGGCCGAACGTGCCGAGGCCTCATGTGACGAATTATTTTCGGAAAAGAAAAAGTGGTGCAACCAATCTTTTCTGCCAATGCTATAATAAACTTACCAGAAATTTGTAGGGGCATAGTTGTGCTAGAATACTTAAACATGTCTTTGAATAAACTCTCCGGAAATTTGTATTGGCATAGTTTCTGCCTCACGAACAGCTGTGGATGCGCGAGTGAAGGTAGTAACGAAATCAACAGCCAGCTTGAGGGTACTATGAATGATAGAAGATACTTAGGAAATTTTGTACAGGCATAGTTTCGACATATCAGAACATCTGGGGGTGCACATACTAAGTTCCGCTAAGAAAATCAACAAGGATAGCTGTCAAATACCAAAGACTCTATTAGAAGAATCTTAACAAAATTGATTGTAGGATCAAGGTTTCGGCCTTCGAGAGCAGGTTGGAGTGTGCACAACATGCTAGCAGAACAAATAACACACTCAGCATCTGAATACCAAAGAAGTTACAAGCACAGCGAACATTGGCCGGTTTCGGGGCAACCGAAAATGAATCTGAAACCTATTGTTTCAGTAATCAGGTCACGTGAATTCTCATAAGGCAATTCACGTGACCCAGCTACTGAAACAATAGGTTTTAGATTCATTTTCGGCCACACATAAACCGGTCAATTTCCGCTGTGAAGAAACTCGCCAAATACATTGTACCGGCATAGTTTCGGTCCCTCAGAATATCGGAGGTGCGTGCACAAAGTTCATTCTGGGCTGATTCCAGCTGCTGCTGCAGTGTGTCCAATTCGCGACCCAGTGCTTCCCTCTGCTCGTTGTGCTCCATCTCCACCTACTCCTTCCAGGGAAAAACAAATAATGCTGGAAGATCATGATCGCACCTCTGCCCTGAAGCCCCCACTCATCGGATCCCATTGATGCTGTGATGTGGACTGCGGTTTTGTAAACTGCTAAGCGAGGTGGTAACCTGGACTAGTTTAGAATTTTACGTCCTCTAGGGGGAATATTTCTGTCGCTGTGAACAGTGTACCTCAGTGCTAGGTTTATTTACAGCCGTTTGCGGAACATAGGGTGCGGGCAGTTTTTTTTCCATTTCGGGCCTGTTTTGATGATTTTCGACTAGAACACCCGCCCCCGCCCCTGATCATGTCTGTTTTCTCTGAAAGTTGGATCGTTCGATCCGCGCTTGAAATGTGCAGCGGATGGCACCCTGGACTTGTCTCGAGACCATGTGTACTCCATCTCTGGCACCCGGATATCTGCTGTCAGCGCACTTTCTGACTAGAACAGCTGCCCCGGGCCCAGATTGCGACCATTTTCCATGGAAGTTGGACCATTCGATTCGCATTTGAAATGCGCAGCGGATGGGCGCCTCAGATTGTAAACGCGGTGCATAAGCCTATTTCCTGACTCAACAACCAACCTCTCAGCACATTTTTGGGATAGGACAGCTGCAGAGATGGTTATACTGTCTTGAATCACGAATCTTTTTGATACGATGAACTTCAGTGTAATCCGCAGCGGACAGCATCTTAGGATAGTGAATATAGTGGGTATTACTATGTAAATTCGCGTCGTCGTGGTACTGACACCCATAAAATATTCCTGACAAAAGACTAAGTTCCCCGGGCAAGTTGTGACTGTGAACTACATCTAGGGCTCAGTCTGTCCTGCAAACATCACATCTATCTGTTTGCATTCTTCAGAATTGCCCTCTGACGCGTTGCGTGATGCGTCCCATTTACATTAGTCACATTCCACGTGCTGTAACCGGAGTGACTGCAATTTTCTTTTTCGCCACTCGTACCATGGGTGACCGGCATACTGCCTCTGCTCGTAGAAAGTCGAAACGTGTGGCAAAGAAACTGGCGCAAGCTGAAGAAGATGATCAGCCCGCCAGCCCGGCTCCGGATCCAGCTCCCAGCTAGTGATGGCAAAGTTCGGTTCGGAAATAGGTTTGAACCTGAACCGAACTGAACTGAACCCCAGGTTCAGGTTCAAGGTTCAGGCTATCATGATTTTTCCGAACACGTTCGAACCTGAACCTCAATTGAACCCCAAAGGCCCTGTTTTAACCCAGTTGAGCCTTATTTTCCCGAATTTCGCACATAATTTCACTGGTTATACTCTCTATTATCTGACATCCTCCTTCCGAATGACTTCAAAGGCTCCTCACCGTGGTTTTACCCTCGCAGGACTTAGCCGGTGTGTTGTCACATGATTTGTTGAGTATGGAGTTGTTCAGATTGCTGCTCTGTAGGCATCGTATATGCTTGCAATTGTTCTGGGACGGAAGCTCCAGTGCACCGGACCACTGATAGTATTTTTTGTAGCCCCAGGTAGATCATTTTGGGCCTGGGAAAAGCTTTCAGGTGAGACAGGTTCGAACATGTTCGAACGCTGAACTGAACTTGAACGCAGGTTCAGGTTCAAGGTTCGGGAAAAAGGGCCCGAACCTGAACCGAACCGAACTTTGCCATCACTACTCCCAGCAGCAATCATGATCTGTCTGCTGACCATGACAGCGACTTTGAATTGACCCCAACCAAGGTACAGCTACCGAACGAAGACCCGGGAGCCTGCTCTGACAGTCTGACACCACCTCCCATCATGGCGCTTCGTACGAAAAAAGCACATCCTAAACGGAAGCCGCAGCTGAGGAAGCGTGTCATCTCGGACGCCACCCTCAGCGACGATTCAGATGCTAATTCGGAACCCCCGGCCAAGAAGAAGAAGCATGCAAAGGAGGTACTGATGGAGACAGAGAAGGTTGATCTCACAAAGCGCAGTGCGTATACAATTGGTGAACATTATTTCCGACACTGATTTCTTGCGCATCCTTGAGAACTTCTGCTGAATATTCCCCGTGCCTTGGAATTAGGCAACCAGTGCGTCGAGTTTACACACGCTACCCCCTTTTCGGTCGCCCTAGCCGTTATTCACAGCACGATTGGGTGTACAGATTTCAATCGGAAGCCCGACCTATCATACAAACTGGGTAATGATACAAAAGCGGCACCTGCAATGTCTCTAACCTCGGGGATCAACTGGAAGGGCTCTCTGGATGACGTGCGACAGGCGGAGAACGCCAAGAAAGCTGGCACAGTTATCCCTGTTATGATTCACGTCACCGATCAAGTAAGCCGTCATTTCAGCGGTAATTGCACTGCTCTCATTGGCTTTAGTATCTCGCTTCGGTGGCTGCCAAGAGCGGCAAAAATAAGGCACCCACCGCAAAGAAGGGTAAGAAGGCTCCGATCTTGGACCTGGATCATGCTGGCACCGACGACGACGATTTTGACGAGGATTTGGGAGGTATGGAGAAGGAAACTAAGTTCATGGAACAGCTAGATAACATGTATGGGCATTGCCAAGCCTGCGGACCGACCAAGTTTTGTAAAATCACTGTCGCATCAGGAAAATCCGAAATACTATGAAGTAGGAGTGGTAGCTTTCTGGGACTTGGATGGTCTATGGAGGTCTATGGACCAAGTGGCAGTACTATGGCTGTCTATGGTTGACTTTTGTTGTCTATGAATCCTTGCTTCAATTTCAAATGTCTATCAGTATAGTTGTCAAATAAACACCAACTATGAGTGTCTATGAGAACCATATGTGAACTTGCAGATGAACTCAGAATTAAACTCACTTGAACTGCAGTCCACCATTTTCCTGTCCACATCTCATTATAAACGCGGTTATCGCGTTGGGCGTCCAAGAACACCTTTGTTGGAACATAGACGATGTCCTTCGCATGGGCTGGGTTTCCGAGGAGTGACCGAATAGCAGCTAGTGGATCGCGATACCGAATAAAATGCTTCTCGCCAGGATGGTCAGGAAATGAGAGGGATTTGGTCATCCATTCGCCAGCACGCTCGGGTATATCATCAACAATTTGATGCAGGCCTCGTATGTTCTTGTATGATAGCCCTAGCTTCTCGCGAACCTGCTCCAGCGTTAAAATGAATTTATGATAGCTTAATAAACAGAAATCGTGACGCACTCCGGGAATATTAAGCAATCGATCAAAAGCTTTGTGGCCGGGGCCATCCTTAATAACCCACTCTGCTATTCGCCAATCCAGCTCAGACGCGAACGGAGCAAAGAGGTTCGGAGAATCAGGAGCGCCCATTTCCACATCGCCATCGGGATCAAGTGCCAATCCGAATGATTGCTTCCATTTCGTGTGCAGATTATCATTCATCCGAATAACTCGGCCAGCCGTCGGATGAGAATCAATAACACGGCCTTCATTGTCATCGCTTAAATGATGTGTCCTTCGGGTCTGCGGAATGCTCTGCGGCACCAAAGATGGGCCCGCTGCATTGGGATCGGCGGGTATAAACTGGAATAAATCATCCTCCCACTGCTGCATTACCTCTTCCACAGGGATTTTTGCCACCGGATCCAGAGGAGTATTCTCGTCGATAGGAGGTGGATCCGGAGATGGTGTCCTCATACAGTGCAAGTCACCACTTCTCTGCACATGTTTTTTGTGGTCACAGAAATTTTTGTGATTTATTTCTGATTTTCTGAGCCACGAAACCCGCCAAAAGAATGTGATTGAGCACAAAAACTGTTTTTTTCCCACGGTGTTTCACTTTTTCGAGGTCCGAGAAAAATAAAATGGTTCCCACGGGCCTGTGTTTGCATGGAAACAGTCCACACTTCACTCCGGAGTGTTGAAATCATGTTTGTATGTTACTGTACCTCACCCTGAGGTCCCTTTGGCCTGGCAAAGAATATTCTTCTCGGCAGATCCCGACTTACACGTGATCATCGGCTTCCCGATAAGGGGAATTGATCGGATCACTAACCCTAACCCTAGGTTTGTTTCACTTTTTCGTTGCTGAAAAAGTGAAACCTTTCCTGAACGACTAACCAAGCACAACATGTACTCTTTGCCATCTATTTGAATGTTTCCCGCTGTTTTTAGAGCAACTGATGACGTACACATAATGTTATAAGCAAAACAAAATTTGGACTTGTTTACTGCCAAAAGCAGAACCGTGATGTGATGCCGTGCACTGTAGTTCGACGTCGACCTCAGGGTTTTTCCCCTTGCGGTACCATGCACAGTGTCTGGATTGTTTAAGATGGGATTGTGTTCCACCGGAGGTCCGGAATTGCTTGCCGCACGCAGGACAGTATAAATCGTCGTCGACATAGTTAGGCATGCTGGTTGTGAGCGTTCCGGACAAGAGTGTTATCGATCAAACGAGGTGGGGACATTACTTCATGACAGGTCAGATCAGAGAGCACGAATGGAATGTGGTGGCGGCGTTACCGCGAAACATCAAGTCGGGCATCATCAGTGACAGTGAGCAGGCAGCCTCAAAATTCTAACGCATCTCTCTCCTTCGCTCTTCCCCCACCCCAATTCCACTCTTTTCATATTCTCACCCACCTCCACTCTTTTCATACCTCACATATTTTAGTCATCTATGGCACCCACTGCTTCCAAAACCAAACCCAAGCAGAGCACCAAAAAAGCCGCACCATCTGAGCTCGAAAAACTCATCGCGCACCAGAAGAAAACACATAAAGCACTCGAAAAACAGCTGGCCGAGGCCAATGCTAAGCGTGCGTTCAATGCTATTCATTAGAAGACACGGCTTACCTTTCTCCCACTGCAGTGGTTGCCAAGCGTAACAACGACCTTCTTGATGAGGAAGAAG
>JARKIE010000962.1:0-19182 GCA_029378255.1 Mycena rosella
GAAGAAAAATTCTCCTTGCCCTGTATGTTCGAACCAATAACTCTAGGATCGGAAGCTGAAAATTTGCTTCCTTGGGCTGACACAAGTAATATGTTGTAACGAATTTGGGTTCTTATTATGTGAAGCAGGCTGAAGCAAATGAAAAAAAATACATTCATCATTGCCGTAGCAAGGGTCTGTAGGGCTCTGTCTGCTAACCGTGTTTTTCTGGTTGATTCTTGGACTGCCTTGGACTGCCCGCGCGCTTAGTAACGATGTTTAAAAATAGTAACAACGCCAAGGCAATTAGGGCGCGCCGCTGAAACAATAAGTCCCCGGTGTCCCTGAGCTTAAAGTTGTTCCTCGCAAATAGTAATGAGATTGCCGCTCAGGTGCAGCCGCAGCGAGAAGGGTATATGTATAAGTGGTCGGGTACGTGCGGCGCAATTAAGCGGCGTTCTGGGCGTCCGCGATGAGCCCGGTGAGTAAGAGGAGGGCCTGGCTGAAGCTGCCGAAGTTCTGGGCGCCGGTGGCGCTGGGCGCCGACGAGGCGGCGGGCACAGACGTGGCAGACCCCGATGTGGGCACAGATGTGGAGGCTGCAGCGGCGCTGCTAGCCTTGCTTGTCGTCGTGTGCGAGGTCGTTTTGGAGGTGGTCGAGGTAGTCGAGGTGGTCGAGGTGGTCGAAGTGGTCGAGGTGGTCGAGGTGGTCGAGGTGCTTGTCGGCGTCGGCTTTGGGGTGGTGCTGGTCGTCTTCGCCTTCGTGGTGGTGGTGGTGTCCTGGTCTCCACTGCCGTCGGTGTATGACCAGTCCCCTGTGGAAATGGTAAGCTATGAAAGGGAAATTGGATGGACGACACGCGCCATATATGTAGCCGACAACATCATTGTTTCCCTCGCCGACGAAGAAGCTGAAGAGGCTCTGCGAAAAGTCGAGCGCGTCGTAGGGACATTCCATGCACTTGTACGACCGTAAGCAACCTCGAAGGGACACAAACTCGCAGAGCGTACCTCGTCGACTACCTTCGCGGTGGTGCTCTTACCTTGCCAGGTTATGTGCACCTCTTTGCCACAGTTGGCGCCGTTATTCCATTCCAGCTGTGTGAGTGCCACGACCTAACCATGCACCTGGTCAGCCGAAGGACAATGCGGACGCGGGGAAGACACACGAATTCGGCGTCAGTGTTCCACCACCCGCAGGCGCCCCTGCGCCCATGTCAAAGAGGATTACAGGCAATTCGAGCTGAGCACGCACTCCCCCGCAAAGTAGTTCGAGAACCGGTTGCCAGTCCCGCGCTTGAAGTTTTCAGGGAGCGTCAGGTTCTGCGCGAGCACCGTCGCGGCGGGGACGAGAAGTAAAGACAGGAGGGAGAGCATAACGAGCGTGGGTTAGCGGGTGAGCGACAGAGAACAAGTGCGCGTGTGACGATTTTTCCAGATGTCAGCGCTGATGTTGATGGTTTCAAACCTGTCGGAGTCCGGTCCGAAAACCGAACACTCTCAACATTTTCTGGGAAGCGCCACGAGAAAAGCAACTGAACCTGACGCCGGGCCGTAACGAAAACGGGAAATTTTGGGGTTTCTATACATCTTTGAACTGACAGCCTGTAATTTGGTAAGGGGGGAGAACACGTTCGATGTGTGCAGGTAACCGACAGGCTTCGGAAGACGGGGTGCTGGTCGATTATCGATGTTGGGCACCGGAATGATGCCGGTCATCCGCCACTTAACGCGCGGGTCCGGAGAAGCCAGTTTGAAGCCGCGCAGTAGGATGCATGCCATGGCCTCCGAGAAGAATATATTAGTGTACGAAGATTGGGGCACGACGGAGACGCGTACTCATCTCGAGCTCTGCGAACTTGAAGCCGCTGAAAATTATTCAGTAAACAGGATCCACGGCGGGCCGACTGACAGGATGCGCACATGCAGCTACGCCCGCCGCCGACGAACGACTATGACTGATTTCGGAGAGCAAACATCGTGATTTCTTCCACATTTTTCATGGGATTCCCGTTTAATCTTGCGCAAATTAAGCCGACACCTCACACACTCCTGGATGTAAAAGAAAACTGGGGAAAGCCACGTACGAGAAAATAAGTCAGCGCTCCGAGCATATCAGGACACTAATTTGAGAGCAAATTCACGGATTCCTCGCGCTGCACCGACCGGAATTTCACGGGACTTGGAGGGGAGCTTTACAAGCTACCACAGTTATGTTACCTCAAAGTCCGCAGCGAAAACCAGCGAAAACGGCGGCGGGAGCAGGGAGATCAGGTCAATTCAAACTCCGCCATTTCCCCTATGAACATTCATACTGCGTGTCCTCCTTCGATTTCTTTCCCTGTACAATGATTTTATATGTATTATCGATGCTCCTGGAAGACCTCAGAGGGATTGTCCAAGCAGAACAAGAGTTCTAGTTTGAATTTGAGTAAAACACTCCCATCAAATGGCTTGATTCGCTCTAAGCAACATTTTGCTTCCGCCTCCACCAAACCTTTTATATCTTTATGAAGGTACGAGGTGTCGTTTTGTTTTTGCCAGATCCGAAGGGAATCAATCCGCCGAAAACCGACCGAGGGATCACGCTGTTTGCTTACAGTCGATCCGGAAAGTAATGAGAATAACATTTTCTTTTCGCGCGTTCCCAGTTTGACAATTCCAAACGTAGAAGGTCGAGGGTTCGATTCTCAGTATGATCACATTTTTCCACCGAACATAATACTGTCCTGCACGGTTCATTTGAGGCCTGAGGTATGATCTAAGCAAAAAATAGGTTGGTATGGGATTTAAATACACACCTGGAGCACCCAATTCATTCTGAATGTCTACATGAGTTCCGGAGATGTGCCATTTAGATAGGACAGAGGTCCCAACTTCCGAGGGCTGACTCTGAGTACTGGAAGCTCCAGCATAGATTTACCACCCAGTGAGACTCACAATAATTTTAGTGTGTGGTCGTTGGTTTGGTATCTCATTTCCCTCGATCAGGATCAGGTTACCAATCAATTTATCAATGAACTATTTCCGCAAGTTTAGATTTTGGAGGCAAAATATACATTGGTGTGTAGCTCTAGGCGACCACAGTCATTCCCATCACATGTTGGACCTGTGCGGAAAGAAAGGAGAGCAAAATCAATGTTCTATCATGAAATGATGGAGCCCTTCGATGGGCGGACAAGGCCTTGCTTGAGCGTTGCAGGATCTACAACAATGACATACAGTGTGTCTAAGGCAGAAACAAGAATTTAATGTCCTTACGAGCATTCTATACACTTCCCACCGATTTGTGCAGCCCATTAAAAAGATATGTACTCGGCCGGGATTGAACCCTCGACCTTCTACGTTTGGAATTGCCAAATTGGGAACACGCAACAAGAAAAAAGTTATTCTCATTACTTTCCGGATCGGCTGTAAACTCGTAACCAGTCTGCCTATGATTTGCAAAAATGTGGCAAGCACTTTGCTACTGTTTGCTGTTTCTAGAATAGTTTGCTCCAAAATAACAATTGTAAGCGCGCTTTGCGGCAGAGCCCACTAACAGTTAACTGTTGTTCAAAAGTGCCAACCAGTTCCGTGAGCACCAAGAGTATTTCCTAAGCAACTCTCATTCACGGAAGGGACAATAGCTTTGGCACGGTCAAAGGATCCTCCAATTTTTCACGAGGTTCTCTGGTCTTCTGTCGATTTTTCAAGGGGTGTTTTTTCCTGTGACCTTGTGAGCTTGTCCAAAAAGCCCACATGCTTTTCGTCAAATGATTGATGTGGAGATCTGAGGGAAAATAAATCAAGCCTAGTGTGCTGGTGTCTTTCATTCAATGGGGGGATTTAAATTGTTTACACAGTTTTCTTCTTGCTACATAACAATAGCCTCCTGTATGGGCGGTTCGGATGTACATTTATTCCTGCCCTGTATAACTGACCTTCGTCCCTTAAATAGGGGTGTTTGGGTGATTCCTGCCCCATATATAGCCTATCCTATGGGGTAGTCTATTTTGGGTGTGAGTGGATCTCCGCTCCCTATAAACTCGACCCCCACCCCTTATGAACTTTTGTCCCACCCCACATATATCCATTTCATCAAATAACCGAAAAATTTCAGTTAGCTCAAAGCAAGCTCAGGTCCACCCTCAAGGTTCCTGAATATCAACCTTTCGGCAAGCTACAAGTTCCCACCCATTCAGCTAGGAATATTCAACAACACAGGCAAGATGCACTTGCACTCCGTGAGCATTGCGGCCAGCTTGTTTCTCTGAGGCTTCAAGCTCTGCGGATAACTGCCGCACCAATAGCCGACCTTTGGGGGATGTCCTCCCCGGTCCCTATTGAAATTGGTGCATGCCTTTCGAACAATTAAGTTTCTCAAACTTCAATGCTGGTGTGCATATATATGTGCTGAATCAAGGACCTGATACTTGAAAGTCTTGATCTCCTCTACAGTGGACAGCTAGAAAATGAGCTCAACCATCTGATGCCGAACTGCTATCTCTATATCATTATGAGTTGCAGCGTTTCAATCGTGGTTTCAAGACTCGGTTCAACTCGGACATCCAACTTAAACACATTTTTAATCAGAAAATTGATCGGCTTCCATGCATGAAGTAGACACTTGCCGCACTGCCAATTCCGCACAGTCGCGATGCACCTGTAGAAATTTATCCCCACAGTATGTAAGCCAGTGATACTCATATTAAACTCATTGAGGTGGATGCCAAATTGGAGTACAGGCACAAACCCTGAATTAGATGCAGTAGGTCAAGTTTTGAATGCTTCTGATTCTAGGACTCCGCAGTCTCAAGGCGATCGAAATTGAAACCATTGCTTGTCTTAGCACTGCAACAACTTGTAAAATTGAAGTGGACCTTAATTTCTTCTGTTCTCTTGATTGGAATAAAATATTTCACTCTGGAAGAGCCAACACAGGGAATAATTGAAGTCAAATGAAGTCTGGAGCAGCAGCAAGTCACTGCCAGGACACTGCTGAGTTTCAAACAATTACATATTTATAGCTGGTCTAAACTATCCTGCATTTTGCAGAACCGGGGAAATTTCAAAGGCATTGGAGTTGGTAGTATGTTGCATTTGCTCCACTTATCGTACCCCGGAAACTTCAGAACACACGCGCAGGTAATATCGCTCACATGAAAAAAGAAATGCAGCATTGGGAATCGAACTCACTCGAGAAATGACAATGTTTGGCCCTGCTTGGTGTGGGAAAGTTCCATACTTTGGTGAGACTCTGCAACATTAGGGCGCTTTAGGACCCACTACCTAAAGTTAGTGGGCATCGCGTCGTAAAATTTCCTATGCGCTCCGATTCGACCCGATCCGTTCCCGACCCGACCCGATCGGATCTCTCTTGAAAAATATGTTTTGTATGCCGGTAACCCGGCTACAGCGTGGGGGAGCTTGCGACAATCTCAGTCCTCGTGTTACACAGGATAATTACTACTCCTGAAATACATACTGACTAAGATCCACACCGTAAGTATCTGATGTGAATCCAAGCTGATCCCTCTGTTCAGTGTCTACTTCCAACATTCTCATCGACTCGGTCATATTTGGCCGTTTCAATTGACTCCATGGGAACGGTGTCTGAAACGCAATACCAGCAAGTGTCTTCACACGAGAGATGGCAACAAAAGAAAGGCCGGATGAAAAGTCCTTGTCACTGAGATCAATGACAGCCTTCTTGAGAGTATGCCCTAAGCAGGAGTCAGTGGAAGCTGAGTTCTTGTCAAAGATTTGCCTGTTTTGTCGTCCCACCTTGAAGTGACCGGAACTATTGGAACCCAGGAAGGATCAATACCCACCCATTCAGGAAGGACCGGGCCTATGTCGGCATCCGTTATAGCATATGATATCACTCTGTGTATTACCTGAATAGCAATCTTCGCACTTTACAAACACCACTGAGGGTAGATTCATCTGTGGATTGGACCCTGGTTGGAACCAAATTATTTGAACAGTTCCTTGAGCACTGTTGACCAAGCCTTGGGTTGAAAGCTAGAAGAAGCAACAAATCTGAGCATTGGTTACATACCTTTCCAAGCCCAGACATTGCGGGTGATCATAACTCTAGCTCCCTCAGCCAAAAGAACCTCTTTCTGCAAGCCTTCAGCATCCTCCTCAGAACCCTTTTTAGCCTCAGGGCCATTATGCCTTGCCAGGCAACAAAGAACAGGCTTTCCAAGTGAGACAGGGTGGAGTGTATTCAAGTTCTTTACTGCTTCTTTGGTTGGAAGGAAGTGCACCTCTGTCTGCCATGGGGAGTGTGCATAATGTCAGGATAAGGACCAAACTCTTCACAATTCACAACTGGGTCCCCATTGTTCCGCTCCGCAGCCCAGCACGGTGCATAGATAGGCACTTAAATTGATTTTCAGTAGCTGCAGCTGTTTCAAATAAGGTTCCAGACTTACCACCACCTCTAGGTGCTTTGGGAAAATAATGATCGGATGCATCACCATTGAGAATTTGTGACAGAGTCTGAGGATGGGAAGAAGGCAGCAATTGTAATTGTGAAAGGCCGGGCACCACATTCTGCTTGTGAAAAGCATTTTGCTCCGTGAATTCCTTGTTCTGGTGGCTGGCCTTTGCACGCACTCGTTTGGTGGCATATAATCTAGGGTCCAGAGGCATGACAAGAGGCTAAATCTTGTGTGTTAAAAATAGACTTAGAGACACATGTGTAGAGAACACATACAAATCTCTACTTTCAAAGATTATTATGGCCACATAGTTCAAGAACCTAAATCCAAGTAGAACCTAGAGCCAAGCTGTAGCTGTAAAACCTAAATCCAAGTAGAACCTAAAGCCAAAGTGTAGCTGTAAAACCTAAAGCCAAGGTGTCTAAAGCCAAGTAGAATCTAAAGCCAAGCTGTAGATGAGCCCCGGATCCAGGTCCGGACAAGTTTCTCCGTGTGCCCTTGAAATTTGATTCCAAGGCTTTCATTGAAGAAACTGCCGTAAGACAGTGCCTGGAGAATAACAATTTTGAGAGGCAAGAGCAAGCAGCGAAGAGTCTGGATTAAAAATTGAAACTGCATATGGGCACGTGGGATTCGGAGTGTGATCCGGGGTGTGTTAGATCCTCGCGGCCGCAGCTTTAAAATTGCATTGTGTTTTCTTTTTCAACTAGCAGTTTGCCCGTGCTATGCTACGGGAGCAGTAACTTCATCTCGACAATGAAAGAATTTCTGCATCCCTGAACTTCATTGCATTCAGATTATCTTTGAGCATGCCGGATAGATTGTACGACTGTGCCTCCCGATCCCCCGTTTGTTACCCAGGTATTCAAAATTATGCACCTTCATCCTGCCAGTCCCACTACGATTCAACATTGCCTTTGTCATAACACTCCGTGGCATTTATCTTCCTCAGCTTTCGCGAAAACTATGCTCGCCCGGCTATCTCGGCCTAGATTACTGCTTGTCAAATTCCTTTCAAATCCTGTCTTCACTTGAAAACTTTACCCCTACCTTCACCTGTCTTTCATTCTGCTGAAATCCCAGCCTTCCTGCTGTCAATATTGCCTGCATGTCAAACTTCCACCTTCATCCTCAAAATCAGTTGGTTCAAAATGTTAATGACATTTTTGCCTTGATCTTTCCTCGTGGAAGTCAGCCCTTATTCTGGGTACCAGTCCCTCCTCCACAATTAGAAACATCTCATGTTATGTTGACCTTTAGCTCAGCCTTCATATTTCTCTCCATGCAGCCTGCATCACGAACTCGGTCTTGACTGGTCGCCTCGTTCGCTTGCCGTTCACACGGAAATCTTTAACCTTTGTCGTCCGAAAGAGTTGAGTTGATGCTGTTGCGATAATTCTGCTGTGATTTTTGTAACCTATATCCTATAGTATGTAACAGACCATATTCCAGCTCAGGCCCTTGTCTGCTGAATTTTGACAGGAATTCGAGGTCCATCGAGGTGTTCAACATCGTAGCAGTTTATAAATAGCAATCCAACAGTTGGTGGAGAATTGGCCATTTCGGTGGAGCAGTGGGGCAAATGACATCATTCGGAGCTCGGTGCGAGCTTGTCCAGTAACCAGTAGCCAATCGAATTGTGTGGCAGACCCAAACGATGTTCAATTCTTATATAGATATAGATGGACGGGACATAGAGGAGGTGCATAAGCATCTATTGAATGTATGCGGCTGTGCGCTAAAGTATTCTTACATATGCTGTACACAAGATAGTTGGCGCTGAGCCGCTGCGCGGTCTGACGTGATGTTCCCACGGAGACACGATCAATTCCCTTTCTCGGAAGCCATCAGAGCCATCACCGAACTTTGCACAGCCATCCGGATTTTGGGATCGGTCACAGTAGTGGGGTCGCAAGCTCCCCCAATAAGAAATCGCAGCGATGCCGTTCTCGCGAGACTTATCGCCACTAAGATAGTCAACGCAAGACACCGTAAAGTTGCCGTGGTCTGGTTCAGGGCTCAATTTTCTGAACCTAACTGGACAGCCGCTCTCGGCGGTCCAACTCAATTCCCGCAACATCAAACCGTGTATAAAGAAAGCAACACGCTGAAAAACACCTATGCATTTGTCAATTTCTTCGAATTCATCATGCTCATCGAGGGCATCTGTAGCAAAACAACCATTCGCGATACTCCTATGCCTAAGTATGTCCGTCGCGGGTCCGCAATTTTTTGGTATTTGAACATCGCGGGGGAGTCTGAGGTTGTCAATGAATCGTTGAATAGGCTCGCTCGGAGGCGACGTTAACAACTCGCTAAGTAGATTCCATCTAATTGTCGCGGAACTCTCATGCGTTTTGTTCTTCTGGCCTCGCCAAGCAATTTGATTTTCCCATGTCATGCCTGAGTAGCGCACAAACCCCATCAGAATGTATATATGACACTCGTTCAACGTCCCGAGTGGCCGTCCGAAGATTGCTTTCTCTAAGCTTTTTTTGGCCTCGGTTTCCTACTATAGCATACATCTGTATGAGCGTACTTAAAAGTTAATGGAGAGGTTATCAACGCACTTAGGCTTGAGTCCCGGAGGTTTACGTTGAGCAATGCGTATCAGTTCAATTAGTAGCAAAGAGTAACAACGTGGGACGAGCCATCTGGAGTTGTGACCTCGCCACCATTACTATTAGCCTTTTATATGTGCCACCAGCTGACGTTCACTGCGGAAACCGGGCGGCAGCTTTCCAAATTAGTACTTCTATTTTGGGATGCCGCTTCAATGACGGCCGTAAGCGCAGCTCCCGGGGTTCTCGTTGACGGCACAGGGTGCAGCCTTACATCTACGCCGCCCGGAGCCGATGGGGCTAGTTTTACCGCAGGCACGCGCCGTTGGAAGCGGAAACTTGACAGGACCGACGTATAAGTAGCAGGTTACGCCACTGGCTAACGCATTTCTCAACCCTCCGACTTACCGTTCTCCATGTCTCCCAGCAAAGTCATCCTTGTAACAGGCTCCAACGCCGGCATCGGGTACGACCTCGTACACATCCTGGCAGCGAAGGGCCACACCGTGTATCTTGCATCCCGCAAGGAAGCTGCGGGCCACGAGGCAGTGTGCGTGTGCCAGTGATTTTTTATTTCGAATGGGAGACGCTTATTCGTTGCTCATAGTGCTAGAATTAAGAAAGAGAAGAACGTGGACGTCAAATTTGTTCAACTGGACCTTACAGATCTTGCATCGATCAAAGCCGCCGCCGCGAAGATCGAGAAGGACCAGGGCCGTCTGGACGTGCTCGTCAACAACGCCGGTGCGTGTTATTCCATGAGGCGCTCCCGATTCATTATTAACGCGAACCCAGGCATCAGTGAGCTGGACAAGCCGATGGATATCAGCGCACCCGATCTCGGCCCCATCCGCACCGCAATGGAGACCAACTTCTACGGCATGATGCAGACAACGACCGCGTTCCTACCGCTTCTCCGCGCCACCGCCACGCCTGCCGCACCGGCCGTCATCCTGAACGTCTCCGTACACATGGCGGCGCACAACTGGCTGGCGGGCCCGCACGGCATGCTGCGCAACGCCCTTGCATACAACGCGAGCAAGTCCGCGGCGAATGCGTACACCATCGCCCTCGCGGACGAGCTCAAGGACGCGCACATCAAAGTCAACGCCCAAACGCCTGGAATCGTATCCACGAAGTTGAATGGGTTCCATCCCATGGGGAAGTCGTCGGAGGAAGGCGCGCAGACGATGGTGCCGTGGTGCCTACTAGACAAGGACGGCAAAACAGGTGAGCCTTTGTTTTGTGTCCGAGCGAGATCAGCCTCTCATAATTTGGGCTCTCAGGCTTCTTCGCGGACGAGGATGGAAACTCCCTTTGGTAAACGCGAACTCAGAATATTGTACCTTTAGAACACTGTAGAGCATAATTTCTGCCACAGGCACGAATCCTCCGAGAGCCTTCTAAATCCTTCAGGATCCGTAAGTAAAGAGCTGGTTGGAATACTGGGAAAAGTGGACCCCCGTGTTCATAGGAATACATATGACAATTCCCGGGCATGGCGTCATAGCGATGGAGCCAAGGTAGAACTCTCGCGTGCGGCGTTGTTGAGTGGGCAATGAGTGGGCACTGGAGCCCTGTCATTGAGCGGGGCAGTCTACAGCGTCACCGATGCGGTTTGAATTATAAAAGTACTAGCAGAACACTGTGAAAAAAATTCACGGAAAGAGCGTGAAACCTAAAAATGCGTGAAAATGGAAGCCGTCTCCGTCCGTCGCCCGTGTCTGGGTCTGTCTTCTTGCGCTACCCATGTCCCCGTCCTCGTGTGCGAGTCTCTTCTCCTGCCCCGTCTTCGTTCACAATCCCCATGCCCTCTCCGCTTCGTAACCCTCCGTTCCCACTATCGCGCCTGATCCCGGGCGTTGAACTGCATGTAGTACTTGCTCTTTGTCCCAGTTGTCGCACCATGTCTCTCTGCGCCCGTTCCTGTTATTTCTGTTATTGCACTCGAGCCTGAGGGACTGCATGTACCATTTCCAACTTGCCCTTGTATGCCGCTATTCTTGTGTATGTCCCAGGTCCACTTGTTTGTGCCTGTGTCCGAGGCTGTGAGAGTGCATGTATAACTTACCGGCGCATGTGGGCCTGTGTTCTTGTGCATGTTTGAGCCTCACTTCCTGTGTCCGAAGCCGTGCGAGGGCATGTTCAACTTGTGTGCGCTGTGATGTCAGTTGTGCGTGATCTTGGGATAGAACCTTGCAGAAAGTTCTTTATCCCTACCCTCTCGTATTAGAGTATAGAAAAAAAAGATAAGTGGCACAGTCGGGTCACTCCGAAGTCCGTAAGAATACACGGAAGAAGTAAATCTGGCTGATCATTGTACTAGTCCCGAAATGCTCCGTAGTGCTCCGGGCTGATCCGGGCACTGCCACCGGTGGCTCAGCATCGTGATGTGGACCTTGTGTCACGGTTGACCCAAACAGTACTGTTGAAATAGGCCTGTCACGCGTTGCTATGCCTTCCTCCCTCTCCGTCGTATTTGCTGCGCATTCTCGATTGCCTCACATATTACCTTGGACTCAGTCACACGGCAAATTGGGTGGTTTCGGGGGGCCCTGAAACGTTCCCGAAATCATCAGTTCAAGGACCAATTACAGGAGTTCTGAAAACACACCTGAAATATTAAATTTCCGCATGCCCGAAGCTGCAGCCGAAACTGCCCGATTCGGGTATGTTTGCGGCACCTCTGATTTTTTTAGTTTCGGATGCAGTTTCGGCCCACCTGAAGCTGCTCCTGAAACTACTAGTTTCAGGAGCACTTTCAGCATGCCCAAAACTTATTGTTTCGGCAGCCCCAGAGCCGCCGCCGAGAACAATAAGTTTCGGGTATGGGTTTCCAGCGTGCCGAAACTGATTCTAGGCCGGCCGAGACTGCTCTAGACCTAGTTTTTGTAGTGCCGAATCGGGTGCCGAAACTTATTGTTTCAGGAGCTGGCACTGGGCTTGCCGAAACAATAGGTTTAGGGCAGGCTGAAGCTGCTCCTGAAACCAATAGTTTCAGGAGCAGCTTCAGGTAGCCCTTAACCACATCCGAAACCAAAAAATTCAGACACACCGAAAACACGCCCCAATCGGGTAGTTTCGGCTTTAGCTTCAGGTGTGCAAGAACTTTGTATTTCAGGTATGTTTTCGGTTCCACCTATTCTAGTCCCAAAACGAATCATTTCGGCAACGTTTCAGGGTGCCCTGAAACCTCTAAATTTGTTGTGTGAGTATCCTATGCTAGCTTTATTCCCCTCACACCTGTACTCCCCCGTACCGCTCCTGCGTTTATATATCCCTGCTCAGCACAACTCTGTGTGACACCAACCTCCTAACAGGTACTTAGTCATCAACTTGTCTATGAAAACAGCTCAAGTACGGGACAGCTCGTAGGGTGCCCCATGCCCGGAAACCAACCCGGGTCGCACCGTGGCACCGGTCATGCGACTCGTGCAGGCCACCTGCTGTGCCAAATTCCAATGCACCAATCAGGTGCCAGTGGTCCAGACTCCGACTTGGGTCCGATGGCTCCGCTAGCCAGCGTGGGGAGTTCAGCTGCTTTAATGGCACTGGATGGCAAACCAGGGCTCATGTACTATATCTGGGGAGAAACTGGTGAATTCAAGTTATTCAAGTTGGAAGAAAGAGGGAGAAAGAAGAGAAAGGGAGAGACTCAGGAGAATATAATACGAAGTGCTAACAAGTAAGTTCAGGTCATCCTGAAGTATACAGGTAAGATTGAACTCCTCGAGGGATGTTGGGATGGAGATCAACTCAAAAGATGTTCGAATAGAACTGTCTCAGGAGCTTCCAGTAGTTGCAACCAAACTTGGGGTTCCCAGGCCATGGAATGTGGCGAGGGAGAGATATAAAGTGTCCTAGGACTGCCAACAATGGGCCTAGGGGTCTGGGAACTCTGACCAACCTGCTAAACAGGGTTGATTCCAAGATTTATCTATGACCAGCCTGCTAAACGGGGCTGATTCCAATGGTTCGTTTGATACATGACCAACCTGCTAAACAGGGTTGATTCCAATGCCTGACCTTGCCCTTAACAAGGGACCTTTGAATACAAACGCTGCAGCTGGACCACAACACAGTAGGGGCTTAGATGACCTTAAAGCACAAAGTAGCCAACAATCAAACTTCCTGTTAATGAATCTACACAAGAGGATAGGTTTTATAAACAAATCTCCATGCTGATACAGAGAACACCAGGCCTTTGACAAGCAATGCTGTTGGCAACCACCTAGGCAAGTGCTGAGGCATGAATGAGCTGCTGTAGGGCGTGTCCTATGTGGTCTTTTATAGTAAATAGAGATGTACATGACAGAGTGAAACTGAGTAATGAGAAATACAATGAGATAAGAGAAACAGACAGTCTGGGCGGGATAGGAAGGGTATATGCAGCGAACCGCTCTAGTTTTGGGTGTCCTCAGCACCTAGTAGTCATATCCTTTGACTTCTAGGCCTATATTGAGTATATTTCAAATGCCCTCTGACTGGTTGAACATATTTGTGCTTGTCCTGGCTCCTCGGACACTTGCGTCTGGCCCTGGCATGGTTGCTAATCCATCCCATTTGTTCAGCTTAGTGAGTAAGCCAAGGAGTACCTCTGCCGGCCGTCTATGTCCTCAACATTTCAGCCTGCTGTAAGCAATCATCCATCAATCACTTTTGTCTAGTTTGGTTCCCCAGGACGTATCACATCCATCACATGTTTGATCATTCCCAGGATCTGCTGGAAGTGTGTCCATGGAACAACTTAGAGTGGTCCCGGACATCCGTGATGGACTCCTAGGACATCTAATTGTTCTTATTGTAAGTGTGTGAGCGACCTGTGGACACCCACAAGGGCTCCTCAGACATCAGCAATGTCTCCTACTGCCTGTATGAGCAGTCTGGGGGCACCTGCAAGGGTCCTTGGGTCATCATAAGTATCATGTGGCTTTTGGTTTAACCTCCTTGGTAATACCTAGCTTTTTTTAGTGTAACCTGCCCCTAGGTATAGGTTGTGGATCACATCTAACAAACTTCCTGCTACTCCTAGGACTGCTATGCCGATCCCCATGGTATAGGATCAAGCCGTAGTATGTTTAGAATAACATTATAGTTCTCTCAGCATCATTGATATATGACCAGCAGCTTTGGAACTCAGCTCTGATCCTAATTGTATAGCACTGGACAAGTTAGCCCTAGGACTCGCAAAATAGCGGGATTTCAGGGTTAGCACCAGACACACCATATCAGCAGCTCAAGACTGGGGGCAATCTGCACCTGATGCTAGGGGAGATAATGGCATGTGGCACAATTACATGTGGCAACAAAGGCACAACACACCTATTCCGAATCGTAGTCTCAGAGTCGGCACACCTAATCTGGTGACTCCACAACGAGAGGGTTATTCAAAAAAAAGACACTGCGACTGAGTGGGAAGTCCAAAACAGGTGGTGCAAAGCAATTAATACCAGGTTGAAACTAGACTGCATGTTGACGAACGAGACGAAGTATGGCCGGAAAGCAATTAAAGAGACACTAGTATGCAAGACATGGTGCAAAGTTCTGAAGGATGAAGACAAGTTCCCAAAAGATTGGACAAGGGAGACCGGAGTTTGTGGTTGTTGATGGGATGAGGGAAGACCGGGTGCTCTGGTGTTCGGGCTGACCAATGATTCCCTGAAACTAGAGCCCCACATGCAGCATCACGAGCGATCCAGCACAGTGCTTCTGGGCATTTCTTTGGGTGATTGTAATGTCTGGCTGGGTTTTCAAGTTGGCTGGGTTTTCAAGTTAAATTTAGTGGACGGGGAGGGGACGACTTGGTCGGCCCTGGAAATGATTTGTTAGATGGTACCTGCCTCAGGGGTATCAATGACGATGATGGGTAGTGCTAGTGCTGTTCCTCCTTGTTAACCAAACACTCCACAAAAAAGAAAAAAACAGAAACCCCGGCCGCATCTTGCCCTACGGAACTTGCCGGTGATTCGATCAATCTTGAGTCTATGTCCGGGTTTACACCACCATTTGATCAGCAATCCGGGACCCAGGTCGGAGGTGAAACATCATTTCAAGCATGGATCAGAGCTGAGTTTGTGGTCATTTCACAGGCAAAATCAACGATAGCCAGGTTACGTAGTATTGACCCTGAACCCCCAAACGGTGGTGTAGCAGATCTGTGATTTCTCGGTCAAGTCGCTCAGAGATACAGGGCCACTTCATGGCCAATCATATTCAAGATGTTATAAATCTTTCTTGGCGGCTTCCGCATCAAAAACAAGTGCCACGAGCAATTAATGTGCTTCTCTATGTATTGCCTTCCTCAATCCCCCCGGAGTTTTCCAGAATAGTTTCATGCACTAGTAGACTATAATCATGCAAAATACCTAAGGGATCCTTCAAAGAGAAGACACTAAGAACCAATTGCTGGCCCAGCAAAATTGACTGATTTGGGTGATCATGCCTGTGTTCTCACCTTAGACCACACCGAAAGGCTTTGCAAAAGTTTGGGAGGCCTGGTGTGTGTAGCAGAACACTTCCTGCCAATTTATATTTTCTTGCCAGCAGGTGGTCACGCCGTTGTGGATAGAAAACATGTTTGGTCACTGAATGTCATGAACTGATTCAGTGATTAGATTGTCATGCTCATTGACTTTTTTGACAAATGAACCACGGTAAAAATATCTAAAGAGGCAGAACATAATATACCCCACAACAACCTCTGATTTTTTAGGGCTGTTGGAGTGATCATCAGGCCTCAGGTCAGAATTGGAGCACATTAAATTTTATGGACCGGCAAAAAATTATCATTTACTTGGATATGTTGTGTATCTATGGCCTCGTAGTACATATAAATATCCCAGAAAACTTCGGGAGACTGACAAGGAAGCCAAGTTCTAGATTTTAGAAATATGATACAACTTCGACAAAAAGACCAAAAAAAAAAAGACTTGTAATACCGCGCTGCTCCAAATCAAACCTCACCAACTGTGCTTGCTGTTCCAACTCTGCAAGGATTTGCACCTCGGTGATGTGCACCTTCTCCCCTTTTGCAAAGGAGGATGGGGGCACCTGCAAAATTTGTGTGCTCCCTTCCCGGGCAGCTGTGCTGTTGACCGCAGAGATATTTTGAACATATGGTGCAGCACTTCGGACTCGGCCTGTTGGATCCACGTGTTGGTTAAGAAGCACCTGGCAATGATGCTTGGTGCTGGAATTGATGCTGGAAAGGTGGGGCAGACTGTGCTGTGTGCTGAGGATTTATCACAGAATGCCCCACCCAAGAGATGAACAGGGTGAGGGTATTAACTGTTGAAGTCGAAGCGCCCGGTGCACCGTCGTGGTATAAAAAAGCAGTGGAACCCTGTATTTGATGTACAAACAATGTCTAAATACTCGGCACATCCGGCCGTGATCCCTCCTCAACATTAACTAGAAGAAAAAAGGTGGAGTTTGACCAACCGGAGTTAACAGTGCAGAGATAGATGCTCGAGCGCATTATGTAGGGCCTTTTAGAGTAGCTGATTTCGAGCTGATTTCAGCTGGATTTCGTCTTAGATTCCGTGGCAGAATTGTGGCAGAACGTGACCGGAAACATCCGAAATCCGCAAAATTCAACCTATCAGAGTTGAATTCGATTTCGCAGATTTCGCACCACTGTTTGCATCTGTCCTCATCATTTTTGGGGCCGCCCATTGCCCCGCCGCTTCCTGCCCGAATTGTCCCGATGAACTCACTCACCTGCACCTGCAAATGTGGCGCACTCTTGACATATGTCATGGGTATAGTGAGACATAACATGTGTAAGTCAGCTTAATCCTAATCCAGTTCATGGGATCAATTTATGCGAGGGCGGTGACGAGGCAGGATGAACACTCATCATGCGACGATCAGACAACACCGAGTATTGCCGAATATAGCCGGAGAAATAGAAGGTGCGAAGGTCACTTCAAGTCACGGCAGCTGGCAACGAAATCTGCACGAAATCTGGGAGTTCGAAATACGGCATACCGGGACCGGCAATACCGGCGGCATCGAGCGGAGTTCACAATCCCATCAGATCCTGTCAGCCGCGGTCAAACACTCGCCGCAGAGTCGTTTCTCCCCTTGCCTCCCCCTTTCCATCCCCTTCAGCTATGGCCTCGTTCTTCCCACCATTCGCAACAGCAATAAGTGCCCCTCTGTGGCACCACGCTCATTCCTAAACTTGCGACAGGAGGTCAAGCCTGAGGACATTGCATATTCGTGTACGCCCCTCAATAATACCTGTGGCTGCCCGCTGTTGCTAATACTACTCCTCCACAGTGCGCGAGCGCTCCCCACAGCGACCAACCTTATTTCTTTCGATTCGGGCAGATGCGTCCCGCCAATGCTCTCTACACCACAAATGACCGACAGCATGTCCACGACCTCGACTGCTCCCTGCTGCGCCGATGCCATGTGTGGATCAAAGCGAATCGACAAGGGTTGCTGCCGCGCCATGTGTCGCAGACACTGTACACGGCGGGACCTTGCACGCTCGTCCACATGAGCAAAACCGGCGAAGAAATCTAGTTCCCAAGCTGCGCAAACAAGGCCCCCTCCTCCTGTGCTTACCCTCCCGAGCTTCGACCCTTGGATCGGCTTCAGCACCTCCCTCGATGAGTTCCAAACCAACGCCATGAGACCACAAAGAGCCCTGGAACAATATGAAGCTCGCGAGCGCTCGCGCTTGATGAAGAGGAGCGGAACCTGGACCAGCGACTGGAGCTCGCTCTCGGCGTGCGGTCGCCATCGTTGGGGCTCTCCCTCGAGGAAGAACTTAATCTCATGGATGCGCAGCTGGAGAAGGAAGAGATCGATACATTACTCCAGCAGCAGGCCGACGCGCGCCGTGCACAAGAAATCAAGGACTTCGAGCTAGCTCTGCGACTCTCTCGAGAAGACTCACAACAGTCGTCGGCTGACGCCGCCGCTCTCACTCCGTCCCAGCCGGTCGCAAGTACCTCAGCGCTTCGTGCCTTGTCTCCTTCTCCTGATTTGCCCCAGTCCCTCCTACCCCGCCCCGACCCCGCACCAGGCTCCCTGCTCCCAGTCTTCAAGCGTCAAAAAAGCGCCCTGTACCATTCAAAATTACCACGCAGCTAAACGAGACCTGGATGGCGCTCCACCGCGATAAACAGCAACCCTCGCCGGCTGAGTCATCCACCGCCCTGCAGCAGCCATCGTCCTCGCGCACCCCAGCATCGACATCGTCCTCCGTATTCCACATCAAGAGTGGCGGGTCCCGACGCGTCTTTGCGAACCCGCAGCTGACCGAGCGGTTCACGCTGATCTTCTTGGTATGTGCGGGCACTATACATTGATTCCGAAAGCTTACCAACATTCCTTAGCTCCCGAACGAGGGCCCAAAGGTCCTCTGCATCGACAGAGTCCCGACGTGGCCTTCCTACCAGCTCTCGGCAGACCCCAAGACCTTGGCGGCACTCGCAATGGCACTCAGTGAAGGCCTCGACGACCTCGACGAACTCGATGTTCTCCTGCACAAACAGCGGGTGTGGATGGGGATCAACATCACCTTCGTCCACACCGTGTCCACCGACTCGGTCGTCATGCTTCGTCGTCGCGGTACCCCGGGTCAACACGAGGACAAGATGATACAGAAGTTCATATCCGACAACTCTGCCGCGCATTTGCGCCTCAATCTGCATCAAGAGCGGGCGGCAGTTCGGACAACGACCAAGGCCAGGGGCCTGATCACAGTAGACGACTCGGATTCAGATATTGAAGTCATCAAGGAGCCCAAGGTCTCTAGGAAGCGGGATTACGGGGCGGATGGCTCACCTCCCCTTCGGCGGCAGCGCCGTCGGCTCTCGGTGCTAAGCGTGGACAGTCCCGTTGCAACTATGGACGACTCCCCTCAGCCGTCGACCATCTCTCTTGTCTCCCCCACCTCCTCATTCCCTTCGACTCCATCTCCATCCCCAGCTGTCCTCGACCTCTCGAAGTCGCCGCCGCCCTGGCCGCATGGGATGTTTGTGGTCGACGTCGTGGGCGGGATGCTCAAGATGGATACCCTGAGCGGCAATCGCGCAATGCGGTTCGGTCAGGCATTCAGCGGGGCCGAATATAAGCCGTCGACGTATGACGACCAGGTCCGGAAATGGCGTGGGGCGTCGGCAACTCTGAAGCAAAGCGCGCCTGATGCGGAGCGGTCCAGCGGAGGACTTTGGTCTACTTTTGCAAGACGCGCT
>JARKIE010000963.1:0-19149 GCA_029378255.1 Mycena rosella
GTTTATCACTTCCTGCCAACAAACTCACCACTTCCCTCGGGCGCTGCACGACAACTCCGTGATTTTGTCATTTTCACTGTATCCCCATCTCTCGGCCAAATGAACGATGATCCGAGAGCTCGTATTCTCCAGAGACCTTTTCTGTGGACATGCTCAACTCGGTTCTCACCTCAGCCCCGAGATCCCCCATGTCCCCCGAGCATGGCACCACAATTCCGGGAGTTCAAACTGTCTGCGTGCCTCCACCAAGCGCTGCTATCATATACATCCTCAGCAGGTTTCTTCATTCCAGAACCCCTGCAGAGCCCCTCGATCACAGTACAAGTTATATGCCGCACACCCGCGGTGTGTGACATACACCTACTGACCATATCATGCAGGAACTTGGTTTGATTCGGCGCCTGATCATATAATTGTGGGTGTTCCTCTGTTATATGCTTGCAATGTGTGAGTACAGCTCTTTGCGGAACTTAGGGCGCGGCCCATCTTTCTCTGTCTTTGTATATTTTGACAGACTTCTTACCTCCCAGCTACATCTGAACTCCCCCCGACGGGGGCAACGCAACGGGCATTCCGTGACCGTGACTGTTGCCTCCCTACAAGGCTGTACAGTATTCGGTTCCATTCCAGATGTTAAGAATATATTTAAATTATAATCGGGGCATGACACCCCCTAGGAAATACATGTAGGTATAACATATCCAAAAACCAAGGCAATCAAATTAATGTGTCTAATGTTAGACCGTCTGCAAGTGGAAGCCTTCAAATTTTCCGAAAACGGCAATTCCCACGGTTCCGCCACATTTTTAAACGTTACCCCCTCCGGAATTGCAATGCCAGTCTATCGGTCATAGTTTCAAGCGAATCAGTTAAGAAATGGGCTCAGGAGAGCTGTATTTGAAACAAGTAAAGACAAAGGAAACAGGCCGCGCCCTAAGTTCCGCAAAGAACTGTAATGACGCCTCTATCTATTGTTTCCGCTTGCATTTGTCCCGCTCTCAACAACTTCATCCTGTAAAATAAAATATCAAATCCCTACCCCCTGTCCCGCTCTAACTGCATTTTTTCAATACCTCAAAACTCACATACTAATTGTCACTCCACCCTAGCTATCATCGTCTCAATAGCGGACGGTCCGCATCTACATCAACTGCTGCATCCTGCACTTGCAGTGTACATCGACACACCAGGTTCGACTCGGCATCGAGCCATTATCTTATGCTAGGCCACGGATTTATTTTTGGACCATTTAACTCGTATCTCTGCATTGCACCCCTGCTCAACTCGCCATTGAGCCATAATCACTGGCAGTCCATCAACACATCCCACTAGCTCCATAGTGTATGGCATACATCTGCACCTCATTCAGATGATGGCAAGAACCTTCTGCTCATTCTCATAATATTTCTCAAACTTTTTTAGACACCACCCCGCACGGCACGCACGCATCTGTACTCTGACCACGGCATGGCTACCATCAGCTTCACAGCGGAATCCAGTTGCATGGGGGGGGGGGGGTATATTATACTCGCATGGTCCACAGCCTGAACTACGAGTTTACTGAAGTGATTAATAAACTTCACGCAGACACTACCCACTCTACCTGTCCATACTCTGTCCTTGCCCAATCTTCCTCCGACAGTCTTCTAACCTTTACATTCCATCCCCAGCTCCCATCGGTTCAATAGCAGAGGGTCTGTGGCTGCATCCCATGACCCACTTCCAACCTTCACCCAGATACCACCCGTTCGACTCGGGAATGAGCCATTCACCTGTTGTCTTGATTTTTTTGAAATTGAAGGAGCTCATATAAAGCCGTGCTTCACATTTTCTGTATCCACCACCTGCGATGAAAACCCTTTTGTTTTTTTCCCCGACACTCTCGTCAGGAGAATCAAGGAGCTCATATAAAGCCGTATTCCACCTTGTCTGTATCCACCATAATGCGATGAAAAACCCTTTTGTTTTTTTCCCCATCACTCTCGTCAGGAAATTGAAGGAGCTCATATAAAGCCGTGTTTTGCATTGTCTGTATCCACTCCACACTATGAAAAGACATTTTGTTTTTCCCCCGACGCTCTCGTCAGAAAATTCAGGAAGCTTGCATGCAGCCCTGTTTCGCAGTGCCTATATCCACTGCGCGTGCACAAGGCAAAGACATTTTGTTTTTTTCCCGACACTCTCGTCAGAGAATTGAGGGAACTCTTAGGCAGCTAGCCGCGTTTCATGCTCCTTATCCACCACACGCAATGCCATTTTCTTTGCCTTTTTTTACCCGATGCTCCGGATCAAACTATTCCAATCAACCAAGTCACTTTGCAACTTTCCGGAAACCTCGAAAACTCATACACTACTTGTCCGCTGGATGGCCGGTCATCCCAAGAACCATTACCAGTGTTCACACACAACACCCGTTCCACTCACGATCGTGCCATCCGCCTAGCGTCGGTTTTTTAGCAACACTTGTTGAACACCTTCACACTCATTTGAGCTCCCTCCCTAGACCTCGCGAGCTCGTGGAAGCCACAGTTCTTATGCAGACACCACCCCTCGACTCGCGATCAAGCCATTCTATCACTCTACACAACTAAAACCCGGTGGTGTGGGGCACACATCTGTACCAAATTGAACATTCACGATGTTCGACTGATGCAACAGCACCCCGTTCGACTCGGGACCCACCAATTATGATTGTAAATCATTTTGCTGTAGGTCCGGCGCTCGCCCTCAGTTAACCTCGCTCCATACATCCTCTTCAAATAAACTAGGGCCGCACTGCACCACGACTCCATCCCTACCACACAGAATAGACAAAACGGAATTCTGCTCCCACCACAATCGATGCCATGTGATCTCATTCCACTAATGTGTGTGGGTGTGGACGATCCGCCCAGGCTTTCGTAGCCCAGTCTGAAGGCGTTACGTCCACCATCAGGCGTATTTCCTTACTGACTCCAGACTCACGATTCATCTACGCGTCATCTTGACCTTGATATGACCCGCCCGAGTCGGAAGGACGTCTTTTAACCCTCCCGTTATCTATGCGGGTGCAGAATAATCGAAGGCCGGTGCGACCCGCCGGGACCGGACCTTAAGCTTCATTTTCATTCATCCACAGGTTCAACAATAATAGGTATACATGTTAGAAGGAGACTTTTAGGATGTGATATCGGAGTTGGCCAAGGGAATTGAAGCGAACCGAGTTGGGATGCAGAGCTCGTGAATGACAGAAAAAGAAAGCATCAGCTGAATTGGGACACGGGCAGTCGAACCCCCGGACTACCTCGGCCATTAACGCTTAACCGTGAACTCTAGTGTCGCAGGTGGTGTTCCGTACACCGTGTCCGAGTACCAGGCAGGAACCTGGTCTTTAATAGATAGGCGGGGGTTTTGGACTCGGGGTCCGATTTGACTGTTCGTCTTGAGCTCGTGCAGGTGGGAAACTTCAGCTGGGAGAGATGACGGGCATTAGCGGCGCCAAGTCCTCTAGATTGACCGGCTTTTCGATTTGTGGATATTGGAGCGTTGCGTAGCGCGCCGCGATCTTGCAGGAACCCACAGAACAAAACACAAGGGAAGGTGCGAGTTCGGATAAGTCAAACCCCGGACGGCCTCGGAAAACATTTATATCCTCCAACTTCAAGCTCAAGTATGAGAGGCGGTGTTCCGTACACCATGTCCGAGTACCAGGCAGGAACCGGGTCTTTAATAGATGGGCGCGGGTTTTTGGACTAGGCGTATGAACAGGCGGCTCCTGCTGATAAAGTTCGAGGATGCACATGTATTGTAGGTGCGGCCACTCCGCTAAACCGTTCCAAACAACTGTGCATGCTGCATTTCCCAGAGAGATTGCGGAGTTTCTCGCCGCGAACAGAATACTGACCAACGTAAATGAGGGGTGGGTAGAACATTCAGCATGGAGACTACAGAGCAGATAAATTCCACAGGCAGGTGAGCGTGGTATGAGACTGGATCTCTGCGGCATTACGCGCTACGGCCCATAGGACAGACAACGTCAGTGTGTATGGGTTGATCCCGAGTCTAACGGGCGGGTCCTGCTGATTACATCGCGCGCCCCCTCCGCTGTTGAACCATAGTGTGCGGCGGGGTTTATGAGTGCCCGGAAAAGAAACGAGGGCGGAGTGAGGCCAGACAATATGCATATGCATCCGGAAACTCCGTTTTTCAGAACTAGCAACCACAGACGCAACTCCATCAAGTTTGAGCCGTATTGGTGGGGATTTATGGATCCGAGAGCAACGAATTAAGCTCGAGACTCCTGCGCAGAACCAAAAAGGACAAGGCTCGAAAGGCCGCATGGTCCAAGCCCGAATTGAACGGGTGACTCCTGCGAGTCACTTTGAAAGATTAAGGAGGGTATGCATGCATCTCCTCTCCCGTTAAACTGTAATAGGAGCGAGGAAAGCTCAGGGTAATGCGGCAGTACCCTCTCTTGACAGACACTTCATCTTTTCTAGCTCCTTCCGTAAACTGCGGCAGCAGAAGGCCTGGCACAGGCCGATGCAAGCAATGAAGAGCGTAGGCGCGGAAAAGCGGGCAGCGGCGTGATGGAGCAGCCAGGGTGGTTCCGCGAACGGTGCAGAGCACGTTTCTGTGTCCGGGAGGAGAGCAAGGCTACAACGGAGGAGGGGAAGAGGAGATCACGGAGGGGATCAGACGGCAGTGGTGACTGATCCGATCACAGTCGTAACAAGTCTCGCAAAAATGTGGCGAGCATTTTGCCGTAGGCAGACTGGTACTATTCGCAGAAGTGAATTAAAATTTTCTAAACATTGTTCGGGCTGTTGAATATACAAGACCTTCTCGAGAGTGGACGCGCAGAGACGAGAACAGTCAGGGTTTCGTACGCATATTCGAGGTTGATTGAAGATTTCAGACAGGCATGTGCACATCTAGTGGACGCCGCAGAGGACGTCAAGACAAAAAAACAGAATCTTTCCCCACATGGTTCAAAGTCGAGTCCAGGGGGCCTTTAACTTAGTTGCAATGGCGATGTCAGCTCATTACTCCCACACGAATCGACCGCCGATGACTCGGTTAGGGTTAGGGTGCGAATTCGGTGCCAGGATCCACACTGAAAGATGCAGAATCACAGAGAGAGTAGCTTGATAATGCTGGTACTGCGAGGGAGAACGGTGTTGGTTTGTTGCGGGCAGTAAAAAGGAAGCACGCCTTCGAATGGTTCACGCCCGAGTCGAACGAGCTCCGACTGACCTGGTTCTGTCGAAAACACCGAGCGCAGGTGCTGCCATTCCGCCTTTGAACCGTTTAAACAGCGAGGTGGGCACTGAAGTTATCAGAGCAAGAATCGACTTGATGCGGGGCGATTTTGCCTTTGATGCGATCAAAGCAAACGAGAACCTCCTCCCAGTAGCCGAGTTGCTGTGTCAGTGGGAATTTTGTACTTGACTTCTCGATTGGGTATCTTCCGGTAGCCGAGTGGCTGGCTGTGTGAGCCGAAATTTGGCAGGGCTGCACCATCAAACATGATGATTTTCTGCATTTGTGTGTGTTGCCCTCAGTTAGTAGCTGTATGACGGACCACGGTACGATGAATAAAAACAATCCAAGGATCTACCCGGAGTGGACTCTGAGCACACTCTAGGTTTTTTTGGCTGACGTACGATGAATAACAACAATCCAAGAATCACCCAGGGATGGATTCTGTTGGATTCTATCATCCAATCACGTCCTAGGGTTGCTGTGTGGGAAGAATCAATAGTCAGCGGGACTGCATCAGAAACAGTTGATCCGACTGCCATCAAACCGTCGGCCCGCCAACTGGGTTAGGTCAGTCTCACTGCCTTTAGGCCATTTTAGCACTCCGACTGACTGTTTGGAAGCAATTGGTCTGAGTGCTTTCAGCCAGTTGTTCCAACTGTTGAAACGAGGGTGAAAGTTGGCAAATTAGAATAGAGTGAAGTAGCGTACAATGGGGCGGGGATGGGGCGGCCCATCAGGAAAAAAACGAATGAATACGGAGCCCTACGTAACTCGCGTAGCTCTTGTAGCTCTGTCGTTACCCCCCTAAAATATAGCGCAATGTAGTTGAGCACGACAACTACAGCTTACTACATTGGGTGGCGTAGTCTCATAGCCATGCGCGGCACGTCGTAGCTACCGCCTGAATAGATGGTTTGCCATTGCTTATCTTCGTTGATGCAAATCCGACATGTAAATGATCCAATAACAATATTTATTCATCTCTGGACAGGGTGCTAATAGGTTTACACCTCCCGATCCAGCAGTACACTAAATACCTGCTGTCCAAGCCGGCGCCGAACTGTCAATTGCGTAGGATAGGTCGGCTGCTGTACGGGGACAAGGGTAACGTGGGGGCGTGCGCGAGCGCGGGCAAGGCCGGCACTGACTTGTGAAGTTGTCGGCGTCGAAGCGTGCTTACTCGAAGCTACCGTATGGATGGGGCCGGGCAGGAGAAGGGTGACGCGGGGCCGCGCGAGAATGCGGGGGACGCCGGGGCCGGCTCAAAGGGGTCGACGCTGTCGTACTGAAACGCCCCGTACGCCAACGTCGAGGGGTACGGGCCGTCGAACCCGCACGGCCACTCGAGCATGCCGAGGCCAAGGTCCAGCTCGAGGTTGAGGGGGAAGTCGAACGGTGCGGGGGTGTCCGAGAACGGAGAGGTGGGGGCGGGGCCGGGGGACGATGGCTCGGGTGGTTTCGACGGCGAGGCGCACGGGGATAGCGAGGACGGGGCGGAGGGCGAAGCGCGCATCTTGCGTGCGTGGAGGGGAGCGGATGGTATGCTGTAGAAGGATCAGTGAGTGCATTTACGAGAGGCAGAAAAAAACACGCACCTTTCAGCCACGGTAGCAGATGGAGAGGGGAACGAGATGGAGTGCAGGCAATAAGGGTGCAGGGTAGGTACACAGCGAAACCCAGGAATGTATCTTGAAGGGTCCTTGTATGTCTTGAGGAGACTCTTGTCTGCAGCGAGTGCGAGCGAGAAATCGTGAAGAACTTGTCCAGCTTGAGAGCTTGAAGGATACACCATTGGATGTGCTTGATTACGAGACCGGCACGGAGACGTAGAGACAAAATACAGCCCCGGGGACTATAGGACGGGGAGGGATTCGCGAGGGAGCTGGAGGGAGGAGAAAGGAAGGAACGACGTGGCATCAACGTGAAGCATCAACCAAGCACGCAATTACACGTGATCAATCGGAGATTCAATTAACTTGGCTAAAATTCCACTAATACGAGCGATGAACTTCCATATGTTCTGAAATCCATTTTTTCAATATTCACGCACCGAAAACACATTACCATTTCATTTAGTGTGCCTGTCTTCCTGCTTCCGGTAAGTGGCAGTTTTGGATTTTGCCGCCGTAGCCTATGTAGACTTGGCGCCAATCACTGTAGCTTGACATCTCGGCTATGTTCGCCTATGATGTGCTACAGTGCTGAGGCGTGATGCTACAGAGGCAAAATACCCTACAGACATCCCCGCTTTGCTACATATGACTATTGTTCGCAACATATCTAACCGGTGAGCTAATTCCCAGACAGTTTTTCCTGATGGGGGATGTTGTGCGGATGCGTGATATCCGCGGGAGGATGCGCCTGCTGTGGATTGGGATCGGCATCGAGAGACGTACATCCTTCTGTCTTCGTTCTTCTCGATGATGGGAGGCTGACACGCTCTCTTTAAGTCTTGTGCGCCGCTTGCGTACGACTAATTCACCAATGCAGCAGTTCGGCACCACGTACACCGGCTGCTGCGTAACACTTCACATTGCGACCTCGCCCGCCCGGGACGCCCGTGAACTTGCCGCGCGCACGCCCACGACGAGCACGCCTCGGAGGACCCTGCGACCAATTAATTCCGCGCGCGACTGTAAAGAATATGCCGCTGTGGATGAGGATAGATCGCCCTCGGTTCGTGAGCAGAAAGCAAGCTGGTTTCAGGGACGTGGGCTCGACACCCACCGGTGGCATGCCCAGTTTCGAATGGCTTTTTCTTCTTTTTTGAAGCCACCTGCCTCTAGTGCCCAGTAGCCGCCGGAACCGTGTGGTTAGGCGCGAGGCCTGTGGAGAGAAATAAGCCGCTGTGGATCAGGGTAGATCGTCCTCGCTTCATGCACATAGCTTTGTGGAAGGTGCTTACAGGGGAAGACGTGGGTTCGAATCCCACCGGTGGCGTTTTGGTCTCTTGTTTCTTCCTCCATCTGCGCCCGAGCCGACTCCGTGCGCCTCACGTGCAGACACACGCCCACGCGGAGTAGTTGTCCCCGCCCCCGCGAGCCGGTATGGGGCCGAGTCGAACCGGAGGAGGATATATTACCGTGGTGGTCCCATTGAGGAACAAGCACCTACATACAATATAGCCTCAAAAATGTATGCTACAGCCATCTATCGGTTTGATAGAAATCCTAAATCTGACATCTTCTCGCGAGCTTTGGTTGTAAACCGGTGATAGATCCTCCTCCGATCTGGCCTGCAGTTGGCTATTCAGAACCCACAATCCTGGACTTTGTCTGTTAAAGGTTTAACAGCAAGCGGATCCCGGTTCGTGATCATCTCCCGCGTTTAGGATACATGTGCAACATTATTCCGTTCTGAGCCAGAGCCAGATGAGTATCTAGTATTTATATCTTATACATGTACAACATTATACCGTTCCGAGCCAGATGAGTATCTAGGATTTATATCTCATTGTTCGCCATCTTGGTTCCTTGGCTATGGATACAGGTCAAGTATTTACATGCGACTGAATCCTGTATCCACCTCAGATGTTGTTTCAGCGCTGAGGTGAGATTCCCTTTGTATTTCCTTTCTTATGCTTATCACTTTCGCTGTACGCCGAGTCTTACTGAGCATATTAGACTCTTCTATTTGCGGTATAATTACTGTCAGTTGATTCCAAGGCGCTGCGACATGAAAGCTGTAATGCCAGATGGTAGCTATGGTGTCACATGTTCGACCTGCATTTAAGAGTGGATGTGTTCCATCCCGGCGTCTCTGTTACCTAAATTTGTGGTTTCATCGCCTGAAGAGTACGCCCCAGCATCTCAAGAAGCGCACTACTCACCGAAAACCTTACAGAATGAATCCAGAGGAGCTCAACGAGCAGGTTGGACACTATCGGGGGAAGCTTCGAAACTATCGAGCAGCGCTTGAACGCTATCGAGGCCTTCCAGTGGTTCATTATCCGCCTCTTGATGAGTTTCTCTGTAACCTGGCAGACGCACTTGAAGACAGATTTGAACAGCTGCGTGACTTGAAGGACATAAATGAGGCCGTTGCTCTCAGGAAAGAAGCCATTCAATTCCACGAAGAGGAACTGGCTCAGCCATGGATGCAAAACCTTCCTCCGGAACTTCTTTCTGACCAGAGCGGTTCTCTTGGCAGTGCTGCCGCAAATTCCATACTCAAAAAATTTGACCAACTGGGAGACCCAAATGACCTCGATGAGGCGATTGGATTACACAGAAAAGCCCTGGCCCTTCGTCCACAACCTCATCCGGACCGCAGCGGCTCTCTCAATAATCTGGCAAATACAGTGCTGACGAGGTTTGAACAGCGGGGGGATTCAAAGGACATTGATGAAGCAATCACATTTCTTACAGAGGCGCTTACTCTCTGCGTATCACCTCATGATCCCGTTCGGGGCAGCTCTCTCAACAACCTGGCAAATACAGTCCTGACTAGGTTCTATATATGGGGGAACCCAGCGGACATTGACGAAGCCATCAAACTTCAGAGAGAGGCCCTGGCCCTTCGTCCATTCCCTCACCCTCATCACAAAACCTCCCTCACCAATCTTGCCTGCGCACTCTGGCCAAGATTTGAGCAGCAGGGGCATCCGGAGGACATCGATGAGAGTATCCAATTGTTTCGAGAAGCATTAATTCTCCTTCCAGCACCTCATCCTGGTCGTAGCGGAACTCTGAACAGTCTCGCCACTGTGCTGCAGACACGATTTGAGCAGCGGGCAGATCCAAAAGACATCGACGAAGCCATTGCACTGCACAGAGAGGCACTGGAACTCTGTCCGGAGCCTCATCCAAACCACAGCACCTCTCTCAATGGCCTGGGTATGGCAATTTATAAACGATTCGACCAGCGCGGCAATCCCAAAGACTTAGATGAAGCTATTGAAGCCCACAGAATGGCACTGGCCGTTCGCTCACCAGGTCATCCAAATCGGAACAACTCTCTCCATAATCTAGCAGCAGCAATAGGGGCGAGATTTACACAGCAGAAAGCTTCTCGGGATATTGATGAAGTTGTTGAACTCTTGCGAGAGGCACTGAGCCTCTGCTCAGCAACTAGTCCAAATCGCAGCAGAAATCTGGACGGTCTGGCGTGTTCACTGCGAGCAAGATTTAATTCACGAGGGGACCGGAAGGACATTGATGAGGCTGTTAAATTCGGCAGAGAAGGACTGTCCCTTTGTGATCCACCTCATTCTGGCCGAGACTCTTTACTTGAAAATCTTGGGACTTCCCTTCTTGTCTTGTACACAATTACCGATGATATTGATCATCTTGACAATGCTTGCAGCATCTTCCGGGAAGCTGCAACATACCCATCCGCTCCCCCCCTTGGTCGGTTTAGGCATGCACATTATTGGGCCACAAATGCAGCCGGATTTGCTCACAGCTCAGCTTTGGATGCCTACCAGACTGCGATTGAACTTCTTCCCCAATTGGCTGCATTCCACCTGGATCTTCCATCTCGTCAGCATATCTTATCTATCACAAGTGGCTCCACTTTTGCTTCGGACGCTGCCTCTTACGCGGTGGGCAAGGGCCTACATAACACCGCTGTGGAGTGGCTTGAGGCCAGCCGTTCCATATTTTGGTCCCAAGCACTGAGTCTAAGAACACCCCTTGATCACCTAGCAACTATTCGCCCAGACCTATCCACCAAACTCACGGATTTGTCGAGGCAGCTGGAGATGGCATCCTTCCAAAATAATTCCCGGAATGAGTTTGCAGATACACAACAGAAACTCAAGATTGAATGCGAGGCTGCGCGCTGCCGCCAACTCAATGATGAGTGGGAACAGGTCATCAAAGATGTGCGAAGGTTACCCGAATTTGACAATTTTCTGCAGCCTAAAGGCATGGATGCATTGAAAAAAGCCGCAGTTTCTGGTCCAGTCATCATTCTCACTACCACCGGCTCCACTTGCTTTGCATTGATCGTAACCTTGTCAGAGGAGGTTCAATGTTTGAAACTCTCGCAGCTTGTCCTCTCCAAAGCATATCTCCTTGCCGACCTCTCTCGCGGACTTTCAAAATCAGCCTTTGATTTTGCGACATTTGTCGCAACACATGGACCGGTGAATGGGCGGGAAGCCATGTCAGATCTTAAGGATCGATTGTATGCTGGACGAGAAGGAAGTGTGAAAGTAGATCCAGATGAAGTCTTTCGAGAGCTATTGGCTGATCTCTGGAAGAATATTGTGAGCCCTGTGTTTGATGCCCTCAATTTGCGGGCAAGTGCATGATTTATTTGTATGTCTAAACCTGACTCATCCATTTACAGAAATCAAATAATCCACCTCGGTTGTGGTGGTGCCCAAGCGGGCCATTTGCATTCCTTCCTATCCACGCAGCGGGGATATATGGCAAAAAGACCACAGATTGCGCCGCAGATTATGTGATTTCGTGCTATACCCACACACTGACTGCATTACTCAATCCGCCTGTTCATACTGCTCCCCAGTTCAAGATGACGGCAGTTATACAGCCGAGTGCTCCCGGTTGTTCACCTTTGCCAGGTGCCAGCCATGAAGAGAAGAAACTTCGGATAAGAGTTCCCAAAGAATGGCTCACTGTTTTACTGTGTAGCAAAACAGAAGAGGTAGTCGGCCACCTCCGTGATTCTTCAATAGTCCATTTTGCGTGCCATGGTGTTCAAGACCTGCAAAAACCACTTGATAGCGGCCTCATTCTCAGCGATGGCCGTCTCAAGGTCTCTGAGATTATGCGCAAGCAGGACTCGGAGGGGGACAATATCCGACAAACAGTCTCTATTGCATTTCTTAGTGCATGCGAGACAGCAAGGGGTGATACAACTGTCCCAGATGAAGCAATGCATCTTGCAGCAACTCTGTTGTTTGCGGGTTTTCGTGGAGTAGTAGCAACAATGTGGTGAGATTGTGTATCCCTTTGTTATCGCTCGGAAATCTCACCTTTTGCGAGGTCCATGGATGATCGCGACGGTCCTAAGATTGCAGAGACATTTTATGAGCATCTGTTCAAAAATTGTAGACCCGATACCACCCCTCCTATCTTTCCCGATTTGACACAAGCGGCCGAAGCCCTTCATGTTGCAGTTGGGAAGTTGCGGGAGGAACAGAATATTCCCTTCAGACGCTGGGTACCCTTTGTGTATTACGGACTGTAGACCGTTTCCTTTATATATTATATTCTTCTTTTCCCTACATGTGAATTCTCCCAAATTCGGACAATTGAAATTCGGTATTTCACTCCCTCTAGCTATATTCACCCTCCATGCGTTTGACGAATGGCTTAGTGGCAGTGTGTAGAATTTCTATCTCTTTTCTCCCCCAGGTGGGGGGGGCTAGCCATCAACTCCGGGGGAAATGAGTGCATGGCCAACCTATGTAATCAGATTTTAGAAGATTTTCAGCACAAAGTCTAGGCACCATCATCACTTGTTCCCATGCTACAGATATTTCACGTTTTACCTGCTTTTGCAATACAGCCAAGCCTGCTGAATAAGGAGTGTGATGATGGTCAAACCGAAGTGCGCACTTATGTAAGCACACTTTAGACTATTTTTCAGGCAACAATGAAATCACATGTATCATTTCTGTGAATCAGCTGTGACCTTGGGAAAAAAAATAGCTGCAACCACTGGTTGAACATTTCAAGTTTTTCAGTGAGGAAATTGGTGAAAAACTTGACCGATATTACAGTAATTTTTCATCGAAAAAGTAGGTGAAAAACTCAAAACTTTTTCTGAACTTTTTCTGTTTTTGGTGAAAAAAGTGATTGTGAGTCAAAAAGTTCTGTATATATTTTGAGTTTTTCACCAATTTTCTCACTGAAAAGCTTGAAATGTTCAACCAGTGAACCTGGGGAAAGTACAGGATAATCTATTGAGTTCCTGATGTTGCATAAATCAAAACACCGCGTAAACTTCTGGTGCCAGAAACTTTTTTTACCAAAAATTCAGAATACCTTCATACCTCATATTTGAGTAGTACTAGTTGCTAGAATGCATCTCTGAGCTGAAACGAAGTCAAAAGGTCCTCCCAATCGCCTGCGTTGAAGCATTGATGGCCGGCGGACAATCACGTGCCATCAAACACGTCAGACGCTAATTAGAGAGCTCCGGCATAGTCGGAAGAGACCTTGCTTGACCGAAACAAGTTTCCCTTTGTGTCCTGCTAGCTCCTGCTCGCACTCTTGATTAATGTTGGTCCTAAGCAAGTCACGTGGCAATAGCCGGCAATGCTCGAGGATTTAGCCCATCTGTACATAAAAGTCTCTGATTGGCTCAGGAGAAAACGGGTCAATGGGTGGGACAAGATCATATGATGACAAGCAAGGTAGTTTTAATAAACCATGCACCTGGGGAACAACTGCCTGCCAATGTGCTAATTTTTTAATTACTAATTTATGAGTCATGGTAAGTCACGGTATGGCTTGCTTGGTCTCAACACCAGACCACCTCACAAGCTCAACACCTTGGCAGACAGTTGTTACCCAGATGCATGGTTTATTAAAATTTAATTAGCGTCCGACGTGTTTGATGGCACGTGATTGTCTGCCGGCCATCAATGCTTCAACGCAGGCGATTGGGAGGACCTTTTGACTTTGTTTCAGCTCGGAGATACATTCTAGCAACTAGTACTACTCAAATATGAGGTATGAAGGTATTCTGAATTTTTGGTAAAAAAAAGTTTCCGGCACCAAAAGTTTACGCAGTGTTACGAGTACTTATGTAATCGTTTATAATCAATCGACATGAGGTTTTTGAGACCAGGTGAAAAAGTGTCCCAGATCTATTTGTGTAACAGATTTAGTGGCAGTGCTAGTCTTGCTAGTGGCAGTGCTGAAGCGATTTTAAAGGACAGCCACTAATTTCCCTTCATTTATTGTGAGCTTATAGTGGCTGTGCTACAGTTATGTAATCGAAATGTTGCTAATCGTGCAGGTTCGAATCTGGTGGTACACATTCCCTTTGTCTTAAAAAAATAAAATCAAGTAATAACCTTTATTTTGACAAGACATTGTAAGGTCTCTAATTCTGGGTTCGGGATTAGAAGATGTGCGCAGTATGCTGTCCGGCGCATCACAGATCACAGATGCTGATCATTTTCTGATCCGCCATGCTCCTCGCCTCATCATGCTACCATTTTTCCTGACAAGACTCCTATCCAGCTCATAGATTACTATTCTTGTTTTCAAGTTCTTTGACCCGCACCCGCTCGAGTCAAGTTCGAGTCGACTCACACACTTCTCAAGCACCTCGGAATCGGAACGGTTCAAACGCAAACCTGAACCCTCGGAGCCGCCTAGGTTAGGGTTAGCCGAGTCTAAGGAACCTGCACTGAGAATCACATTTTACGCCCGATCCAACGATCGAACCTGATGTCGGATAGACCCGAAGGATAGAAACCGGAAGAATGAGTGCGCATCCGGGACTTCCTGCAAAGATCTGAAAAATCAACACTCTGCTTGAGTTACATATTGTTGTCTGCGATGCTCCAGTAAATGAGGAGTTGCGAGCCCAAGTAATGCTCAAGTTCTCGGATGATCTAAGCAGGAACTTAATAGGACGATGAGTGGATTAGATCCTATTGTTCATAGAATTGGGAGTGACCGAGGCGCTGCGATTCTGAGAGACTTTCTCGCCAAACAGTAAACTCCCTTTCGGGAAAATTCCTGTGGAACAGCAGAGACATTTTAATTAATAACAGGTTACGCGTCCTAGCGATCCCACTGTACAACTATCACCTGACTCATTGTTCGCATACAATGTATCAAGGGCTATACGTGCAGGGAATATGATGTTTGCTTCACGCCCAATTCTGACAAGTCCATTTAGAGCGGAGTTCTAATTTAGGGATCTGTACACTTCGACAACCGATGGGATTTTGACGAAGGATATCAGGGTGTCCGATACAGCTGTTCTAGGTGAGAAAGGAATAATACCTTCTACAACCAGACTCCCAAGTAAAAATAAAATAAAAAACAATGTACATAAGTACGAGTTTGCCGGGCCGGTGCCACGGCCATCACCCCAAGTTTTGATTTATGCAACATTGGGAACGTGATAATAATCAGCATGTGCGAGAAAAAAAAAAAAAAAAAAAAAAAAAACCCTGAATGGCTAAGCCATATTTTCATTGGAAAAGGTGAGTGGATATGGCGGTCACCTTGCACATTTAATAAATAGTATACAAATACCTGTTTTTAGTAGTTGGATTCAGTGGCAAGTAAACATTCTCCAACCTTCACTCAAACTTTCCAGCTCCTCACTAAGTAAAATCAAGACTCAACAGTTTCTAAACTTTTTCCCAAGGTGTGAAAAAACTTATAAAGTTTCTGAATGTCGGAAACTTTTCTTTCTATATTTCTGAAATAATTACATGAGAAGTCAAACTTTTCTGGAGGAGTTGCAAGAAAACACTCAGGGATTGAATATTATTTTCTTCCCTGAATGTGGCTGTGCACTATGGCGGTTGGATTGCACTTTTATTATTCCCGATATATAACACGTAAATCCGAGTATATCTAGGCTCATTTGTATGGCGGTCGGATTGCACTTTTATTATTCCTGGTTAGGGCTGGAAGAATATGATTAAATACGACTGGGACCCATAATGTATCGTAATCGTAGGATAATTTTAAGGATTGGCCAATACTTAATCATATGTGTATCGTAATGTATTGTAATCATAGGATAATCATATTTAATCGTATTTAATGAATGGTAATCCCTTCCAAGTAGTCCAACCCTTCTCCGAAGCCAGCCTTCAACAGCTCCTTTGTTGCAACGGTCAAGGATGTAGTTGAAGCGGCCATAGACGACCGTGCATCGGACATGGTGTGCTTGCTGTAATGTGAAAGATGTCGCCGGAGCAAGCAGGAGAGAGGAGGGGAGCGACTTGATGCGTTCTTGAGGGCCGTAAGCAGCGCGGGAAAGTGTTTGACAGTTCAGAATCGTCAAGCATTGTGAGGCCGATGGGAATGCACAGCGGCAGACAGAAAATTTGCTGCGGAGTCAGAATATAGTCTTTAACTGGGAAGCGCAACACTCCGAATTACGTACCTCTGGGGCTTCCGATGAGGTCAAGAAATGTGAGGAATATAGAAAAGTATTGTACCCCCCTGTCCATAACATGATTTGTGTGAAAAACTCCTGTGAGGCCCTGAAAATTGCAATGTTTGCGGCCGTATTCGGGGCCTTTGATCCCGACTACCAAGGTTGCGAAGCTTTGCGGCATTGAAAGTGCTGCTATGTGACATTTTTTGTCGCATTGGGGGTTTTCAGCGTCCCTGACTACAGAGATGTACTTGACACTACTACCATGCAGCGTTGCGCTTCTATGTTCACTGTGAGAAGGAAACATCATGAATTTCAATACAATTTCATGACGCTGTTGTCAGGAAATTCATGATGGTCTGTCTTGAATTTCCTGATATTTCAACATGGTTCCATGACGAATTGTCGTGAACGGGTGTTTTGAACTTCCGGACGAATATAGGTACATTCACGACGCATCCTTTCATGATGTATCGTCGTGAAACCATGTTCTTTTGTGCAGAATTTTACAGGCGGCTATGGCTGCCCCCGCCTCCGCCAAATTCACGACGCAACATCATGAATAAATGACATATTATCATGAAATTGCAGACTACGAATACACAGAACAATATGACATTCTACGCGGCAACCCATCAGCCATGGCTTTCCACCCAGCTCTCCAAGATGCTGATCCAATCCATATGGCGGCGGAGTCCGTCCCGTTGATACGTTTGCGTCGGTCGCGTAGCATTGGAGCGCCCTTCGAGTCACGATCAGTATACTGCGAAGACCAGTTGGATAGCCCTGCGCACCTGTTATGTATCCCAGCGCAATCCACCAACACCGTCTCCAGCACCCCCAGCAACCATCCACACGCGAGCCCGCAACACTGAAAAAACCTGGCGCAGCAATCGGCCCAGCTGAAGATGAACGTACCCGGTGGACAAGGAAGTCTACACGTGGTGGTCGAGGTGGCAACACCGCCGCAGCAGATCGGCAAGGTGCGGTGTTCACAGTGTAACGAGAGCCGTCGACGGTGGCGGCGGCGGCAGCGGGTGTGCGAGCGGGAAAGTGTCGGGGAGTGGGGGGGAGCGACGGAGGGATGTGGTGGTGTGGTACGGAGAAAGAGACGAAGTGGGGCTTTGTGGGTCCTTTATCTGGAGCCTGTGGAGCTATGATGTCATCCTCTCGGCTACGGACTTGGGGGGATTTGGGCCACATCTTCACGACATAATTTCACGATGATTCGTCACGAAGTCTTGCTGCCGAAAATCTCTAAAAAAAAAACATCATGAAACCCGGCTTGAAATTCATGGTGTGTATCCTAACAAAACATCATGAAACTTGAAATTCATGATAATAATCGTGAATTTCACGACGAATCCTTCTCACAGTGGTTATTTGGTGATATTTGGAATGTCGGAAAGATTGGCCTCATTCTCGACACCTACTGAATGTTATCCCAAAGGTAAATTTAGCATGGACTAGATATCAATCCGGTCCAGAATGCAATTTGGACCGAGTCATTTGACTGAGATTCGGCACAGATATCTTTGAAACAGTCTGGCCATTGCGCTTCCCAGTTAACGACTGTACAAGATAGTCGGTGCCGAGATCACGGCAGATAGTTTGAAAGCCTTTGATGCGATAATCTGAACGACTACCGATGTCCCAAAAGGAGCTGCAAAGGGACCGGATAATGCTAGGATTACCATTGATTACGAGCCCTGTAACTAATGTAATCGTACTTATTGTAAGTATTCAATTGTAATATTAGGCTGTAACATTACGGCAGCCATACTTAATTGTAATCTTACCATTATGATACATTATAATCGAAATAATCATAATCTTATCCAGCCCTATTCCTGGTGTATAACATGTAATTCCCACTATATATAGGCTCATTGCCGATCGTGAAACTATATGAGTGTACTCCCATGAAAGTATAGTTGGACAACCAGCACAATAAGTGAATTTGTGTCCCGGTTATATCTCTTCATGTTCCCGATATATATATTGAACAAAAAAAAAAAAAAAAAAAAGAAAAGATGTCACGATTTGACTCCAATCTAATCGCTCCAACACCGATCGATGAGCACGTGACCCCAGCGCTTCACGCCGATGGCATAACGTGGGAGGACTTTGCTGGCTAAAGATCACACGGCAACGGAACACAATAGTCGGAACACAATAGTCGTTTCCCATGAACTATATTAGTATTGACACTTGACACTTGACGTCTCCGATCACGATTCGCCTGGTAACCTCATTGTATTATATACTTAGCTACTTAAGTTCACACGGTTCGACAAACAGTATAAGTAGAGTAGCTATTCACTTGTAGTTCTTTAGTCTTTATTCGATCATCTTTTCGAGATCACTTGCAACCCCAATCCACTCTCTTGTAGAGTTGGACGCAAGCCTTGACTGGACATAATAAAAGACTCACCTTCTTACCCTCGTACCGCCCCACCCCGACCTCCTTTCCTCACCCTCCCCGTGCACTCCTTGCACAAAACCTCTACCCACTCGACACTGCACTTCGCAGTCGTCATTTTACCTCTACTTGTTCTCTCGTATCTGAAGTTCCACACTCCCCTCCCCACCATTCACGTCGTCCACACCGACGTAAAACAATTGCAGCGCCCCTCGTGTGCGGTCCATTTAAAATAGACAGACGTCGTGCTACGGGAAACGTTGAGTCCGTCCCAGCACTAAGACAGTCGCAGGAGTGCTAGTTCAACCTTCGGGGAGGACTACCTCGCTATCACCGGGGGTGTCGTAGAAAGACCCGGGATAGTTCTATTCGCAAGAGACCGCTTCGAACCCCACCACCCGCCTCGTGCGGAATCGAAAAGCCGCGACGTT
>JARKIE010000964.1:0-19120 GCA_029378255.1 Mycena rosella
TGTACGGTCCGCAGCGGCAGATTGGAGGGAGGCGACTAGCAGCATTTTGACTAAAGGATGCTGAAGAGAAGATCCTCCGGGGAAGCGCGTCCGCATATACTAAACTGAACTAAGGATAGCATCAACCTGTACTCGGGATACTAGCTCGGCCAAATCACGCCGGGTGCCAATAGCAACTATTATGAAATGAGCTCCACACTTGATGATTGCTCTCCCTCATCAGGATGGAGGAGGAGGAGGAGGAGGAGGTATATTATACTGGCACGGTCCCACAATTGGAACAGCCAGTTTACTGGTAGACTAACAAGGAACTAGTGCATGGGTGGCTATCCATGCATAGCCCCGAGAAGCCTCCAGAGCACAACATACTACCAAAGGCGGGCGGGCCAAGGGTGTCTCCCCGGCACGACACGGCAGGACGGTCGGCTAAAAACCCAGTGGGAAATGTTGGCGGTTCCCCGCTCAACATCGTAAATCCCCGCCATCCAGGAGACCCACATCCGAAGCCTCGACTCTGCTGTCCCTCTGGGCATGCATGCGACTACATAATGTCTACATTACTGACTACGTGTTGCTGAAATTTAGTTGCGTATCACGGTTATTTGGTTGCGAAAGCTGAGCCATCTACGTTGCATCTACAGCTGCTGTGGGTAGCGGACTGCGGACAGGCACCAGCCCGGGTCCCGCTCCAAGATGATCGATGATGCTGGAAGAAGAGCACATGGGCCTTCGTCCGACTCTCAAAAAACGCAATATTAATACCGCCACCCATTCGCGGAGGAAAGCAAATAAATTACATTCCGCGTTCCGTTCTTTTTAATACTCCGTCCCCTCGCCTCGCCTCACCCTTACTTCCTCCCCTTGCCCTTGCCCTTGCCCTTCTTCTCCGGCGAACTCAGCTCCCCCGCACTCATCTCGGAGAACTCGTCCCCGCTGGTGAGCGTCCCACTCTTCGTGCGCGTCGACTTGGGCTTGCGGATGTGATGCTCCGGGATCCACTCCTCCTGGTAACCGCCCGCGCCGGTGGCCGTGACGGCGCCGACGGGCGCGCTGACCGCGGACGGCGCGGTCTTTTCTTCGGGCGCGACGAGCGCTTGGGGGCGAATGCCCCGTAGGCTACGTAGATGAGGCCGCCCAGAAGGGTTGCGGTGACGATGTACGTTGAGATCCTACGAAAGAAATAAGTGACATGGGAGGACGAGGCGCATGCGACGTGAACTAACATCTTGAATCGAAGATAGAGACCTCGGGCTCGACGACTGTCACGATCGAGTCGTAGGCACCAACACGCAGCGAAGCACCCTAATAATTTCGGTCAGCTTGAGGCATAGACGCGAGGGATGAGACGTACCTCGAGAGTGTGGTCCAGCCAGACGTTAAGACGGATATCACCGGGCTGTAAACACAAGGGTGAGAGACGCCTCCAACGACAGGAAATAAATAGAAACCTTGAACCTTGATGGGGGTCAGCAAACGAAGACGAACAGTAAATGACCAAGGCTCACTCGCTGAAAAACGTGTAAGGAACCTGCAGTTTCACCGACGGCACCAATTTCGCGGCGAAGGTCAAGGTGGTGAGCTGAAAGCACGGCCACGGTCAGCGCCAAAGTAAAAGTGAATGGGCGAACTCGCATTTTTAATGAGCGCATCGTTTTGTACATTATACACAGCGCCGCCGACGCTCACGAGGGTGGCGTTCTTGCCCGACTTGTTCTCCACCGTTAGCGTGATGGTGTTCTTCTCGCCGTTGACGATATCTGCGGAAACACGTCGGCATGCGAGTCTGCTCGTAAGACAGGCGACGTACGTCCGAAGGGGTTGCTGGGCGGGAAGGCCGCCGACACGACGACAGGTTCGGCCGGGTCGGTGGAGGCGGGGGTCTCGGCGGGCGCTTCCTTCTCCAGAACAACTGCACGGAGATGATTTAGCAGGTAGAGCCTAGCGGCCACGTAGAGCACGAACCCTGGGACGAGCAAACCAACGCGACGAGCGAGAGTGCAGTGCCGAGGAAGAGATTAAAACGCATCCTGGGCCTTGACCGTGACGGAAAGAGAGTACCAAAGGGTGGTAAGAGAGCGGGGGACTTGAACGTCAATATTCAAGGAAAGTTGCGACACGTGTCGCTCACCGCCATCTGATGGTCCGCTCAGATTCCTCAAACTTCAAGTTTCTCCCCAAGTCAGCGTATTAAAGGTCTATACACAACACTATATTACATTCGGCAGAACGGATGGATATTCGTACTTTTTTCTCGGTCACAGATTGACCAGCTCTAGCGCCCGCGCGCACACCTCGTCGATTCCCCACCGCTCCCCCGGTCCCAGCCCGTGCTTCAAATCCAGCACGTCCCCCACCTCGTCGCACGCGCGCAGCACCGTGTCGATGTCCTCCTTCGTGTGTGACGCGCTCACGCAGAACCGCACGCGGCCCGTCACGAGCGGCGTCGCGGGGTACCCGACCACCACGACGATGATCGGCGTCTGCCGGTCCTTCATCATCCAGTGGAACATGTTCATCTTGCCCGGGTGGAACAGCAGCAGCGGCACGATCGGCGACGCGGGGTGCCCGTACGTGATGAAGCCTAGTTTGATCAGGCCCTGGTGCAGATACCGCGAGTTGAAGGCGAGGCGGCGCAGCCGCGAGAGGCCCTCGCTGCCGTCCGCGAGCGTCGGGGGGAGGGAGATCCACGTGGGGAGGGACGAGGCGGGGGCGGGGGCGGGGTGGTGGTATGGCTCGACCTCGAGGTGCGGCTGCAACAACGTTGAGGAGGAGCTGTTCGAGCTCACGAGGCTCGGCGGCGCGACGCCCATGATGCTGGCCATACTCGCGACCACCTGGGTCAACACCGGCGGCGCCATGGCCTCCGCGTACGGGCCCGCGTGCCCCCGAACGCGCAGACGGTCGATGAGAGCTTTGTTTCCGGCAATGTAACCGCCCGCGGCGCCGAATGATTTTGTGAACGTGCCCATGAGGATGTCTATCGATCGTGGCGGGATGTCGAAGTAGTCCGCCACGCCTCGCCCGTGCGGTCCCAGGGCGCCGACGCTGTGCGCCTCATCGACGAACAAGAAGAACTAGGGTTGATCAGTCATTGGATACATGGCTCTGTGGACGCGACGCACCTTGTATTTCTTCTTCAGCTCCATGATCGCAGGGAGATTGACCAGCGTCCCCTCCATGCTGTAAAGCCCCTCAACAAGCACGAGAATCTTTTTCCACGGGCGGTGCGTCTTCGGCTGGCCCTGGCTGATCACCTCCCGCAACAGCGCCTCCAGCTTGCCCATGTCGTTGTGCTCGAACATCCGCACATTGGCCCCGCTCAGCCGCACGCCAAACCGAATCGATGCGTGGTTGAGCTCGTCCGAGATGACCAGACAGCCCTTGCCTACGAGCGCAGGTATGTGGGCCGAATTAGTGGCGAAGCCCATCGAACTGATCAGCGCGTCCTCCATGCCGACGAATCGGGCCACCAGAGCTTCGGCTAGGACATGCAGATCGCTTGATCCACCCTCGAGGCGGGACCCACAGGACGATACGCCGTGCTCTCGGATGGATGCCTCGACCGCGTCGGCGCACCCGCCCCGGGCCTGTGCAAAGCCGAGGTAGTTGTAGGACGAGATGTTGAGCGCGCGGGTGCGTGTGCCGGTGAAAACCTGGTGGTGGTTGTAGTCGGGCGAGATGCGATCAAGGAGTTGGATCGTGCGGCCGGCAACGCCGGTGACTGGCTGAGAAAAACATTCATCCATCCGCGTTTTTAACCGACGCGTGTAAAACGAGTCAAAGTCGGAGTTGAGCGGTGCGTAGCCCTCTAGAGGCGTCAGACTCGCCATACGAGACATTGAAAGTCACTCACATCATTGGGCATGAGATGGCGGTACGCGCCGGGGTGAAATCGCTTCCCCAGAAAGTCGCGGACATGGCCGAGGCAGATTAAAATAAGATAACTTATATATGTTGACAGCAGGATGTAGTAGGGCGGGTCCTGGTCGACGTGGGCGGGGACAGGAGTGCCGGGAATGTGGCGCGAGATCGCCCGAAAGTTATGGTTCGAGCAGTGCCCGAATTCGGTGTGGACGGTGGTGAACACCTCGGATGAGTTTGGGGCGCGCGGGGGGAGGGCGAGGCCGTCCGCATTGTCGATCTCCCTGTCGTCCTCGTGAAGCACGGTATCCTCCGAAGAGGAGGTGACGCTGGACGACAGAGACAAGGCGGGGGTCGCCGTTGGAGCGACGCCGTTCACAGCATGGGTTTCTGCCTTTGAAAGGGCGGAGAAGTAGGCGCTTACAGGCGTCGTAGACCCCGATTTTGCCTTTTTCTTGAACAGAGACATGGAGGAAGGGACGTATCCGTAATATTGATGGCCTCACGTGACACGGCCCCTCTTTCCTTCATTCCAGGTCTCTCGGGTACAGCTTATTCGGAATCATTCTGCTCAGAATCTTCCGCTCTATTATCTCCCCATATCCTCAAAGACAATGAGTGGTCTAAGGCGCGAGAATCGGGACATTTCCTGTGGTCGTGTTACTCGCCGACGGCTTCCGTTGGCCAAGAATCTTACTACCCAGGACCTACCTAGGACCAATAGCACAGAGAACGGGCCGCCAGATAAACCCTGATATATGGGAGCAATATGCCGTCCGGACCTCTCTTCTCGTCAAGAAAACTGAAACAGGAAGCACGACCAAGCTCAGAGAGTGTTCTGCCACGTCCCTCACAAAGATGAAAGCTGTTTAATCAAGAGTCTGTCGATGTCGATCAGGTGGAAAAAATACGCAAGTCCCAGGATACCAGCTCGGTGTTCTTCACGTTGCTTTCGGCCCATTGGGAATGCACCCCCACCTCGCACTCCGCACCCGACGCCATGCACCCAGCCCCTGATGCTCTGTCCACGAGCTCTATTACGTACTACTCTGCCTCCGATTCAGCATGTCTTTAGAGCGAAAGGCTCTCACCTGCTCCTCAAGTAGCAGGCACTTTCGCTATCGTCATCCTCCATATCCTCGGTCCTTGTCGGAGTCTCGACGATCTCGCTCATCCTGGCAGCCTGGGGTGATTCCTGTCAGTGGGCTGCACTATCTTGCGTAGAGAACAACAACTTGATGCTCTTGTCACCCCGTGTATTATATATGCTCCCAGGCCCCCGCCCGGCAGCACGGCGGTTCTCGATACCTTCCCGTATTGACGCATATCCGTCTGTGTACGTGCGCGTCAGCGATGCGCCGGACGCCCACCTGGAACTCGCACACTCACGGTCGACGCCGTCCTGCCCCAACTTTCGACATGTCCCGTCGAGCTTCTTCCTATAGACGCGAGGCAAAGGGGGGCTCCTTGGGGGACCGCTCGCGCACCCCCGAACGTTGGATCGGCCGTACGTTTTTATTCGTGCCTCATGTGCAAAGATAAATGCTCAACTTGGACTCAGAACACCTGTTGCGTTACGACTTTGGCACGTTGGCTCTGGTTCAGCCGTCGCCCCCAGGCAAGCACTATGACCACGTTTGCGACCAGACCAAGGCTCGAGAAGACGCGGACTGGGTAACAAATATACCCAGAACCGCAAAGCAGGCGGTCCACGCGACTGTAAGATCCAGCAAGGCTCTGCTATTGCCTCCCTCCTCCAGCTCCCCCCTCGACACGGCGCTTCTGGTTAGAATATTTCCCGAGGTGCGTGAAGGAAGCGTCTGAACCTGGGAAGGGGAAAGAGAAGGAGAAGGGCAAGAAGAGGAGCAAGACCAAGGAGGCGGACACATGGGAGCCCGCGCGTGACTGTGTAGCTTCAAAGTAGTATACGTAGTCATTATTCAGGCCACTATCCGAAGGTCAACAATCCTTTCGTTTGGGGTACTGGAACTATTCGATGAATTTCACAGTCCACAGCCTGGTGGCCTAGTTCCAACACTGTTGTCGGTTGGTTGTCGGTGGTCTATCTCGGTCATTTGTTATTCGTTTTCTAAGTTCTTGGGTATCATTCTGCTCAGAATTTTCTTGTGATTCATAATTTACGTCTTGTAGATAACGGCAATATGGCCGAGTGGTCTAAGGCGCCAGAATCAGGATGCTGTCCATCTGGTCCTCCGGGGCGAGGGTTCGAATCCCTCTGTTGTCATAACCTTTTAACTTTTTTTTATCCCTGATAGATTAATTTCCTGCCCTGTCCCACGCCAAAGTTTTGGCTCTTTGTTCCCTCAACTTGTTGGAGTTATTGCCGAAAGAGGCAACCCGGCATCATGGCCGAGGTTCGAGTCATAACGAGAGTCAGCCAGAGTCAAGTAGAACACAGGAGAACACAGGAGATTATTATGGAACATTCTAGTAACATTGAACAGTTTAGTATATAAGTAGCTCAGTTTCCTATGTATTGCTCAAGCGTTTGCAGAGCTCAGCCAACCGCTAAATTATTATTGGATTCTCTCACACTAAACTCCGTCTGATTCCTGAAATAAACCCAACACAAACGCTTTCCCGGCAGCTACCGGTTACCCAGCGGATGGAATCAGACCCGCGAGATCATCGGCAACCCCAGACAACGACGACCAAGCAGATGTTGCCATCGAAGACTGACAGTTCCTTGTAAGGACACCAGTTGAATTACGGAATAAATCGGCATCACGGCACATTCGAACTAGGACAACAGCTTTGATGAAGAAGACTCCCATGTGGAATTGGGCGTGAAGAGATGAAGAAGACTCCCGAATGAATCGGGCGTGAATTGATGAAGAAGACTTTCGATTGAAATCGAACGTGAACAGAACTGATCCGAATGAATCGGAATGGGCCGGCTTGAAGTCCGACTTGCAGGAGCTCGAATGCTCATGAGGAATAAGGGGAGTTTGAACCGGATCATGAGATGATGCCGGCTTGAAGGGGAGTGTTGGAGTTATTGCCGAAAGAGGCAACCCGGCATCATGGCCGAGGTTCGAGTCATAACGAGAGTGAGCCAGAGTCAAGTAGAACACAGGAGAACACAGGAGATTATTATGGAACATTCTAGTAACATTGAACAGTTTTGTTGGAGTTATTGCCGAAAGAGGCAACCCGGCATCATGGCCGAGGTTCGAGTCATAACGAGAGTCAGCCAGAGTCAAGTAGAATACAGGAGAACACAGGAGATTATTATGGAATATTCTAGTAACATTGAACAGTTTAGTATATAAGTAGCTCAGTTTCCTATGTATTGCTCAAGCGTTTGCAGAGCTCAGCCAACCGCTAATTTATCATTTGGATTCTCACACTAAACTCCGTCTGATTCCTTAAATAAACCCAACAAGTTTAGTATATAAGTAGCTCAGTTTCCTATGTATTGCTCAAGCGTTTGCAGAGCTCAGCCAACCGCTAAATTATTATTGGATTCTCTCACACTAAACTCCGTCTGATTCCTGAAATAAACCCAACACAACTCGTTAGGCTGTGAAGGGTAATCTCTGCATGATACCAGGGGCGACCCGGAGTATTTCATCCCTCATGCACCGGGGCAAAGACCTACGCACCTGAGCCAAGTGCGTTCAACCCCTTGGGACAGCCCGACTTTGTCGCAGCGGCGGAACTCATGCGTTGAACGCACTTGGTTCCCAGGTGCGTAGGTCTTCGTCCCTGGTGTCATGCCGTAGAAGGTGCAAGTTCAGTATAGTGGCTAACTCTGTTTGAGTTTTCTTATTTCATTTTCATATATCGCAGCGACTATTTCAACATTTTTTCCGAATGCGATAGTTGCGCGATTGGATAGTACTGAATCTCGGATCGATGTGAGTACGAGTACTGAGCCGGTGCCTAATATATGTGCTCAGTACAAAGAGCATCAAGTATAAACGACATCGCGACAGCCACCGAGCAATAACTTTATGGGTATGGCTCCCAAAACATCAAGGTTCCAGCAAAATCAAATTCTGTCCCAAACTCCGACTGGATGCTGCCCCCTCCTGAGGTCCGCCGCAACGTGCACACCAATTCCGAGGTCTTGAAGGGCCAGGGAGAGTCTGGGTCGGGGTCGTATACCCATGCGCCGACGATGGCCCGACGGAGCGTGGGGCATGCGGTCATTATCGCCATCCCAAATGTGTTCAACCCCGGCCGGGTTTCGAGTGCATAATTGTGATTCAGCGTCGAGTCATGGAAGCCGATGATAGTCTTGGAGTAAAGAATGAACGTCTCCAATTTAGTGAACTTCGTTAGAGCGCTGATTGGAGGATAAGGAGCGAATCGGGAGAGACCTCTGGCTGCTATAGGGGCATTAGCGACTTGGGTCTTTCAACGAGGTCTTAAAACTTGCCTTCTTCTTATAAGGTTCGGTAATTCCGAAATGAATCAAGCCGGGTACCTCTTGCGCGACGCGCTCGAAGATGTCCAGTGTTGTACTATTATATCCGAACCCGACTTGAACGATATTCAATGTCGTCAAAATCGGGGAATATCGGCTCAGAGCAGACAGCTGCTCCAAATTGTCGCTGCGCCTTGTCAGCCCCAGCTGAATGCGTTGCAGCTTTCTATTTATCGGAAGGGCCTGCGCGGTTCCCACCTCGAGAGCGATCAAGTTTGGGAGCTGGTCATCGTAGCATGGAAAATCGCTGTAACAGGTGAAGATCGAAAGAACGTGCAACTCCGATTGGGCACTCCAAAATTGCGATATGGAAGAGGTCCTGAAGTAGGAGTTGGTGAATTTGGCAAGGCGGAAAGGGCATTTATTGATAATCCATCCTTGAATTGACCCGGCGCCGAAGCCGTTGTATGTGTTGGGCCGAATAGACAGCTCTTTGAGGTTTACGCATCTGCTGAGGGCTCGGCCGATTTTTGCAGCGTCGGATGACAAGGAAAGGTCGGGGGAAAGACTCAATGAAAGAGTATGGACGCGTTCGGCGAGCTGCGGGTGTCGGGTGACGGCTAAACACCAAGACCTCAGAGCTTGTGGGCTAGATTCCTCGAGATCCACCGTGCGATATATCAAACGCTGCACCTGATCTCTAAACAGGCGAGAAATCGTGCACAAAGTAACGAGGTCTGCACACTCCACGTCCTCGCAAATCTGTGCACATATTTCGGGTAGCACCTGGAGCAGCGTCGCCATTGACATTCGTGAAGTCGCTCGTCGGAGGCTCTGAGCTGTGGGCGGCCGGGTTGGTGATGGAAGATAGAGCTTCAGAACGTATCCCCTTTCGGCGCGTACTCTGTCATCCACTGTCATCCACTCTACCATGTTCCCGCCGGAACTGGTTGATCTCCTCCTCGATTTCGTGCACTCGGACAGCACGACACTCTCGGCCTGCACGCTCGTCTGCCGGTACTGGCTCCCTTCCGCCAGATTTCATCTGCTGTCCCAATTAGCGCTGGACTCGGCCAGCGTCGAATCGTTTTTGGACGACTTGGATGACATTGATACTGGCAGTCCGTCGGTATCTCACAGGGTCCCTAAATTCACCGCTACAGGCCTAGGGAATGTGACGTCGCTGCGAATTGAAGGGTTGGATCTATCGACTGCTCCGGTGGCGTTACCGCACGCGTTTCCGAACCTGCAATCCCTGTGTTTAGAGGCATTCGAGGCGGACTCGTTCTTTGTCATTGCGACCTGGATTTCGGGCATCCCTTCCTTACGATCCCTCAAACTCTCAGGAGATTGGGACGGGGACGACATAGTGACGCTGCCAATGCTCGCCACCGTTCCGAAACTGTCGCATCTGGATCTGAACTGCCCCCTGAGGGTCATATTGGGCTGGTTTCTCACCCTTGAAGTAGTTCCCGTAGCATCGTCTTTAGTTTTGCGAGACATCTGGGGCGAGGAGTCTCCAGCTATTTCACGATATTTGGCGGCTACGGGCGCTTCCCTGGATTCTTTAGTGCTCGTCTACCCACGGAAAGGTCGGAAGAACTCTTTTCGCTATCCAACGCCTTTCACTGACCTGATTATCACTTTAGAGGTGCTGCCCCTTGACTTGACACACAACGTCAATGTCCGATCGCTATCCTTCGAGTGCTACGCCCACGCAATGCCCAGAATCGTCTGCGAAACACTCGTCGGCTCGGGCCGAGAAAATCTCGAGACCCTTCATATGAATGTCCTCGGCGTCCCGCCTGGGTTTCCGACCGAGACTGACATCAGTGAATGGCACCGAGTGAACACGACCATCTCTGCGCTCCAGTTTCCGCGTCTCCGCAGTATACAGCTTCAGGGCTTACAATACGGCGGAACGCGGGTGACGCAATTGCTGCCGATTCAAATCGGTGCGGCAATCGTCGCCAGTAGGGATCTCTGACTTTGGTTGTAATGAATTCCGCGTGTTCGAATTTTGCACCCGGGATTATGTAGCTCTCCGGATTACATACGCCGTACATACGCACTGCAATGCAAGAGTCGACCGAGTTGCGGTCCCCCTTCAACGCGCGTGAAAGGTAATTTACCTACGAGCCATGCAGGAAGAAGAAGAAAAACGTATGCCCAGGTTTTATGGGTCAGCCACGTTCGAAAGCTAAAATTCGAAGCTCGGTTGTTGAGGGGATTGACGGTGTTGTCTACGCGCCGAAAATTGGCTAATGTCAAGGCAAACGAAGGCCGGTTGATTATTAGAATTCGGCGAAGCTGGCGTAAGGCCATGGGTACTACAATCCCGGATTCCCGGTGGGTGGCAACCAAATCACCTACAACAGCCTTCTACATTATACCTTGGGACTGAGCCTTAACCACTAACTCTAACCCCTAACCCCTAACTCTAACCTCTAACCACAGAAATTTAAAGGCAGGGGCGGTCCTGGGGTTTAGGTTCTCGTATGACAGTTGTTTTCGCTCGGTGTAGGGAGATATAAGCCACGGTTCGAGAAAATCTTGAGGACGCGGTATCCGAAATCACGAACCCGCCAGACTACGGAGCTGGCTTAAGCGCAGAACATATTAGGGTTCGTAAGTCAGCACAAAATCTTCCGTCCAACGCTCAGGATAATAATGTTGATTCGAGAATGGACGTGGGAAATGTCCAGCCACAATTGAGCGGTTTAAATTCCTTCAAACGAGTCTGGTACGCTGCTGGTTCAAAATTCAACCAGTTGTTCAAAATAACACTACACATCTGCGCTGATACAGCAACCTTTATCCACCTCATTTGCGCCTCAATGATAGTAGGGACTAGCGTGTACCTTGACACTGAACCAGGCCTCATCCAACGCCTTCACCACCTCCTCCGCTGAGCATCAAATCAGTAAAGAGAACAACTATACAAACGAGTGATTTACGCAGCGGGCCCTTCTCGAGGTCGACGAGGTTCTAGGAATGTCAAGTTTAGTAGGAATCGAGCGCTAGAACAGGATAGCGCACCTGTTCAATGTGGTTCAGACTAGAGGCTCCTATGAGCACCGAATCGCCGTGTTCACGACCCATGAGGCTGTGGTGCGAGATCCAGCGCAACGCGACCTCCGCCATCGTCAGATTGTGCTTCTCGATCACAGGTCGAACTGCCTTCAACGCGTTGAAATACGCGTCGTTCCAGTATCTGGAAACTGCGCTCAGAGTAACGATGTTGGAAAGTTTTATGGCGCTCACCTCTTGCGATAATTCTGCAAAGAACTGTCAGACCAGGTTCTGGGGATAGTTTAGGGATTGTTAAACTTACCCTACCCTGGAAGCCTGCGGTGTCGAACCGTGAACCGCTTTCAACCGCGTCGTCCGCCGAAATGTATCTGCCGGTGAAGAATCCTCCCACCACTACGTGCTGTTACAAACGCGGTCGAAGGGAGTAGGAGATGCGGCGTACAAGGATTAAACTCATAGAAGCTGATTCCATACTTGCGCAGACACGGAAACAGTTCGGGTTCAACTCCGCGATGGATGACGTTGTAGAGTCCTTGGTATGCCGTGGGCTGTATGTAGCCGAAACGCTTGCATATCTCGACAATCTCAGCAACTTCCCAGCTAAAGTCCTGGATGAGATTTTATTCGAGACGGCTGAATGACACTCACGCCATGTAGTTGCTGATGCCGAATCGCTTGAAATGACCTTCTTTGTAAGGTCGTTTACGGCCTTCAGAGTCACTTCGTAGGGCACTGAGCGGTCGGGGCCGTGGAGGTACCACATTTCGAGTTTGCTGGCCTAATTTTAGTGCGTCGATTGTTTATATCGCAAGTTTCTTACTGCGTGTTGAGTGCTTTGAGGGACACCATCAACCATTTCCGGAGGTCCTGGGAGAGTTTCAAAACCTCGGCCTAAAAAATGTTGGAGAAACTATACCTCCGGAGAATGCGATCCAGTAAATTCATTGCCCGTGAGGACTTTGGGCTGTTGTGTCGAATCAGTCGATTGGTGAGCGAATGTCCTGCTATATGCTTGAGAGGACGCACCACATAAGGATATAGTTTGGTCTCCATCAATAAGCCTTTCTCCTGCCAATTAATCTTTCCGAGATACGCTTCACCTGTGCCCCGACAGTAAACGCGAGCCGTGTCAACCTATAGTTGGGGATTAGTAGATGTAATCCTGGGCCTGCCTTACGCTGAATATATATTACCTCGCGATGGCCGTGCTTCAGAAACACATCAAGAATTGCCTCAATATCTTTGGCGTCGCTGACTCTGGAGCCATCAACGCCAGCTTCGCCAAATGTCATGGCACCCTGGACGCAAAGTGAGATCGTGGAGTCGCGAGAGTCCAAAGACGCACCATAACAACGTTAAGGGCGCTTATCTGAGTAGCAGCTGTATCGGTCATTCCAAGTAGTAGGAATGTGCAATGCTCTGATCTCCTTTTATGACAGGGAAGGTCATCATGCCGCTGATGTTCCCATAGGCAACTTAAGGTCCAAACGGATTACCAGCCGTAGCGAGGGTCCCGATCATACTTTATTTTGCAAAGGGCGAGATTCTGAGAGAGCTGGGACAGATAGACTCGTAACCAGTCTGCCTACAACTGGCAAAAATGAGCAAAAATGTGGCAAGCGCTTTGCCGTAGTCTATGGGACAGATCTAGAGACGACTCGGCGGGAGCGAAACCGTTCATGTGGGTTTCAGTCTTTGAGGACGGAGAAGTGGACGGGACTCACAGGCGTCGTGGACCTTAAGAGATATGGCGGAGCTCCGACAAAAGTTTAAACCTGACAAATACGGTATCCGTAATATTGATGGGCTCGAGCTCTCTCTACCTTCCCTTCACACTGTCAAGTCCTCGGTCCTGTCACTCCTGTGCATTCAGTCGAGCAACAGTCGACCAGCGTTGTATGCGATGCTCAGATCATCCCCCCATGAACAACCGACTGGAACAGTACTTATTTCGGTCGCAACTCGAGCCACTGTTTGTCGAAGCGTCACTACGCGTTTTTGTTAACTGAAGGCTTTTCCCACTGAGGACTTCCAGACTCAACCGGATCATCATGCCCGCTTTCAATAATGGCCCTTGGAATCGTGGACGGCCTTTCGAAACGTTCTTCACCATGGTCCAACTTACCTCTTCAGCCTACAAGAAGCTCTTGATCTCGCTGATTTCCTCAACGCATCATTCCGTTTCTGTACTTCCAAGGCCTATAATCTAGAGCTATTGATTATGGAGGACTTTCCCTTTTCTTCCCGTCCGGCTGAGGAGCCGGACGAGGTGGAATGAATGGATTCGGTCCCAATTCATTTTTTGTTTGGCATTCCACAAGGAGTATTTAACATCAGATTTAAACAGGGATATGGAGACGGTTTACCAGAGCATCTTGCTTAATTATCCTGGCCTTCCAAACCGCCTCAACCTCATCCAACTCCCAGTTGGCCGACACATACCTGCAAAGTACGCGTCAGTCCTTCGACAAAAAGAAATCAGTCAGCCCACCTGCCGCTCAACCAATCCTCCGTGCCGCTTGTCAATCGCAAACATGTCGCCGCAGGGAGCTGCAAGCTGTCGATAAGCCACGACGCAGCCTCAGGGTTATTGTCCGCCATCGAGGTCTTGATCGAACCAGGGTTCAGAGAGAATGTCTTCACATCTGGGTGCTCGATGTGAATGTACTCGTTGAGGCGGTTCACGGCGTGCTTGGAGGTGACATAGGACGACGCAAACGGCATGCGTATCTGCCCGCCGACGGAGCCGATGATAATATTGTAGCCCTTGGTCTTGGTAAGCTCCGAGAGCGCAAAGCTGACCGGGACGTCAGCGATGAAAGGCAGGATCCAAATTTACTCACTGGGCAACATTGTAAACACCGCGAATGTTCACCTCAACCGTCTTCCACCAGTTATCGGCGTCGTACTCCGTAAACGCTGCGCCAAAAAATTAACACTGTTCAAACGCTTGGGAAACTAGCCTTACGCTTCTTCCAAGGATCGGCCTTGCCTGCGTTGGCAACTGCAATATCAAGTTTTCCAAAGGCCTTGACAGTTCCTTCCACCGCTGCCTTCACCGCCTGCGTATCAATCACATCGGCGACAAATATTTCAACCAGAGCGTTGGGCGCCTGTGAGCGGATACGCGTCCTGATCTCTGCCAGGTCTGCCTCTTTACGCCCCACAAGCGAGACAGATGCGCCCGCGCGCGCGTAAAAGAAGGCGATCTCTGCGCCGATGCCGCGAGAGGCCCCTGTAACGAGAACGACCTTTCCTTTGTATGTCTGTCCGGCGAAGTGGGGCTCGGGATCGATGCCTGGGTAGACACTAAATGGTAAAAAATATTAGTCAGCTGGAATTGAACCATCCGTCGAACGATAGGCTTACTCGTTCATGCGCGTCACGGGGAGGTCTTCTGCGGGGGCCATTTCTATCTGATTGCGACGAAGAGGTAGTTCCGTATACAGTAATTATTATTCTGTTGCGCTCTCTTATATATGCTTGAGCGCGTCCGTGCATCCAGAGTCGGTCCGGTCATATCCGACACAATTGTTCGGACATCAGCGCTGTTTTCGACGGACCGATCACTGGTGTTACAAAGCGGCTGAGAGACGCTGAGAGACGCTGAGAGAGCGTCTTAGTAATTATTTAGTTGGCTGACGGACTGCTCGAAAAGGCCGCTGATGGCGGAATATCCAGGTGAACCGAGTCTTAAAAACCCTAAGGAAACGGGCGAAGGACGGGAGAATCCAAGCCAGCAAAAATGTTCAGGGAGTAGAGAGCTTTTAAATTGAGGGAGAAATTACATGAACTTCGCATTCGTTATTGCCATTCCCAGTCGGCCGCGGTGCATTTATGGAAAATCTGCGAAAAGTCGCTTTGACCAGCGGTTGCGTGGTGCTGCTTATTTGATCAGGTGGCTGTGAGCTTTATTTCTGATGACCTCTTCCCCATCCCGGCGGATTGCCGTCCTCGTATCCGGCTCAGGTATCAACGGAGGCATCGCTCGAGAGACGGGAATGACTGTGTTCTAGGGACCAACCTCCAGGCTCTCATTGATGCCCAAAAACACGCCCGCGCTCCCTAATGCCCAGATCGTCCTCGTTTTCTCAAATCGCAAGGCGGCATTCGGGCTGACGCGCGCAGCGCAAGCCCAGCCGCCCATTCCCACCGGATATTTGGCTCTGCAGCCATATCTAAAAGCCCATCCGGGCTACACACGAGACGACTACGACGCAGAGGTCGCCCGACGCGTTCTCGAGGCGCGCCCCGATCTCATCGTCTTGGCCGGCTGGATGCATGTGTTCGCAGAGGGCTTCCTCGACCTCGCAAATGCGGCCAGCGTTCCTGTGATCAATCTCCATCCTGCGTTGCCCGGGACCTTTGACGGGACGAACGCCATCGAGCGGGCGTACGAGGCCTTTGAGAAGGGAGAGATCGCGCACTCGGGAGCGATGGTGCACCGTGTGGTGAAGGATGTGGACCGCGGGGAGCCTCTCGTCGTCCGGGAGGTTCCGCTGACGAAGGGGGAGACGCTGGAGGAATTTGCGAAGCGGCTGCACGCGGTTGAATGGGAAATTATTGTGCAGGCCGCGAAGCAGGTCCTCGACGAGGCCGTTCCTATTCCAGTCAGTTTATTTTACTCGATCTCTGCCATCCAGCTGATCTTTAGTTTAACTAGCCGTGATGGGAAACAGAGAAGCCATTAAATTGTAGTATATACTTTGCCGAGTTTTCGTCTCACCGCTGCGATGCGTGCGATTCAAATGCTCGTTCTAATCTCAAAATATCTCAAATACCTGAAGCGTCCCGGTTTTTTCTTCAGCCGGGTTTTCGTTGTAATGCCCGCCGCACGAGTCCGGAAGAACGCGGAAGAACGATATTCGTTCTCCCGGACTCCCTCAGTTCGACCTTTGCTTGGACTCTTGCTATGCTCATTTTTTGGCTATAGTCTTGTCCGTTTATGGTCTCGAATTCCAGAGACAACTTGCACGTGGCTGTCGCGGTCAGCAGTTGACGATCGGACCACCAACATTTACGCGATCCACGGTCAGCCTCCATCCGCTCTTTGCTTCGTCCCACTACATACTCCCATGCACGCACTCTTTTCTTGCCGTGGGCGTCCACTCCTTACTCGAGCCTTCGGGCGTCCCCTCCTTCCTCAAGCCTTCGGGCGTCCGCTCTCCCCCCCCTCCAGCGCCCTCAGGCATATGAATGACACGTCCCATCGCCGAGTGAGTATTGTTCCCCTCCTTCCCCAGCGAGATGAATCCTCAACTCGCCTTGTAAGCGCTGCGCCCCACTTCCTTCCTAGAGCCTGCGTCTATTCCTTCACGTCGCCCTCGTATGTCTGGATAATGCTTTCGCTCGAGTGAGTATTGTTCCCTCCATCGTGACCAGCAAAGTAATTCGAATCCTTACTTAACTCGCCTTGTCGTCAGCGCTGCCCCAATCTTCGTCAGCCGCACCTGTCTTGGATTGTCACCCGTAGCAGCCACTCGTCAAACTCCTCCGCATACCCGTCCCACCCCGCCCTTCTTCTCGACACCGACCCTCGTCGAGACTGCGACGCTTGCCCGCCTCGCTCATGCGCTCGATCCTCGACGTCGTCCGACTACGCGTTCGACCTCGTCCGTCTCGCCCTTCGCGTTCTCCGTCCCGCCTACCCTAGCTTCCCTCTCGACGTCGGCCCCATCGAGACTGCGACACCTCGCGCGTTTCGACGCCGATCCGCATCGCCTATGCGCTCTCCATTCCGCCTACCCCAACTTCCTTCTCGATGTCGTCCCGTTGGGATTGCGACACTGCCAGTCGACTGCGCTCGCCGGGCTCCAGCTGCAGCAAGTCGCGTCGCGTCCCGAGATGGATAGACGGGATCCGCGGACCAAGACGTACCAGTCTCCCTCCCGTCCGATACCCCGTCGCCCCCGCATCTCGCGGTCGCCACCCGTTCTCACCGCTGCCCCCCGCCGAGTCGCAGCCGAGAGGACTGCACGGGTACTCGCTGCGTGCGGAGGATGCGTCGCGTGTAGGGATGGATAGACGCGGGTCCGCGGGACCAGGACGCACCAGTCTCCCTCCCGCCGATGCCTCGTCGCCCCGCTATCTCTAAGCCGACCGTCTTTCCCGCCGCCGCCCCCCGTGCACTACTCGGCCGAGGATCCCACCCGAAGACATAGAGATAGGCACCCAGCGGCGTGTAGGATGGATGTGCCGTGAAGAGGGATGGATAGACGTCGGTCTGGTTCTCCCGATGCTTCGTCGCCCCGGCATCCCTCGACCGGCACTTGCCCTGCACGCTGGAGACGATGACGACGACGACGAGCACCACACCTCACCCTACCGCCACCACCGACTCCACTCCCGAGGGGACCACGGCGCGAAGACCAAGATGTGCGGCCGACGGGACGCCTGGCCGTCGCACGCCGCGGTACGTGGTCGATCCGACTCAGCCCGACGCTGGCCTGCGGGCGGACGCGCTTCGACGCGGGAAGCGTTGGCTGAGCAGCTTTCGGATTGGAGTTGATCTCTTGGTGTCGAGGGTGATATCGTAGTTAGTCTTTTATTCCCTTCTCGTCTTTTTATATACTCATTCGGCTTCGTCAGGCCGTTCCTCGTCGTTGTCTGCCTGTCTCGTTGTCTTTTCCTCGACGCTGGCCGCGTCGCACCACGCCTACAAGGCACCCGACGCCCACTGGCACCCCCTGGTTTTGTTTCGTTTTACGTTCTCGACAGCCCCACGCTGGCAAGGCACCACCTTCCTTTCCCCAGGCGCTCGTTTCCATACCTTCCTTTTCCACACCGCTCCGCGCACCCACGCCGACCAGGCATTCGCCGCCGCCCGCCATCGAGCGACCACAAAACCACTCACCTCGCCCGCTAACGGTCGCTGCGTTTTATTCACCCGATACTGATGGATGGGGGTTTGGATTTGGATCACGATAAATTTATTTTGTGGATTGGATTGGATTTATTTTTTGGGCCCAGCTGGCTGGTTTTCTTGTATTGCCGGTGTTGCATGAGCTCGTGAATTCTGAAGATCTGATGGCCTTGATTCTTCTCGCTTTGACAGAGCCAAGGAGGTCCGTGCGCAGCGTGACAGAAAATATAGTGTCTTGACGCGTGCCGTCACTCACCCTTCGCGTCTCTTTCCTCACCACCACATCCATTTCCACCCACCCACCATGCTCCGAAGCCAAGCTCGAAGAAGCCGGCACCCTCAAGAAGCTGCTCGACGGTCAGTCCACCGCCGCCGCCCCCAGCGCTGCGCTCACCGCGACGCGTCCTTTCCAGCGATCAAAGAGCTCGTCACCGACGCCAACTTTGAGTGCAACGAGGAGGCCTGAACCTGCAGGCGATGGGACAACTCGCACGTCGCGCTCGTCGCAGTGCACCTCGAGGCGGCGGGCTTCAAGCGCTTCCGCTGCGACCGGCCGATGCCGCTCGGCGTCAACCTCGCGAGCCTGACGAAGGTGCTCAAGTGCGCCAAGGACGACGACGAGTGCACGCTCAAGGCGGCCGACGAGGCGGACGTGCTGAACCTCGTGTACGAGGCGAAGAGTACGCCTCTTTTCTTTCTTTCTTTCTCTGCGAAAAAAGACAGGGACGCGCGCTGACGCGCGCACGCAGGCTCGGACAGGATCGCCGAGTACGACATGAAGCTGATGGAGATCGACTCGGACACGCTGGGGATCCCGGACACGGACTACGACGCGGAGGTGGTGATGCCGCGGCGGAGTTCTCGCGCATCGTGCGCGACCTGAGCGCGCTGGGCGAGAGCGTGCGCATCGAGGTCAGCAAGGAGGGCGTGCGCTTCGCGAGCGAGGGCGAGGCGGCGAACGGAGCGTGCTG